>JARYHS010012519.1:90095652-90198521 GCA_031002005.1 Vandiemenella viatica
GTATTCGTTACTGAGTAACGTTCTCACAAATACATTCGTTACTCACACATTTCGTTACTCGCATTTGTCGTATAGATGTCAGTTTGATTCGGTAAACGAACGAACACGACGTATCATGCGTCATGCGGGAGCTGGAACGATTGAATGAGCAGATGTTTGTTTTGAAATTAGTTTGATTTAAGTGTGCTGCGATTGTGATATTAGGTACTATTCTGATATATGTAATATTCAGTGCGAAGAATTTACCTAAATTTACTTTTCTCAATGAACAATTTACTGGAACTTTACAAAGTACTAACGAGTCATTCATACAATGCTTCATGCTAGTGCTCAATTGTATCAGAGTAATGTGACATAGCAATCAATGAACTTTAATTGCCACAGGATCCATGTGATCAGTGCGGTACTGGCTTTGATTTTGAATGTTTGTTGTAACCGCGACGTAACAACAATTACGGATCTACAAGATGAAGAATTTACATTATAAATGAAAACAGTAAGGGAAGACAGTGGTAAAAACTCCTATTTAAAAACAAAATTCTTTGATGAGATTATAATTATTGTTAAATACATGTCCCATTCCCATATCAGGATGGTATGCAGGGTTTTGAATCGGCTACTTTAAAAAATAACCGTCTTTAGTTATTCTCATTAGATATGCCACAGTCAGGTGAAAGGTCAGGTCTTTTTTGTATGTGCAAACAGGTGTTTGTTTTGAAATTAGATTATACTTTCGTTTATAATATTCATTACAGTAAATCAAGTGTTCATTCAAAGGTTTTCCATAAGATCCATGTGCTAATTATTTTATTTTAAGTTTTATCCAAACGAACAACTTATCTAAACTTATTTTACTAAATAAACAATTTACATTTTTCCAAGTACGAACGAAGTCGTCCGCATGCGACGCGACTCGACGCGATGCTTCAAGCTAGTGTTCGATCGTATCTAAAGTAACGTGTAACGATTCGAAAATAACGGGTGCTGATTGGTACGAATACATACGGGTACAAAATTTCTCGTTACCTTTACAGCTCTAATATCAGTACTTCATGGCAGGTATTGATATTATGGTGGACTAATTAGTTACAGTTCTTCAAAAAATAACTCAAAGAACAAGTGAAAATATTATACAAGAGACATGGCTGTTTGATGTATGGCCCCAAAGACGAGAGTAGGTACACCTCAAGACGAGAATCGAGATTCTTTACGTGACGGTTTGTCGTTTTTAAAACTTGAGAATGTTATGTTATTATTTTAAAAGGAATGCGTCTCGAACTCTCGACTCGAATACTTGGTGGTTAATTACATTATCACTTATTTTCAATATTGTCGCTTGTTTGGTTTGTATTGATAAAGCGTAGGAACGGATTTGAAAACTTCTTCATCTTCTTCTGGTCCCTATCAGTTCCGGATGTCGGCAACCATCTTGGCTGTCTTATCTCTGCTGGTTGATGCTCGGATTAACTGCGTGGTTGTCTTGGAGGTCCATATTCTCAGTTTTTTAACCAAGAAATTCTTCTTCTACCAGCACTTCTCTTTCCCCTGGAGAATAGACTGCAGGAGTTCATAACGGTTATTATTCCTCATGATGTTGCCAAGGTACTGAAGCTTTCGTGTTTTTATAGTGGTCAATATTTCCATATCATTTTTTTTTTTTTTTAATTTTGCGGAGCACTTCAGCATTTGTTGTGTGGTCTGTCCATAGTATTCTCATCATTCTTGCATATAGTCACATTTCATTTTCATTTGAAAACGTTTAAGTTAATCATTTAATCACAGTGTCCTGCTTGCTAGACACAAGATTCAAAAACAGTCACTTCCATGAATCCACAGTTAATGCCAAGACAATATCTACTATAAGGTTTTTAACAACAATAAACACTAATGTCAGCTCTTCCAGTGATCCAAATTGTGATTCTTCTATTGGTACAATATCAGACTATAATTTTTGTAGCCATCGCAAGACCTTAGCACATAAAAAACAAAAGTCGACATCAGGTTCTTCTATACAGTCTACTATGATGAATGAAAAGGATGAAATAAGCCTTTATTTCGTAACACCAATCTCACCATTGTCGACTGAGGATATATGAAAGTAGTATTTCTCACTTGTATGTGTTTGCTCATGAATACCTGCCAGATCCAGTAACGTCAGTCACTGTTAAACGTTTATTTTCAAATACAGACAGTACACTGTCACAGAAACTAATTATCATCGAAACGTTAGGATAAAATATTGTTTTAAGAGATTGAACGGAGAGAGAGTAGGCAGTGTAAGATTATCATATGTTTAACCAACTTAATGAGTCATTGAATTCGATGTTGATCTGATTTATAATTTTAACCTTGTTTTAATTTGTTTTATTTATAATACATTTTTCACATAATAGGACTACAAAAAAAACATGATTTAGTGTTACAAATTTCATCATTATTTAACAAAAATACTGGCCAATTCAGCTACAAATATTAAAATTTCAAATTAACGTGCAGATGAAGGCTTTTAACCTTAAAATAAAAATTTTAATAATTTTAAAAATCTCAATACCAATAAATGATTTTAAAAATACAATGTTATCGATACTTTTCTTTCGATACTTAAAGGTATCGATACATTTTTTTAAATTGTTTAGTTAGTATGATTCCTTTTGTTTCCGATACTACTCATGAGTACAGTATCGATACTTGGATTCGATACCGTGTCCCTACCAGCGCCAGCAACTTACACAAACACACATATAGCAAAAGTCATAATGTGGGCCAGGCGAGAAACTGTAAAATATATAGCGGAGATGCTGTCACTTACAACATATTCTGATAACTCTAGTTGAAGTGGCTGCCATGTCATCGAACTGAGGTAAGTGGATAGAGTTTATACAATCATATCGTGCAGTTTGAATGAGAAGTATTCTATTCCACGGACCTTTCTCCAAGCGATTTTGATCTCATATCAGAATTGAAGGGGCCATTGCGTAGAATACGCTTTCGGAAACGTAAAGGCATTGTTCAGGTCATACGATTCTCTGATGGCAAAGTTGAAAGTATTTTCTGCCTTCTCCATTGTTAGCAGAATGTGATAGATTCGTTGGGTGACTATATAAAAGGGCTGAAGATGCTATGCGTATCCGCAAATATATGTGTCTTACATCCCTTCCGGGCATCCAGATTTGGGTTTTCCATGGTTTCCCAAATCACTCCAGGCAGTGGCGGCTGTACCTTAAGTGCGCTCGTGCGCTGAACCACCAATCCAAAAGATTTAAAAATGACAAAATATTAAGTACCTACTTCATCTTTATTTTTATATTACCATTTTAATATTTATTTTTAAACATACAAAAACAAAAACGTATAAAAAATTAAATCTCCAATTATGGTGAAACAGTTTGAGCGCGTTACTAAACTATTAAGACTTATTTTCCTGTAAAGACAAATTCTCGTGCGCTTCGGCGAGTGCACGAGGACTGCTAATACAACTTGTAGGTGTACGAGTTAATACGCCTGACGCGTGAAACAAAAGATAGTTCATAGAAACGTACGGAGTAATGAGTCGATTGTCGAGCGCCGCACGTGCGAACCGAGGATTGCCGAGAGCACCCGATGTTTCACGAATTGGCTGGCTGGCATGGGCGCGTGCGAGGCGACGGCAGCCATGATTGACATCTCGTTATTAGACTATCAGTATAGTTTCACTGTATGTGTGACGCGCTAATAATTGTTTATTTATATTACCGTAAATAATTGTTTTTAGTTTTTGTTTCGATTTTTTTCGAGAACTTTTATTCTATACTGTGTATGGTGTTAGTGAAAATGAGCATAAAAATTGATTATATTAAAGAAAATAACAGAACTTTTCAAAATAAAGTGAACATAAAATTGGCCGGACCGCCACGGCCCTTTTTAAATTTAAAACAAGAGTGCAAATCGAAAAATAAAGCATTTACACGAAGTTTTAAAAGTGAAATGTATAATAGAAAGAAATGGTTGTGTGGATGTGAGCGTCTTAATGCATTATTTTGTTTTCCTTGCATTATTTTGGCGGAGAATCGATTTGGACAGAAACAGGAATCAAGGATTTGACGCATTTGAGTGAAAAAAAATAAAAAAAAACATGATTCTTCACAAGTACACCTACAAAATGCAATGAGTTTGTCTGTGTTAGGCACGGTCGACATTCGTAATCAGCTAGATTCTGTGTATAGAAGCAATATCTAAAAGTATAATGAACAAGTTGATAAAAACAGGTATATTTTATCACGTCTTATCGATTGTGTCAAGTTTTGTGGTGCACCACCAGTTTGATAACCCACCAGCCGCCACTGACTCCAGGCAAATGCCGGGATGCTTCCTTCAAAAGGCCATGGCCGAATTCCTTCCCATTCCTTGCCCCCCATCCTTTCCCTCACTGTTAAGAGACGTTAAGCAGTCAAAAATAAAAATAAATAAAGTTATCCTACAACTGTTCGATCCCCATTAGATCCATTTCAACTGCTAGTATACACAAGATATTCAGGACACGGATTCGAATAAAAGAAGATTTTTTTTTTTTTTTTACTTTACACCTCGTTGACTTCAAGGTTATCAGAGGGAGGAATGAACTGCGACAAGGAACGGGAAGGAATTTGTCCGTGGCCTTTCTAAAGGAAGTGGAGTGATTTTGGGAAACCATGGAAAACCGAAATCTGGATATCCCTACGGAGGTTCGAACCAGTGTTCAGCCAAATTCGAGGCCAGCAAGAGAATGTTTTCTAAGTCGTATTTTCATTTTAAAAGCATCCCGTAATTCAAGGTTTTTTTCCACTCAGTTGCTTAATTAATTGAATTGTTATCACATAACGCGTATATAACTGATTGACATGGGGGGGGGGGGGGGGGGGGCTAAGTTGGCTGGAAAGCGACTCGGTGAGACATCAGCACATCTCTTTGTCTTCACATGGGGTGAAGGGTACATTTTAAATAAACTGATTTACTAATGATTCATAGTCACAAACGTTTTCGTCTTTCATCGATTAATGCAAGAGAGCTGACTGATAGAGATTTATTGCTACAACACAATGACGTCAGGTACGGAACAATGTTGTAGTTCCCAAGCAGTGTCAATCACTGTTTAATGCCGAAAGTCCACGAAAAAGTTATAACCTATCACGTAAAAGATGAGTTGCCCTTAAGACAACACGAACCAACTATGGGCGGTGCAGATCAGTGATGTTTAAGTGGGGCCTGCGAACTTCAGCAGATCAGTGTATCCGGTATATTGTCACTGAATGAAGAGCAGCGAGTACCAAAGTTCGCTGGAAGCCTTTGTTCATGTCTCTAAAACTGCTATAGAGTGGATAAACAAAACTTAAAACAATGAATTTTAATTTCAGGTGCTATATTGATTGTTTTAGCATGTGACGTTGTTATTAATTGTTTCGTATTGAAATACAGTGACTTTGCAATAACTTAAATAAATAAATCGATGAATAATCAGTGACGAATATCAGTTGAAATTTGTACCATATTTTTACAATTCCTGTTAATTTTAAAACAATACAATTTGTCGATTGTTTTTATTTTAGAGTTAGGTTTGGTAGCTGATTTTCTGACAAATCTGATGGATTTAACGCCGTTTGTCTTTATATATTAAAGTGCACCTGTTTGTTATTCATTGGTTTTTGATTTTGTTTCCGGTATAATTGTAACTCTATTTTTTTTTTTTTTTAAGTTTCTTACTGGTTACGTGTATGTGTGTGTTTGTACGGAAGAGCAGGTAAGTGTATGGGGTTTGCTGCTATTTTTAATTTTTATTATTGTATTTGTTGCCTTTTCGTATCTGCCTGGTTATTTTGTGTTTATCAGTTTGAAGAAAGTTCTGTTTGTTAGATTTATGTAATTGCTCAATTCCTTTTTACCACTGATCATTGCACCCCGCAATTGTTCAAAAGGTTAAAAATGTTGCCCTGAATTTTGGAATGCCATTTTAATAGCTAGTAACTAAGCATTCTTTCAAACTAATAGTGCCATGGGAGGTTTATAATAATGTTAGACAGTGATTTTAACAACATTTGGCTAAGTACGAGCTTACTTGTTTTGAACATGACTTGAGTTTGGAAATCCATTTGAACAAACTTACATATGAGGGAGAACCGCTAAGTAGTAACTAACAGTAGAAGTTCCGTAGGAGTTATAACTTATTTCTTAATTCGATCACCTTATTTTGTTTACAATTTTGTGAATAATACTCAAGCCGCCGATAGAGGTACGTAATGAAGCTCAAAACTGAAGCCCATATCATAACCGACACCTACAGGCTGACGAAAGAAAATAACCTGGCAAACTAATGCTATACAGACATCATACCAAAAAAAGTATCACTAAATTGTACCTGTCATATTCCCTACAGACATTTCAGAAAGTTTATGATGCTGAAACATAGCAACATGCTCTCGAAGGAGTAGTTATTACACCACATTTAACAGTGTCCAACAAGAACAAACTGTTATGTAACTTACACTGCTCTAGTATAAGAGCAAAATCCAGGTGGTTTATTCATAATTTATTATTTTATACATACAGTCGTTATTATCCTGTTATAATACAGATAATTTTAAAGGCATAAATAAAATTTACGCCGTTTATTCTGACAGCATATATCAGGGATGCAAAATTTTTGAACGTAGGCTACCAATTAAATAACAAAATGAGGGCAAGAATAATTTTTTGTAAATATTAAATTTCTGAGTCTTCCGCCTCAATCTGTAAAACATATTCTAATTGGGAGCTTAAGTGCTGCCATCTGTCGGTGAAACGTGTAATCAGTGTGATAAGTGTTCGTTTTTTGTTTGAGCAATGTGTAAGTAATAACTTAAAACGCTCCAGCATTCTTAATTGGTATGTTCAGGCAGATTGCACCCAGAAATAGCTAATTATCCGTTTGTTCTGAGTTCTGGAGAAATGAATAAAAACGTCCTTACTTACACCTAGCAGCCTTTAATTAGGTTTAATGATCCTCGGTAAATCCTTTTAAACCTCCTAGCCGAGTTCAGTAAATTTCATTGCGCTGTTTAGGTGTTTCTTGCGGCTATACCGCATTCCGCAGATTTTGCCTCCTTGTACAGCTGCTGACTCGAAAAAAATTTTTGTAAAAACGTAGGGCATAATTTAAAATTTTCAAATTTGATTTTTTACGTCCTGAATTCTGTACCAAAATGGAAAGCATGTTCAGATAATTTTTTTTATTTGCTGCTGTATAACCGACTTACAGTACGATATATCAATCATTTATGCTGTCACTATATGCATTAATATCGTCACTGTAAAACGTTTTTGAGAGTTTTTCACGCTTAGGGAGCGCCCATAAACTACGTGGCTCTGTCAAAAAAAAACGGAGGTGTTGAATGGAAAGCTACGCTGGACTACGTGAGGGGTTCGGGGGGAAGGGGAGTTTAGAAGGCAAGCCACGTAGCTTTTCATTCATATTATTTGCCAGGCTAAATAAACCTTTAAATAAATAAAACCTTTAAATAAAATAAGGTACAGAACTCACAACAGCCCGTGAATATTTATTTCCGTCATTTAATTATCTCCGAAAAGTACATAATGTCTTGTGGAATCAGTAGGGAAAAATGGTACATGTCACACCGAGAGAGGGAGGGGGGGAGTGAAGAGGGGGGGGAATGATTCATAGGAGGCCAAAATGTAGCTACGTAGGTTATAGGTGCTTCCTTATGGGTTTATTTGGAATATTTAAGGTAATTCCTTTCTCGCTCATTGTATTTACATATGTGCGCGGATTTACATGACTACGATAATTCGAAAAATTCTAACTAGCTACCCAGGAAATTGTGTAATTAGATGCATTCTACAGAGACTTTCAACTGATCAGATTTTCGTACATCGATCCATTTTTTAATGCAATAATTTACTAAAATCCATTTTATTCCAGATTTTATATAAAGTAATGTTGCCAAAATCACATGAATAGTAGACTATTTATTTTATTTTCAATACATAAAAAATTGTTCTGAAATTTAATGAATAAGAATAATATACAGCCCAGCTAATTTGGTTGTGTTCCATAAGGCGCCATTGCCCTGGAAACGGGAAGTTTTGACAAAGCCGCGTTGAGTCCTCGAACCTGTTTAACGGTTTTCCTGACCATACTTGTTCAACTATTTTCCAACTAAATAAACACATAACTTACTCGATTCACAAACAGATGAAAACATTTCTACTCCTATTTAGGGCAGGGAAGAAACATCGTCTTTTGTAACAAACCGGTAGCGGAATTTGACGACCACATAGCCACGCTAAATTCCGTATTTTCTCTATTCTCCGTACTCATCATTGTACCACTGTTGTTATCACTCCACGTAGCATAGGAAACACAGGGAAAACACAGTTCCTAGTAAAAACCACTCACTCCTCGGATCAGATTCGAACCGCCCTCTCAGCGTACGCGAGGCAGATGGATTACTGAGGCCGAAGAGAGTGAAAATTCTGTTGTGGATAATCGATGGAAGCCCGGTACATCAGGTTTGGTGCAGTGGCCACTTCACTCGAGATGACGGAGGGACGTATGGAGAGTAGGAAATAAAATTAGAGTAGAGAAGAGAAGAACGATGGTCTATTTTCACTGCTTCTCTGTATGGCAGAAACCGCTCAAAGGACAAAAGATATTTAGGCCACAAAACCATGCTCCGAACATCATGCAGGTTTCTGTTTAAAAATACAGCACAACATAATTTACTCCTCATCGTCTTTTACAGTAAAAAATTGGAACACTTGACTCTCACACATACCATAATGCTAGGAATAAATATGACAAGTACAGAAATAACTAATCATTTCAAATTGTAAAAGAAGGGATACAAATTTATCAATCTTCTATATTCTCGATAACAAGTCTAGTTTTTTTCTAACAATTCCTGACAGAGTTAAGTTCAAACGAAAACTATTAATTTATTCTATTCGGTGATATTTTTTATTTTGTTTTTAAATCCTGGACCTTTGAAAATAAAGGAAACAGAACGAAATGTTATATCATTTAGTATAGGAGAGAAAAAGTAATATCAAATTACTTAAATGTATTGATACTGTGTATGACACTTTCCTGAAAAAAAATTACAAAAAAACACTGGGCACCAGACTGGAGGTATCAGACCGCTAATGATGTTGATACGTAAGGTTTCAATTAAAATTTACCCGTTTTGATTGTTTTGAATCTAAATTTGTGGTAGTGTTCTATTATGTCCCAACTCATTACCTGGATTCATTAAGGCAACATGAGTGTTTTTGGGCGTGCGACACTGAGTTCTTTGGTTCTAGTTCGGGTTGTGGAAGTAATTTTAATCATTCTGGAGTAAACCAGCAGTATAGTAGTGGTGATGGTGCACATTTCCTAATCACCATTTTGACTGAACTAAAACCAAACCTGCCCGCAGTTGGTATACCACTTTGTATTGAAACTATGCCTTCTTTGATTTCTCATCAATGGCGCTAACTACATTAGAATGAACACACATACACGCCCTCACAGTCGTCCACAAATACAGTGACAGTTAAAAACTTGGTGAAGCAAAGGGAAACAATCCTAATCAGACTATTCCACGGAGTTGTTGTACAGGAGTCACCCTCTCCATTGTAATCGCCTATATCTGACAGACCTAATAGGTCATTCAACTTAATTCACTCGGTTTATCCAGGATTCTGACAGACAATTTGACGGTTAGGGATATATCTTCATCGTCTCTCCTACCTCCTCGTAGACTCCCGAAAGGTGAAAACTGCATGACTGAAGCTAACTATGCCAATTTGATGCCACAACGACGTGAACCAACGGGACCGGATTGCTGCAACGTACCGTATTTTAGACTTTTTTTTGCTTATGACTTTACACCTGATCGATGTCAAGGTCATTAGGGGCGGAATGGGATTTGGGACAAGGAACGGGAAGGAAATCGTCCATGTCCTCCCGAACGTTACCGCTCACCCACCAAGCTGGGTCGTATATTAGAGGGCAGTAACCAAACCCGGACTCAGTTCCCTAAGTCGAACCCCACTTTATTTCGCTTGGACGGTGTTGCATTCTGGCAGCTTATATTTGAACATGTAGATATGGAATGAGCTGATGTGTCTTGAAATTTGCAGGATTGGGCAGAGACAATTATGGCGCCAATTATGCTTTTAGTGCTTTCAGTAACAGTAAAAGATTTTGCATAGGTGCATAAACATTGTTTTATACTGTTCGAAAGGGAGAAATTTACAATCTGTTTGTTGCGGTGTCTTTGGCAAATACTTTTCTGTATCACTATGTCACTCGTTTGCTTTGATATCCACCCAACATTATTTTTAAATGTCTGAAACTGCCAAGGCAAAGGCGTCTTTTGTAGGTTCTCTCGACGTTCCCTGACTCGGAAGCCCAGTAATTCGTTTTAACAATTTGCCAAAGTCAGTTGAAATGCTGTTTCAGATGGTCGAAACAAATAGAAACCTTGGAGAGAAAAAGTTTTAATTTTTATCGTTAGCGAAGAACTTTTCACTTTTTTTAGATGATAAATCGTCAAATATTATAAAAATTAAATAAGCTAAATTGTTTATACATCGTGTGAAAATGCTAAAATAAAATTGTTTCAAAATCTATTTAATTTTAATGAAGTTTTCAGGTCACTTTTTGTATATTTTTAACAGGGATCCGAATTTGGCTACCTTTTTCTCAGAGACTGTTTTTACTACTTTTTATTTAAATTTTTTTTTTTTTTTTTTTTTTTTTTTTTTTTTTTTTTTTTTTTTTGAAGACTACTACGATAAGATATTTACTAGCTTCTGACTTCCAGGCTGTTTGAAAATATGCCAACACCATGTTCCAAAGAAATTAAAGTAAATAAATGAGAGACGAGACAGGTAAAAGACAAAATGAAGGTCCGGTTCCTTCACCACTTTTTAACTTCACTAAGGGGCTTTAAAACAATTTCTTGATTTTGTTAGAATGCAACTGACTCGAGAAAACATATTGCATACAAAATAATATAACCCATCTCCACCTTTAAATGCAAACACATGGCATTCACGTTATAATTTAATTTAAAAAAATATAACAACTTCGTTATATCTTAAATAAATCGTCACACTGTCATCAATTTCTCAGTGACATAAGCCGAATATTTGTCATTCACACAGACAGGTGAAGAGAACATTTGTTTTCACGCGAAGTATATATCGAAAGATGTACTGGAAATGCGAAGCTCTTCCCACAATGATTCCTGCGCCAAGCGGCAGGAGCCGTAGCAACTCTGTGACCTTTACCTTTACATAACATATGATGACATACCGGTATTTTATTGATCACGAACTGAACACTTTGTTTCTGTCTATCGTATTTTTCAGCACTGCTATACTTTTCACACAGTCAGAGATAACGATCAGCGCTGCGGCAAACATCGCTGCCTACAGAGTACAAATTACGTCCCGAGAGCAGCCAATGTATAAAGCTGTGACGCACACCATAAAAAGAATCTTTCCATTCGAATGGTAATAAAAGTATTAAACTTTGTCACGAACAGAATGGATTAAAAAGTTTTATTTGCACTTCTATCAATAAATTAGATAATCCGCCTACGACAGCAATGCTGGAGAGTGCCACAATGTCTCATACCAGCTGAACTTCGATTCACTGTATTTTATTTGGTTCAAACCAGGATCATTGTATACTAACATATATTAGTTAAGATAATCTTTGTACATCAAAACGAAATGACGGTGATTTTTAAGCCGAAACCAGGTAAATCCAATTAATTCTAAAACGCTTTTAATTGGGAAATAGTTATCTTAATTGACAAGATATTTCTTAATTACGTGTGTTTCGCAGGCGCGTAGCTATCATAGGGCTAGGCGATGCACTTGCACAGGGGCCCCCACGCTCAGGGGGCTCCTGAGTGCAGCTGAGGGGGCCGTCAAGGTCAGCCCCTCGGGGACCCCAAGGGCTGCTCAGAGGGCCCACAGTACTTCAGGGCAAATGGGAGACCTTTTTTTTTTTTAAAAAAAAATAATAATAATAATAATAAAAAAAATAGACTCAACTATTGCGGTAATTTGTTACCCACCAGTGTGACTCAGTACGACACTGTATCGGGGAGGTACCACGGGCCGGGCATGAGCCCACGGCCTCGGGTATTGCGGCCGTCCTAACTGCGGTTTTCCGCAGCCGTTAATGCTAATGCCGGAAAGGTTCCCAATCTCCGTGTCACAAACTAAACATTCAACAAACAAAAAATGTACTTATCACTAAGGTTCGGATCTTTATGACCAATCAAATAGAGAAATATGCAGGAAAATATGACCTAAAAATTATAAAATATGACCAAACATTTAAAGTTACTATACATCAAAACATGCTCAATTATACATCATTTATTTTATCTAGTAGTATCGCTTTCGTGTAGACAGCATAATTTGCTTCCGTGTACTCGCTGCACCACTGTGAAATTTAATTTTAAATAGTTTTGTTGAAGTCACTTTAATTTAAGATAATTTACAGAATAGAACCCTTTCATCTGTACTAAAATACACCTCTCTAAATTCCCTTACGCAACTTCGCGCTTTCAGAAAATTTTAATTTCGGCGTGGCGATAGGTCTACTGACTGATCCACAGCAGATTTAACGATGACTGAGGATATTTCATTCCGACATTGATTGACGGAATCTGCACAGGCATGCTTCTGCTGCATTGTCGATATTAAAAGGCGGGCGGAACATTACGTTTAGAGTGACAATAACGTATAACTTTAATTCTTGACTGTTGAATTTTAACCACACTGAAAATTAGATATTTCCAATAGCAGAACTACAGTACTGTTAATAATTGTCTTAATTCCTTCTCATCTATATCTAGTGATTTTCCAGTACTATTAAAAAAAACTACCAGATTTTTCCTCAAAATATGAAGATATGACCAGAAATATTATCGAAATATGATCAAAACTAGGAAAATGGTCTGAATATTCATTTATATACTATATACCGAGTGTTACAAAAAAATGTATACACACTTTTAAAGGTCATAGAGAGTTCGTTTTCACGCTTGAGAGGATGAAATTTGGTACAAACGTAGTGTGATGTTTGCTCAATAGGTGGCAGAAAGCTAGGGCCGTGACGCGGGCAGCGGTGCTTAACTGATATCAACATGGCGGAAGTACGGTTGAACTTTGAAGAGCGTAAGCAATTGTTGAAGTGGTACTGGAAATTTGAGAATGTGGCTGCTGTCCAGAGACAGTGGAGACGTGAGTTTGGTACAGATCCACCTACACGGTTAACAATTACCCGTATACGTGACAAATTCGAGCTGCATGGAACAGTGTGTGATGTACACAAAGGCCGATCAGGGCGACCTCGCACAGCTACGAGTGAAGAGTCCTCGGCTGCGGTGCTGGAACGCTTTCAGCAGTCGCCACAAAAATCTACAAGGCAATGTGCGCGTGAGAGTGGTTTAAGTCATGTCAGCGTGCTATGCATTCTGAAGAAAGGCAAGTTTAAAGTGTACATTCCCAGACCGGTGCAACAGTTAAACGACGACGACTCAGATCGTAGGTTACAATTTTGTGAATGGTTTCGGGACATGGTTAACAATGTTCCGGGATTTGTGGGGAATCCCCACATCACAGTGGAAACGGCTGTGAATTTGCCTGGTGTAAATGTGTGGTGCGGATTGACTCGTAGGGGACTCATTGGTCCTTTCCGTTATGAAGGTACTTTAAACCGGTGAACTTTATCTGAGAATGCTTAACAATTCAATTTTAACTGCCATTCATGAACTGTACGGTAATGAGAGGATTTATTATCAACAAGATGGCGCCCCTGCGCACTACCATAGGGATGTAAGAGCATACCTTGATCTACCAAAACTAGGAAAATGGTCTGAATATTTATTTATATGCTATAAAATATTTTTAATATAATCAGAAACGTTGAATCAGTGTTTAATTCAGCATTTAAGCTCAAAAAGAAGGCAGGAAAAAAATATGACTTGTCCTAAAGATCCGAACATACTTATCACACGCAGAATGTAGTTATACATTTCGCAGAGGCAGGGCATCACTTCACTTCTCCTATTAGTACTTAGCACGACCTCACAGAAGGTATAAAATGCTTGGCGTTAATTAAGGCATGCGGCCGTATAGCCATGGCTCCAAATTTGACCTTTCAGGTAAGTACAACTCATCCGAGGCAGCCGACTCCGAATATTGGGGAAATGTGGTGAAGAAGAAGAAAGAAGATTGTGATAATTTGTTCTACAAAAAAAAATCCAGCATTTGTGATGTAATAATCAAATTACTGCCTTTCATATGTAACCAATATATTTTTCATGTTTTTATTTTCTGCCTATTTATAATAGTACCAAATTACCAAATGAATCATAAGGACTATATTAACGCCATTAATTTTAATACGGGCTCATTACTTAATAAATCACCGTTAAAATCGAGTCCTTCAAAGAACGCTCAAACAATTTTATAAATACCCCTATTACATCACCTGGTGAAACATATGATCAACATGCAATATATCGCACGTTGTGTTTTCCTGAGATTGCACCTCAGGCATAGTAAAACCTTTCTTTGGGGTTAACACTTCAATAATAAAATTTCAGGTAAAACTCTTCAGAAGTTCGTTCATATCTATAAATGCAATACGAATATAACCGGAGGAAGTTACGTCCGCTTAACATATTTTTGGAAAAAAAAACAGTTTTGGTCACTGTTCATAAGCTATATAGAGAGAACAAAATATTTTTAAAATTTGCGTCTGTCTCTGGAAGAACTATTGGTCGGATTTCGTTGAGTTTTCGGAGAACGTACAGAACCATAGTTGTTGTTAACAGCTAGCTAATCAATGCAATCACTTAAAAGTTAGAACTAATTTTATGAGTAGTGTCAATCGTGTGTATTATATTATAATTATGCTTTTTATGTTCCATATACAATTGGACGTAACTAAATCCGACAAGTTGTTTTTGCATGAATTACGTTCAACAAAAAAGGATGCCAATTTTTCTTGAATTCTCAACTTTCCGACATCACTCCAAAATTTATCTACGGGACGATGGGATGTAAATTATTCATCGTAATCCAACCGGTGTTATTGTGTGAATTCTATTCGTCCATACAGCAGACAGACAGTGTGACAATATCACACACCACCAATCTTTTTATTTTATTAATATTATTTTTCTTTAATTAATGATATGAGTAATTGTATTGACGTACGTAAATTAATATTTGTATCGTAGGATTTTCACAGGCCGTAGGATGTATGGTATTTGGGACAGACAGTAAGCTAGTATCGATAAGTAACGTTAAGATCTTTGGTAGTATTGACTGTAATTTAAATAAATTGTGATGGAGCGCTTGCCCCGGTGGAAATTTCCCTACACACCTATTTTCTCCTTTCCTTTTCCCACCTACTTTATCGCTCTACTAATTTCAACTTTAAATTCTTATAGCGTTTTTGGTAAATTATTAATTGGTAATTTATTCCAATCCCTGGCCCCCTTACTTAAGGAAGAAAATCTTTCCACATTCTTATGCAATGAGCGGAGAAATGGCGCGCCGTTTGTAACTATACAGGCATGAGTTATTAGGTTCCGTGTTACGGAGAGTTTAAAAGATTGTAATATGTGTTTGTAATATTTCAAGAAGTGCTGTTAAGTAGGTTTAAGTGTTGCTAGCAGATTCACTGCAAAATAAATCGAATAACATTTGGAAACAGTTACTATCATTTCATCACAACAATATCTCCATCTTTTTTGGTGGATTAATTTAACAACAGTGCTTTAATCTCAAAATGAGCAACAGCTTAAATGTGTTCTAGATTAGATGGGCCTTCTCTTCAATAGCACACTGTAGTTTCCTGGAGCGTGGAAATGTTGTCAAACCATCTAATTCTTTGGGAGACAACCTAGTGATTTTTATCAGTGAAGCTCATACTAGACACTAATTTTATATGCAGTTGGTTCCTTCTCTGTAGATTGTCATTTTTTCAAGAATATTTTAAATGTACGAATGTTCGTCAGGTTATATATAGAAACGTAGAGTAATACAGGAGTTAACTCATATGACGCAGACAATTGAGGATGTAGAATATAAAAGAGATGACCAAAGAATAGGAAAAGCTGCAGGATGGTGTCAAACCATTCTGCCAACTGATGACGAAAGCAAGTCCCATTCTGTTTTCCAGTTGAATTTAATATAGAAGTAAGAGGTTTTCCTCTCTTGATGAATCGATTTCAGTCATAAGATACATTTAGGGGCAAACAACATTTACGTATTACCAAATAAATCGGTATTAATTAACTGTAAAAAAGCATGGCCGCTTATCAATCTTATCATCATCATCATCAGTTTTCTGCCCTCTGGTAGGTTTTCACTTGGCTGTTCTCCATGCTCTTCTATCTTCTGCTTTTCTCTTAAGGTCCATGTAGTTGCCATCTTCCTTGATGTTGTCTATAATTTTGTACCTCCTTCTTTCTCTTATTCTCCTCCCACAAACGAAACCTTCCAAGGCGCCTTTTATCAGGCACTCCCCTCTCAAGTGTCCCAACCAGTTCTTCTTTCTCTCTTTTATTACATGGAATATTTTTTCCTTTCACTAACCCTGTCCAGCACTTCAACATTACTTATTTTATCCACCCAGTTTATCCTCACCATCCTCCTCCACATCCACATCTCAAACGCTTCTAACCGCTTTTGATCTTCTCGTCTCAGTGTCTACGTCTCCGCCCCATAAAGAGCCACAATACATAGAAAACATTTGCCGAGTCTTTTCCTGAGTGTTTTGTCTATTTTTTCAGTTAGTTTTCTCCTTTTCGTATTAAATGCTTCCTTCGCTACTGCAATGCGAGTTTTTATCTCTTGGTGGCATCTTATCATAAAAATTACTATTTAGGGCAAATTACATCACATTCCTAATAAGATAGTGACTATTGGTTCTCTGTGAGAAATAATACGTCAAGTAGACAGATTTTTTTTTTAAAAAAAAATATGGCTGTAACTGTTTCCTTAATAATTTAGGCTCGTTTACTGCGAATATAATTTCTCAACTACAGAGTTATTCCATGTGTTTATTTTCAATCTTAAACTGCTTAGTACTTTTTTGATCAAAAGCAAAAGGTTTTCAGTTTTCCACATTACTGAAGTGAAGACACGTTTCAGCAGACAAAGCAGAAGAGTCTAGCCAATAGTAAATACAAGGTGAGATTTTTTAACTGCATTCCCTGCTATTTTTGTGTCATCAATATTTGTGATATGTTTGTTTGACTAATAAGCAATTACTATGGTGATTCTTGGTCACCACTGATGACGTAGTTAAGTTTTACTCTTGCCAAAGAATGTTGTAACAAAGATATCTAAATAAAAATCAGATTCCAGTGATACAATAACCTCTCGCTCCAAGTATCTTAAAAGATGAAACCTACGACTCAGAAAGTGAGAAACTGACGAAAATCTAATCGTTATCATCAGAGTTGTTGTCACCGAAATAACTAAAAATTTCTATGAGTTAACAACATGATGACCTCACTTTAAACAGTCATTAAAATCTTCATAGACATATACGTATAGAGACCCTTTATTATCAGGAAATTAGCCCTTGCGGGTGCAAAAATAGCTATCTCCAAATTACGGAATAAAAAGTAGTCTTGGCTTTTCGACTTGGCCATTGGTTTTACGTTAGTGACAAATTTTGTTAAAGTTAATGGGTAATTAAAAAAGATTTTACTTTAAGAGAGGTCCTATCGAAAGGTGTTGAAACAGAATTTACTAAATTTATCAAAAAAATCAAAAACAGCCTGCTATCGCGCCAATCACATATTAAAATCCGCTTCAAGAAACCTTGAAGAGTTGAAATCTGGAAACGGTAATTCTGATTGCATTATTCAAGCCCGTTGGTTTGTGAGATCCTGGTTGCCTAACGTAGCGGGACGCTGGTCGTGACTAGAATAGTTTGAGGAATTTCTGATTTTAGAGATAGATTAAACCGTAATTCACAACGCGTAAACCAAAGGAAGGACCTTCTCCGATACCAAAACTGTAAGAAACATTCTGAGTTTCTCGTTGCCGGCCACAATTTACGATCGGAGTTGGTTTGACGTTCCAGATAAGGCATTTTCTGTTGCTTGCTCCATAAATCTTAGTGTTATAACTTTGAAATACAGCAAGCAGCTGTATTATCTTTGTGGACTCAGTTCTGAGAACAAACAGATCCTGCTATTTTGGTTATGTAAAAACACATCTTAGTTTTCTTTTCTCTTCTTTAAACAAATTTATAAATATTACAAGTAAAGGGTTAGACTGTCTTTGTACCGAGCGTGGTGGTGTAACGGTTAGCGTTCTGGCCTCGCATTCTGGAGGACGGCGGTTCGAATCCCCGTCCACACATCCAGATTTGGGTATCCTATGGTTTCCCAAATCGCTCCAGACCATAAATGTTATCGTAATATGACCATAACTAGGAAAATGGCCTGAGTATGCATTTATATGCTATATAAAATACATTTACATACAATCAGAAACGTTCAATCGGTATTTAATTCAGTATTAGAAGGCAGGAAAATATGACTTGCAATAAAGATACTAACCCTAGTGATAAAAAAATCTCCTTGGCTGCACCGCCGCATTGTGTTCTAAAACCGATGTTAGACGGCTAGCTCCACCGTAATTAATTATTCGTCAGGTGCGGAGTTAGCAGTCGTAATACAGTGTCTTTGCAACCCAATCGGACGGTACATCTGTTAAGTTCTCTTGTTTGATTCAGATTTAGAAGCATATTTGACTTGCTGTCCGCAAAATGCTTTCCTAAGAACGATACTGTCAATCGAAATGACAAACCCATCACCAAAAAGAAGCCTGCGAACTTACGGATGAACGTAACGCAAACATTTTAAGTGAAGGCCCGGGCGTGCACAAGTTTAGCAGTAAAGACAGCGGAATGCCGGTGATAGAGATCCGCCTCGTTTCGCTCTTCTTGTTCCAGACAGCTCCGCTCAGCTCTTTCCTTTGTGGCTCGCCGCGGACTTCTTATCGCCGGAACTGTTTCACGGTCTGACGGAGGTAGCCAGCCGGCCAGGGGCACAAAACTCTCCACAAAGACCACTCACATGCAGAGTCGATACGGAAATGCAGTGTGTGGGACAAAGCAAGTCAGCAGGGCAGTCGGGGAACAGAGCTTCCGCCATCCTGAACGAGAACTTGACTAAGAAATTAAATATCGCCATCTGAGGACCACGAAATGTAATCCTATGTTTTTTTTTTTAACTTATTGCTTTACGCCTCGTCGACGTCGAGGTCATTAGAGGCGGGATGGGACTGTAGACAAGGAATGGGAAGGAATTCAGCCATGGCCTTTTAAAGGAAGCATGCCGGCATTCGCCTGGCGTGATTTGTGGAAACCATGGAAAACCCAAATCTGGATGCCCGGATGGGTATTCGAACCTGCGTGCGCCCGAATGCTCACCCCCACCCTTTCACTTTCCTGTTTCCTCCTTTCTTCGGTCCAGATGTTATTACCTTTTCTTTTCTCCTTCTCCTAGAAACGCTTGAAATTATTTGTCACTCTTCCGATAGTTGTTCTGTCTTGTGTTAAATGTTCTATTATTCTGATATCTATCACAGGTGTTTGAAGTGAAAACTTTTTTAGACGCTTTACCTATAAATATGACGTGTTGCGCATGGACAGCAGGGAAAGTATAGATTATACTTGTATCTGATATATAACAAATGATTGTTTATTTGCTTGTTTGACTATGTTCTTTGCACAAACACACAGTTTTAATCAGATTCTGATAGTTCTAAGCACACGTATATTTCACATGAAGGTGGTCTAATTGCTTAGCGGTTAAGGCGCTAACTTTCTAAAGTTTCTCCATCAGGTAGCGGGTTCATATCCCGGTGTGAGCAGGAATTTTTAGGAGTTGTATTTGATTATATGTGCTACGCCGAACGTTCCGTGGTTCTGATTCCACGTTAAAATGTAGGCCGCTGAAGAAATGAATTGCGCTTCCTGTCTCTTACACAATAGCTTGATGCATCTCCTCCGGAAAGATTTGACCAACCTTTGGGTTGTGGACTAAGTTAGATTTTTAGTTTTTGAAGTAAACACTTATTTAGGTGCGTTGGGCGATTTTTGTATGGGTAAAATCTGATGAGATCGCGTCACCAATGCCTGTTGTGGTCTGGTGGCTCAGTGGTTAAGGTGTCTGACTGGCGAACGAATGGTCCCTGATAAGTATCCATTTCTCGGCTGGGATTTTCATAGGCCTTTATTCCGACCTTCGCCTGTGGCACAGCTTGCTGTGTGATGTGAACTACACTAGAACTGCCTTCTTGGTTCGGATTCCACGTTAAACTGTAGGTCCCCTGTAGCTAGTAGCACTCCCGAGTTAGGTTAAACCGAGCGGGGCGGTGTAACGCTTAGCGTTCTCGCCTCGCATTCGGGAGGACGGCGGTTCGAATTCCCCGTCCGGGCATCCAGATTTGGGTTTTCCATGGTTTCCCCAAATCACTCCAGGCAAATGCCGGGATGCTTCCTTCAAAAGGCCATGGCCGAATTCCTTCCAATTCCTTGCCCCCATCCTTGCCCCCCATCCTTTCCCGTCTCTAAAGACCTCGATGTTAAAAAGAGACGTAAAGCAGTTACAAAAAAAAAAAAGAGTTAGGTTAAGGCGGCTAAGAAAAGGGCGCAATGATCTGCAATACAAAACCCTTCACCACGCCTTTATTTAGTATATCTGTAGCCACTGGCGGATCCAGGATTTAGCAAAAAAAAAAAAAAAAAAAAAAAAAAAAAAAAAAAAAAAAAAAAAAAAAAAAAAAAAAAAAAAAAAAAAAAAAAAGATTCCAAAATTACGATGTAGGTGGTGGACTTGAATACTTTTGGGAGGAGGGCTTGAGCCCCTTACCCCCCCCCCCCTCCCTCACCTTGGATCCGTCACTGTCTGTATCTGTAAGTATGACATGTTGTGTGTATAATATTTATAAAGTTTTCACTTGTCTGCAGTCCCCAATGACTTACAATTGATTTTATTTTAGTCCTTGGTTTCACTAGTTGGCATTATTATTCCTGTAAATGTGGTCGAGAATTCTTTTTGTAAGTCTGCTGTTATCCATTCTCATTATGCGACCAAAAAATCTAATTCTCCTCTTTCTGATAACGTCTGACATCCTTTCATTTTCTTATTCTTTGTATAGTTCTTTATTCCTCCAGTACTTAAACTCTCCTTTTATCGTCTTCAGTGGTCCACAGAGTTTCCTCAATTTTTTCCTTTTTCTACATCTGTTCCATTTCAAGTTTTCATACAGACTCTCTAGTTTAACGGAGTTGCAATTAAAAAAATTAGAAGTCCGCAAAATTAGTGTGGGTTAATTATCTGCCGACAGTTACCTGCTAGCATCTGACGAATTACATAAATTATCAGCATTTCCACACCAATTGGGGTAACAGCGTGTTATGAACGAGAAAGATCCACCCTAATCTCGAACAAGTGCCAGCTGAATGCTCAGTTTTAATTTAATTACACTCAATTAATAACTTTTAAATGCCCAAAAAATGAAAGGTATTGTTGTTAATTGCAGAAATAATAATCACTACTCCGAACAAAAAATCACTTAATTTATTTAGCACAGTTCCTTGAAATTAGCATCTAAACATTCGTGATGAATTTTAACAGGCTTCTAATACACATCACATCTTATTACAGCTCTCGTAGAATGAATCTCAGACACTAGACATCCTATATTTACAGATCGGGCGCCAAACATACGGGTAGAAATGCGTCCCCTTGGCTGTTACTGGCCACAGCCAAAGATTCTTACAATGCCTTGCTAACGATATTGAACTTACTCTACCCAAAGACTACACAAACTACAGCTTGTGGAACCCTACAAAAATATAAATCAATATACAAATATTAATACAATTATTTATAACAATTTTAATCAATCAAAGAAACTAATATAATAATAATAACGATTGGTGGGTTATGTGATTGCCACACGACGCATATTCGGCAGAAAGCCTAGAAAAATATAGCATATCACTGGAAAGAGAATTTTAATTTAATTTAATTTAAATTAATTGCAATGGAGCACAGGCTCCGGTGGCAATATCCCTACACACCCATCTTCCCCCTATCCTGCACCCACCTACATTTGCCCTCTACAAATTTTATCTTTAAATTCCTTCAAATTTTCGGTAAATTATTCATCATTTCTCTTGGTAACTCATTCCAATCCCTGACACCCTTACCTAAAAAAGAGAATCTTCCCACACCCTTGAGCCTGAAATCGAGTGCCAGCTTGTGGCCATGGTCATCTTTTCCCTCCCATGCTCTACTTTTCATACCTATTGCAATATCTTTCCATGCCTCATCATCAGTATATGCCCTGTACACTCCCATGACCCTCCTCATCCTCCTCCTGTCTTGCAATGAATCCCATTCCAGCTCCTTTATCATATCTGTCACTGATTGCATTCTGCGATAATTTCCAGAAACAAATCTAGCAGCCCTTCTTTGCACCCTCTCCAACTCCTGTATTTGATATGTAAAATGAGGGTCCTATACTACACTACCATATTCGAGCAATGGTCTGACCAAAGTTTTGTAACCCAATTCCTTGACTTCTCTCGTACATCCCCTCATCACTCTCTCCAACAAGTGCAGAAGTTTGAAACCTTTTGCTACCACCTGTCCTATGTGTCCTGCCCAGTTAAGTTTGTTATCAAAAGTAATTCCAAGATATTTGCATTTCAAGTCTTCAGCAAGCAATTCTTTTCCCACCTTATATTCATAATTAACCTTTTGTTTTTTATTTGTGTATCTAATAAGCTGACTCTTCTTTGCATTTATCTTCATTCCATGTTTACCAACCCAATTAGATATCCTGTCCAGATCACCCTGCAACTGTTTACAATCCTCTATCGTTTTGATTCTTTTATACAGCATTATGTCATCAGCAAACAATCTAATTGAGTTTCACCAGCGATGTAGTTGTACCCTTGCACACTCATGTCAGCGAGATAAATGATGTCGGGAAAGTCGCAGCGGCGGCGTCCGAGTGAATCAACGGTGATGCGAATACATCTGCAGCGGCGAGCGAAAATCGATGTGACTAAATCACTCGATAGACGAATCGACAGCGCAGGCTAGGATAAGCCACAGACTCGGCGAGAAGAATGCGTACCTGCTGATTCGTCAGAAACGGTGCGTAGAAGAAGAAAAGGTACATTCACGTACAACCACAGCAGCTGTTTCAACGAACATAGATCTGAAACTTTGTTTATTATTTATTATTATTTATTCATTTGTGGGGAATAACCGGCTGCAGTGTTTCTGATAACATCAACTAGTCATGTAATAACGTAAGGTGTATTTTGTATATCTACTGTATCTAATTGCAAGCACATTAACCACCTGACGGCAATGTAAACACAATGGGCAAACAAAATAAGAGAGCTAGCAAGGAATATTGTTACCTCACCAGCCGAGACGAACGCAAACGTCGAGCGTGGTTGGTGAGCAATAACGCTCTAGCCTCGCATTTTTTAGGACAAGAGTTCGAATCCCCGTCCGGCTATCCAGATTTAGGTTTCCCTAAACCACTCCAAAATAAACGTCCAAGAAATTATTTTCTTTTTTCAATTAATTCAAAGTAATTTAATTGCGATGAAGCTGGTTTTTCCAAACCCATCGAGACGAATGCGATGATGATTTCCTAAAAAGCCCATGGCCGAATTCCTTCCTGTTTCAAGCTCTTAGCCCTTTCCCGCATCTACAAATTATACGGATGAAGTGAAGAAAATAATGTAAAAGAAAGACTTCGATTCTACTGGGACAGTACATTAAGTCAGTACGTTAGCTATTTACACTTTAAGGAGCTCAAAAGCAGTAGAAATGAAGTAATTAACACACTTTCCTGACGTTTTGATGCGGATTTCACGTATTTTCGTTTCACTGTCAATGAGAATTTCTGTATAATTACTGTTCAGCAGTAATGTTAATAAATCAGATCTGTTACTCGCACTTTTTCTTCCTGTTCCAAATATTTAATGTACCAGACGAAACTATTCAGCTACATATTAAACGTTTCATTTTCTTGATGATTTCGTTTACTGACGTCCACGATTTAATGCCTTTGTAAAACCATATTTCTGAATAGTCAACGGTCATTATTTGTTAGATCACCACCACAAAGACACATTTTAAATACACGGCTGCTTTAGATAGTGTGAAAGTTTTTCTTGAAGTTTGATGTAGCTAGAACATATTTCTTGTAAGCTTTGGAAAGTTCCAGCAGCACTTAAGAACGAATAAATAATTATTTGTGTGTGTGTGTGTGTGTGCGTGTGTGTGTGTGTGTGTGTGTGTGTGTGTGTGTGTATCTGGCTGTAAACCTATCTACCTAAATGTTTTCATTGCTTATCGTAAGAACTGCGTACATTTTTAAATTACCCAAATGAGACATTGCGATATAATTAGTAGTGGATATATCATAACGTTGGAATGTAAGTTTATCAGCAGCCCCTGAAAGTGTCGGTTTCAGGTTCTGACTGCACGTAGTCCTAATTTCTGTCTCGGAGGAAGTTCCGCAAAACAGGGTTGCAAGTTCTGGCTGAGTAACTTTTAGCTCGGGGAAGTTGTCTCCCCGCAACTTCTTCCCTCGTGATTCGTTTAGGTCGCGCCAGGACTTTGTTCAGCCATAACGGTTCTGCACAACTTGGTAACACAACTACCTACTCCCAGGCAGTGTGCCGTCGAAAACGACGAAATGCCAGAAACACTACACACCACGAACTATATCGTGACTACCCGAGAGTTACTTTAAATCACTTACTTTAACACCAGTAATGGATATACGGCAGAAATACTACAGTCGTTTATTATGTCGCAAATCGCCATTCAATGGAAATAGAAACAGCCAACTGTGTTTCCTTACGGAACAACACATGATATTGCAGTCATATGATTATGATTATTATTATTTATTTATTTATTTATTTTATGTTATGCTCTGACAGTCGTGGTATTGAGGAACTAAATATTATTTTTGCCATTGCGATTGTAAGTATCGTACAGGGTTAATGGAAATACACCGGCAGTTCCTGATAACACATGGAACCCGGCAATCAATCGGTAAAACCAAAAGATCCACTTAAATATAGGAACGCTCAAGAGGGGCTAAAAATACAAAGACAGTAGATATTATAATAATAATAACTGTAATACCATTTCGGCTCAGCAATCTGCTGATAATTTCTATATATCGCACTAACTATCTCTTGTTTGATTGGATAAACTAATCCAGTAATGTTTGCAGGTAAAGAAGCATTCCTCAGAAAAATACAAACTGTTTATCGTACAACAGTAGGTGAAACATATAAAAAATAGGATATGTGAGAAATTAAACATAATTTCACCATAATTTCAAATAACTTTAGAAAGTATATATACCGAGCGTGGTTGGTGAGTGGTTAACACTCTGGCCTCGCATTCGGGAGGACGCTGGTTCGAATCCGGGTCCGGGCATTCAGATTTGGGTTTTCCATGGTTTCCCCAAATCACTCCAGGCGAATGCTGGTATGCTTCATTTAAAAAGGTCATGGCCGAATTCCTTCCCGTTCCTTGTCCCCAGTCCCATATCGCCTCTAAAAACCTTAGCCGTCGACAAGGCGTAAAGCAGTTTAAAAAAAAAAAAGCATAAATTTTTAAGATTTGAATTTCCAGGTGTTTTTTGGTTTAAGAGTTCTGGAAATCAACATTTTTATTTCTAAGGTAGTATTACATACCATTCACCGATGTCTAGACATGAAGGATAAGTTAAATAGTATTAAAAATTTCCGATCCATAGAGAAAATGTAATTACGTGGCATAAGTTTTACCTGTCATCAGTAATGTTTAACCGATATTTAGTGTAAGAAATTAAGTAAGCATAAGAATTATTCGCGTTCTTACGGTGGTACACGAAGGATGAATCAGTACGCTTTTTTTTTTCACTTAACGAATCATTGACCTTATGATACTGAAAAACAGACAAAAAATTTAATTTGAACTGAATTGAGAAGTTTGATTAATTATGAGCAAATGTTAAATAAAAATAATGCGATACAACACAAATAACGACAGTAACAATACGATGGGGAAAAGTATAAACTGGTCAAGTAGATATGATAAAACCCTTTTGTCATTCACTCATAAAAACTGTAAGAGAAAGGAAAAGAACTAGAAAAGAATTAAATAAAAATAGAATGAGCTGAAATTTTGTTTTGAATAATGTTTAATTGAAGGATAAAACACTTTCTTTATGGATTTGCTAATTGCGAAAATTTTTAACCAAAAATTTCCCAAAAAATAAGAGAGACCTTCAGATTTTGAGACATGTTGAAAGTTTAAAGTCTTGATAGGAGTATAATGAAATTAAATAATTATACTTGAGACAAAGATGAAAGAACTAACAACAAATAACTGTGGGGAAATTGTGTAACAGCAATATGAGGACAAAGCAACAAGGACGATGTGAAAATAGGCACAGGATGATATAGAAAGAGCAAAAAGCTCTAGCGTTCCTAAGGATTTTGTAAGAACGTGATTTATTTATTTATCGTATGGTATTTAATAAGACATACAAACGTACACATCACAAGCTGGTACAATATTATATCTCTAGATCAATGTTTTTATCCATTCAACTGCACTGATCGACGAATTGTATATGTCTGCTATTGTTCCTTTATAAGCTCGAAGAGGTCAGTCAGAAATGATGTGGTGGATTGTCTGTAAGGTGGCTCCACAGTCACAATTTGCACAACTGAATCAGCTCCATTTGTGTAATAAGTAGCCGCATCTGCCTTGGCATGTTCGAATCAGATTGATGATGCTCCGTTGCCGTCTGGGGGATAGAATCCTTGTAGCCGCACTGAAGAATCTTCAACTAGATGTTTATTGGCTACCGATAACTGCTCCCACTGAGTTATCCGCAGCTTGTTGATGTTGAAAGAGGATACTGTAAAGTTGATTGCTGTGCGGCACAACGGTTTCCTTGCTTTCAAGCGTTGGTGTTTTGCTTGAGCTATGTCTTTATGATTAGGTGGCTGATCTCCAGGACTTTTTTCCAGGCCTTTGGGAGAGCTTCTGATATTCTTAGTGCTGGAAATGAAACGTTACGAAAATTGGAAGTCATAGGCTGTTTTCGCTCCACATGCATCCCGTGATTACCTACATTGCCTGATTGAGATAGTGATAACTGGTAACAAAAATACTGGAGTGTATACAAAACAATCAGATAATTCACAGGGGAATGACCAAAAATTTTTCTAAAAGAAAGAATTGTGACTCATAACATCCATTCTGTATCGAAAATATGTTTCAAATGTCACTAAACATATGCCATATACCTATGAATATGCATTATTACTTCAGTTACTTAATTGTTCCTATTGAATTAGGCTTCAGGTTTGACATTTGGAAGGCGCACGTTGTGTTCGGTCGGCCTGATTTTGGATTTCCTTGTTTTTTTTGTTTTTTTAAAAAAAAAAAAGACTCCAAACTCATGCTAGAATGCTTCTTTTTTCTTCATATAATTCCTCTTTCACCTCTCATGGCGAAGAAATAGACGAGCCGTAAAGCTGTAAACGAAAAAAAAAAAAAAAAAAAAAAAAAAACGTTGTTCTCAAGGGAGTTTTCCTTGCGCAATAGATGTAATCAATTACCTCGTCTGTGTTCTAGAAATAATATTTTTGCAAACTTTACATAATGTATAAATTCATAATCCACGTATTATAAGGAGTCTCGTTTGCAATACTTGGTTACATGCGTCGATAAACTGACGTCAAATCGCTTTGTTGACATGATATACACATATATTTTTTAAACCGAGCTATGAAGTATGGCTCCCAGGTCTGTTAATCAGTTCGTGGTATTCAGCAAGTGGAGCTTCGTGATTGGCTGGTTGCATAACTCGAACCCCTGATGACGCGTTCCGCGAACAATGGAAATAGCTCCTCGGAAATTCTGCTGGAACAATACGGCGGTCTGTATAATTAGGAGTCGTCGGCTATATTTGAACGGTGACTTCCTTTGTCGTAACAGATGCAAATGACGTTCGCTTAGTGTTTCTTTTATGAAGCATTACTGTCGGTAATTCGTCCCGTGTAGATAAGCAGCTGCTATGTGAGGGAACTAGCCGCTGTACTGTACATTTTACAACTAATTTAGTGCATAAACGTTAAAGAAGGAATACGAAGTGACAGAGATGGATAAGAAATGAATTGTAAACGGCTTTGCGTTGTATAATAGACCTTTAGTCGCAGACTATTTTTCAGCACTTTGATAGCAATCATGTTAATAATTCTGGAGACAGCTGGCTGTTAGTAGTCGCTTCATTTATTGCAGCAGCAGGCTGCTCGTGAAATATGACAGACGCTCTGTCTGAGACACTGGATTGAATGATCTATACAGCCGCGAACCAGCTCTATGCAAAACACTTGTTCCTAGAGTCAACACTCCAAATATGAACAGACTGCCAAGCCAGTAATGGATGCAATATTCTAATGCCACGCTACCAACCTGTAACTCCACTACACTTTTCTATTCTTCTTCTCGTTTCAGTACCGTACCTTCACGAATCGAAGCGAATTAGTATACAATGACTGGATGATCACATACTTTACAGCTTAAATAGATACGTCTAAAATATTTTACAAATAGACAAATATTAAATTCGAATGCTTAACGGATATTGTTACTTCTAATCCAAGAAGACGCAGTTCCAACATATATTTGATGTTACTATTTATTATTATTAATTGTGATGGAGTACAGGTAACAATTTTCCTAAACATAACTCGGATTTTTACTTTAAACTCATTCCCGTTTGAGTAAACAAATTTGGAAAATATACTATTTCTGTATTTATGAGTTCCTGTTCAGTTTATAAAGTCTGCTTTGTCTCGCTGTTTTAGAGCCAAATAAAAGAAAGGGTACTAATTCTTCTCACTGTGGGATAATAATTAGGCACTAGAAAGCAAATCAAATACAAAATTTCAAACTCTTTTGTTTAAAATACTTCATCATCACAATAAAGAAAAAAATCTGCATCATTGTAATGGTAACAATTGTCTGATTTTGATTATAGAACTTGGTCGTGTTAAGTCTATCTTTTTTTCAAACTCGTCAAATCTTTCATTTAGATCTGCCACATAACATTTAAGACGTCATGTGCCAACATATTCTAATATCTGACTACGGTATTGGAAGACCATTTTAAACTTCTAAACTTTAGTAATTTTTTATCGTCGTATCATTCACAAATCAGATCAAATCACCATTGTTGTCCGGGAGATCCCAACGGATTGTTCGGTCACCATGTGAAAGTTTTCGATTCGCCGGGCCTCTTTTCGTGGCTAACTAACTTAAACCGGCAATTCTACAAGGTATAGGGAACTTCCAGCTTAACGTGAAATCCGATCCACAGAAGCGTTCTGGCGAACATCACATTACAGGGCCTTCAGATTCTCAGACGAGACCGGGATTCGAACTGGGGACCTTTTGATCTGCAGTCAGACGCCATAACCACTGTGCCTAAAGACTGCTCGCCATTCTTAGTATTTTCTTCCGTCAGCCGAACCTCCTGAATCTGTCGACAACACCACCTCACACCATTCTCTCTACTTGCTCGTCCACAATTACCAAAAATATATCTGTCGGCTCTATATGCGCTAGATATCACTTACTGAAGTGGGGTCTGGAGTTCCCCAGGGAAGCGTGTTAGGGCCTCTGTTGTTTCTCATATACATTAATGATCTATGCGACATAATAGGGGGGATGAAAAGATTATTTGCCGATGATGCTATTATTTATCGCGAAATCAAAACCCAGGACGACTGCGCTTTGTTACAAGACGATATTATGAAAATAATTGCGTGGTGTAAAGATTGGCAGTTGGAGTTAAACGCTAAAAAGTGCCAAGTCATGCATGTAAGTAAAAAGGTGACCCCAATTAACTATGAATATACAATTAATGGCACTGTCCTTAGAACTGTAGATTCCGCTAAATACCTAGGGGTAACAATTCGTAATAATTTGTCGTGGAATGAACATATCGAGAATGTAATTGGGAAAGCAAATCGTATGCTCTGATTTGTAGGTTGTAATTTAAAGCAATGCACTCCGGAAGTTAAATTGATTGCATATAAGTCACTATTGCGTCCTCACTTGGAATATTGTTGTTCTGTATGGGATCCCCATCAAAAGGGGTTAATGGAGGCATTAGAGAGGATCCAGAGAAGGGCAGCCTGATTCGTGACAGGTATATATAGTTGGAGGGAAAGCAAGCGTAAGTGCGATGTTGAAGGAGTTAGGTTGGGAAGACCTGGAACACCGAAGGCGTTGCTCTCGACGGAAGCTAATTGAAAAATTCACGACAGACGAATATCGGAATGACAGCCAGCAAATATTGCTACCAGCAACATTCATATCTCGAAATGACCGCGAAAATAAGATAAGAGAAATCAGGTCCAGAACCGATTCATTTCTGTACTCATTTTTCCCACGAGCGATTATGGAATGGAATAGAAAGGATTTACCGGGCGAGTAATCTTAAAATCCTGATCTGGGTTTTCCATGGTTTTCCCAGATCACTCCACGCGAATGCGGGGATGGTTCCTCACAATAGCCCATGGGCGTCTCCTGCCATATCCCTTATATCCCTTCCAAACCATAACCCTTTTCGATAGGTGCAATGCACCCTCCACCACACACTTTTAGTGAATCGCGGAGTAATAATAATATATACAATGTTAATAACATATTGTCTCTCATCCGGTCAGATATAATCTTAGTATTTTGTTACTTGGTCCAAACCATCATTTTCTATTACAATAGAAGGAACTTCAATTCATCTGCCTTTTATTGCCCAAGTTACCGATTTATTTTTAGTTGAAATTTTGAGAAATATGTCTTGAACCAACAATTGCTTTTTACCATTTAATCAAATGGAACGTTACTTCTTCTTTCAATACATTTGACAAAAAGACTCCTCTCGGATTTTGTTTTGATTTACTCACATTTCGAGTCGGATCCAGTTTTAGATTCATTTCTATACATAGCGGTGATGATTTCTTCCGTTTTATACTTCGATGTTAGTCATACCCGTGCTTCACTTACAAATTAACAAATGATTTCCTTAATACTCTGCTGAATTGAATTTTTAGAGGAGGGAGAGGGAGAGAGATCTAAGCCTTCATGAAGCAACTTTCGCCGCATTAACGAGACGTGATTTCGGGAAATTATTATTATTATTATAGTCATTATTAGTTATTACTCAGCGATTAACCGAAAGTGGGTGGCGGAGAGTGAATTGCACCGATCCAAATGTGCAACCATTTGTTCATAGGAAGGGATATACGGCATATGGAAGGAGGTGCTCATGGGCTATTTTTAGGAACCATCCCGGCATTCGCCCGGGGCGATCTGGTAAACCATGGAAAACCCAGATCAGTGGCCGAAGTGATTAATCGAGAACTACTCCTGTCGGATCTTAAGTTTACTCGCGCGGTAAATTTTACCTATTCCATTCCCTAATCGCTCGTGGAAAAAATGAATATAGAAATAAATCTGTTCTGGCCCTGATATCTCTTATCTCATTTTCATTGCTGGTAGCAATAGTTGTTTGTTGTCATTCTGAAACAAGTGAGTCGTGAATTTTTTTATTAGCTTCTGCCGAGAGCAACACCTTCAGTGTTCCATGTCGTCCCAAGCTAACGCCTTCAACATCGCACTTACGCAAATCAGGCAAATTTCTTTACATTTACATGGTATTCTTCTCTTTTAACACACTGAAGTTGGTAGTATTAGATTGTTCGTGTTTTAATTAATATGATGAATAACTAGTCCACGATACAGTTCAGTTTAAACTTGCTTTTATTTTCATAAACACGACGTCAACGACACTGTTTACATGAATACATACAATCCAGCGAATGTATACAACACTTCTTCCATAGAAAATACAGTCCATCGCCGTCGTTTATTGAGTCAGTGAAAAACTGTTTATCTGTCTCGGATGTTTACTTTATATAAGCTACATCGAAATTTCTAGAACATTTCAAAAGCTTTCGACAGATATTTCTCAAATATTAATAATCCTTAAACAATTGAAACATATTAAAAACAATCAGAATTAATACATAATCACTTACAATCATTACAAAATGGTCATAAATGGAAATTAAAGATACTTAAACACAAAATTATCCACATAAATCATTTTAAACTGTAGCAAATTGTTCTTTAGACATAGTAACTTGCATTAATACTTGTATTTATTACAAACATTTAAGCAATTCTCTTGCACAATTCTGTTCTTAAACATGACCTCTAAATAATTTCTTTTCATAAAAAAAGTCTATATACATTGATTTACAGTAAACATCAAAACAAACATATAAGATCCTATCCGATCAAACTCTAGCTTGCTACAAATGCTTTATAAAATACAATTCCATTTAAGTTTAGGTTTGAGGGCTGTTAAAGTAGTCTATTTGCTTTGACCTATTTATAGCTCCTTCAGGCGACCTCTTCAGATGATTTGTGATTAGATACAGTCATATAAAGAGCTACCGAGCTTTTATCAAGAAAGAAAAAAGTATACAGAGAAATTCTTCTTCATATTTAAATCTGAAGAGCATTCAGTCATAGTGATAGTTTACGTTACAATTGATATGAAGGTCAGCCGCTGGAGGAACCTTTGAGCGTAACAAGTTGAACAATTGGGGGTGTGGAGGGGGAAGTACGCAGGAGTGCTCTCGAAAAAAGAGCTTCCATATTAAGAGGTTCGTAGCGTGAGAGGCTCGAGCAGCATTATAAAATACTGCCCCGGAGAAAAGAACTCTGTTCAGCTGAGCGTAAAGGATACCGGGCAAGGAGAACTGATTCAGGATGAGACCGTACTATGTGTAACAATGTCAACTTAGAAAAAAGTGAGTGCCAACAAAAAAATTGGAACGAAACTCTACACGAACATTAGCAAATTCCAATGGGTACTCAGCGCAAACGATTGGTACACAACGTATTAAAAAGCCCGCATTTACAATGCTCCCTAGCATTCAGAATTATTCATTTTTTATTTTTTTTTATTTTTTTTTTAAAAGAACCGAACAACCTACATTCTGTTATTTCCAATGTACTCAGGTCTGATCTTGTCTCAAAAATGCTTAACAACTCGATTTTTTATTACGGTTAAATAGTCCCTTTCTGCACGTTTTTATGTTTTTTATGATTTTTAACCGATTTTGTTTGTGTAAATCATATGATGATAATTATAGTTGGCCTATTTACAACTCGAAAGTTATTTTATTTGTTGACCAAATTTTTACTTTTTAGTGCTTTTCAGCTCGTCGAATTCGCGGTCGTTAGAGCAGGGATAGTGTTGGGGCAAAGAACGAGAAGCACTTCGACAATGGTCCCTGGAAGAAATTGTCTCGGCGTTCGCATGAAATGATTTCGGGAAAGCATGGAGAATTGAAACCTGGATGACGGGGTCGGGAATTGAATCAACGTCCTCCTAATTGCGAGGTCCAAACTTGAATCATTCACTGGCCTAACCAGGTGCTTGGCTTCCCATGATCATCCAGATTATGACAGTCAAAGGTAGCAGGTTTGCAGATGTGTGGTAATAAAATATAGTAACAAAAGTAATTAAACTAGCAGTAACAAAAGTATATGGCAGCTTGTTTCGTATAAAATTCTTATATGGCAATATGCAAACATTAGCTATTTATGTTGTAGTAACTGGTGACAGGGTTATCTCATTGTTAATATAGATAACTATAGCCTGTTTAGTTAACAGAGGCTCTGGTATCCCGTCCCGACATCGCCGCATGGCCGGTAGAGGGCATGGATGTCGACCTCATATAGACGGCGCTGGCATCGGGCCAACCAGCGCCACCACATCATAGTTTTCCGCTGCGGCCAATCGGAGCCGACCCGCCGCACTTATAAATAAAACCCGCGCAGCTCCACTCCTCAGTTCAGTGTTCACTGCGCTTTCGGTACTCTCTCTTACTGTGAATCACACCGGACTCTGACAGTGCTCGTTCTTGGCTACGCTTTGGTACTCTCTTCGGACTTTATGAACCTCACGCAGGACTCTGCCAGTGCGCGTTTTTGGATTACGTTTCGGCCTGCTCCTGGGACTTGTTCGTGACCGTCTCCTGTGGACCGCCTTTCCGCCGTGTGACGTTCGGCCGCCGTAAGGACATAGCAGAGGCGGTTCAGTCAGTCTGCTGTATTCCCACTCAGTTACCCATACCCCTACATACGAAGGGGAAACTTGTCACTAGCGTACTTGAACACAGCGGTCAGTTCGCAGAGACAAGAAGAATGTAGAAGCGGGACCGGGAAAACATGACCTTGAATCGCCAGTTAGAAGTGAACAGGGTATAACTGTAATTAATTTCTAATATGAACCTGGCATTTACATCATGTAAACATTCAATTAATATTTTTGAAACAAAAAACTTAATTAGATGTAAATATTGTTATACGAAAAATGGAGGGGATTTTATTTTATTTATACTCTGAATTATTTTTCTCAGAGCCTTTACAGCGGTGAACTGATTATGTTTTGAATAATTCTGATATTCCAGGCCAAAATTAACAAAACCTTACTTAGAGCAAAACCATTTCAGCATAAACTAGATAAACAATAAATTTCAGAAAGCATTTATGTACATTTTATAGCAGACGTTATACAATTCTCTCTTACATTGTTATTGGGATTCACTTGAAGGCGGGAGTAAGGTGAAAAGAGTGTACAAAAGCTTATTTTGCCGTGGAGGAGCGGAAAGAAATTATTGGAAAAAAGAAGAGTGGTGCATGGGAAGGAATCTATTATCATGACCACAGGCTGGCACTTGTTTTTAGGCATAAGGATGGGGGAAAAATTTATTTCTTAAGTGAGTCAAGGTTTGGAATAAATTACCAAGCGAGGGGATGAATAATTTACCTAAAACGCTGAAAGAGTTTAAAATTAAAATTTGTAGAGATCTAAAGTAGGCGCGCACTAGAAAGGGGGAAAAATAGGTATGTAGGGAAATTCCCACCGAAGCGTGATCTCCATTGCTATTAAAGCTCTATCACCGTTAATAATTAGAAATAATAAAAATGAAGTTTAACACATCAGGGTCTTAGGAAACACACAAGCATTATCATCAAACGCTTGTTTAATACTGAAAACAAGAAAATCTTGAAATACGGAGTTTTATGACCACGTATTTATCTTCAGTGGTCGTCGGAATTGGCCTTGCCGTTGAAAGAAGTAAATGACCATTTTGAATTCACATTTAAGAGATAAAACGTGTGTCGTAATCCCATGCTTCTTGATAAAGGATCTAGCTATATTTAGATGGTCGTTTTGTGGCGATTTCAAGACGTAAGAGATTACTTTCTTTCTATGCAGTTTAGTATACTGAAATTTTACCAACCTGTACATAGTTATGAATACACGCTATACTGATACCTAATCCTTGTAAGGAGTATGCATTTCTGGCCGATTCTATTTGAAGGTGTTTTTTTTTTTTTCGCTAAGCAATCCACTAGTTCACTGTGGCACCAAAATGTCCTCATCTTCGATTTGGCAGTAATGTATTAAATTATGGATCAAAGGATCTTGACCCTTGGTTATTCTCTGACAAAAGTTATTTATTTTTATATGGTATTAAGCAATTATTTGTAAAGAATACTTGTGTGAATTCATTTCACATACCATACGTGTTTTTCTTCTTTCTAGAACCTGTTTCACACCAATTACAGATGATTGCTGTATGAAGATAATGCTGCTAATACCACTGGCACTGGTTCTGTATGTATTACCGCCGTTTTAGGAACAACTGCTTCGAGAAATCAGTTCTACCAACCTATGCTCCATATAACCGGCTGGCTGGGCCAGCTAAATTAACCGCCATAATTAAGGCAAATATTAGCGCTGGAGTAGGATCGGAGCAGACCCGTAATTTCCGCATTACGGCACAGATACGTTTGTCATCCATGATTAATGTCCGCAAATTGAGGAAATTGACTCTGGCCCTATCTCTGCTCCAACAACGGGATTAACCGCTTTGGCGGGTATCTGTAACTGCGTATCCGGGATTCATGAACCATTAACAACAAATAGGCCGTTTACATGAAATGATGTATGGCGTTATCGTACGTTAATAATTCGGAGCTGAGTTTGGAAAAGAAAATACGTCACTTACAATGGAAGAAATGCTTCCCAAATGAAATATTATTTGCAGTAATGAGTAAATTTGTAAGGTAAGGAATATCACATACGTTTTCAGAGATCACAAAGCATATCCTTTAGAATAATTTGAAAACTTTAGTTGTATTTCTTTCAGATAAAAATAATATTGTACCGATGATCACCTTACTTTCCCCTAAGCCATCTCGTGATTGCATCTTGCCTGCAGCAACATAGTACCAGTTTGCTGAATGTGTGGTAATAAACTCCATTAGAGATAATGACATTTCTCCATCAAGTTGTTGTTATAAGTCAACATCTGATTAATGAACGAGAAAACGAGTGATGGTTTATGGACATTCCGTGTTACTTGGTTTACAAACTTTTTTAGTAAAGAGAGTACAGTAAAAGATGTAACACAATATGATGATATATGATCAAATAAAAAGATGTTATCAGCTTCCTTTTCTTATCCTCCCCTCTCGGTAATTGTAATAAGTAACAAAATGCCTACTTCCATTACTTTAGAACAGTTATTAGCATAGATTAATAAGATACCATGAAACTTTCATAATTAGGCTTATTTTCATCTGCTGACGTCATAGGTGACAGTTTTAAGATAATTCAAAACTGAATAAAAAACATTTCATATCATGAAAAATTTACTTTAGTTTTGTCTGTAATGATAGCCTTAGAATTTCTCGTTCAGATTTTAGCAAGCAACTAAGCCTACTGCTTTGAAATGCTTTGGAGTCCAGAATTTTCCTCTATTTTAAAAATTTGGTGAATGTTGCAACAAGAGTAACAATAATTTTCACACGAGCCATTAATCATAATCTACTTCCCAGTACCGAATGTTGCAAACCAAAGGACATCAAAACATAATTTTACCTCACAACACCGTGTGCTGCCTGACAGTTTGTTAGTACTTATAGGTATTCTATAAAATAATTTAACAGTACTTTTTAGGAGTTAATATATCAAGAAATTTTATGAATATTTGTCACAAAATGTTACAATATTTCAAATTAGTATCATTCAATACAGACAGCTATCAGATCTCGTTGTGCCAGTGCAATAATGCATGTGTATAAACTGAGAAAGCAGTGAGAGGACGGTACAGATGACAGGTAAAATATTTTTTCACACTTCGTATGAGATAAGGCAACTTTAATCGAAGGAAGCATCCCGGCATTCGCCTGGATGCTTCCTTCAAAAAGGCCATGGCCGAATTCCTTCCAGTTCCTTGTCCCCAGTCCCATCCCGCCTCTAATGACCTTAGCCGTCGACGAGGCGCAAACCCATAACAATAAATAAATAAAATCTAAAAAAATTAATCGAAACAGTACAACACTATTTATGCAGGACCACATACGATACATCCTCGAGATCATTCTCTCTTATGTGAGTTTGATGAACTATCGTGTTTATTTGCATAAATCCAGCTGTACCATTTGTTTTTTTTCCGCAGACACGTGGAGCTAAGAAAATGCTTTTCGCTCCATCTATTACGCTTATAGGCCTGTAAATGAAATTGTTTGTAAACCAGAAAATAATATCCCGTCTCACCTGGAACCTTAGGATCATTCTGTGGGTTAACCAAATGACAGACTCTTAATGGAATGTTCGAAGAAGGTTACAGTCCCAAGAGTGATTTGCTAGTGCTCAAGTTGTCTAATTAGCTCCATTACTGATCATTTTCGGTTCACAGTGGAAAGTAGAAACTGGATTGGCTAGTTTTGAAGTCAGACCAAAAGGAATTACCATTAATTGATAAAGATATTTTCTGTCGTGGCACTCCTTGCTCTTCATTGAAAATTGATACAACTTGCAAAAAGATAACCCACGTAGAAGCTGTAAGGATAAATCAAACCTCACTGCATAAATAATTTGTAAAGAAGTGCTGAAAGTGTATCTATAAAAAAATAGAATTATAAAAACTTCCTCCAAATTTCTGCATATCTTCTATTGCAATTTACATAGCACATGAGTTATTAAGTATTTGTTTCTTACTAGCTGAATAGCATAGGTTCAAATAAGATAGTTTAAATGTTCACAGCATGCTTAGAAGTATTGAGATGGAATCTCATTGCGAACATTAATGTTTACTATCGCTTTGAATGTGAATAAAGATATGTTACGAGACAGAGAAAATTGTCCGTTCCTCGTTAAAAGTTCATGATACAAGGATTCGTTTCGTTGGAATTAATACGCTCATGAAGAAATCAGCTCCTGCGTGTCCACAATATAATGATACAAATTCCTTTATACCAGCAAGTTTAACACTTAACACTGCTTTGCAATACCAGTCATTTCATACAAAATTATAGCAGCTAAAAGTAACAAAAACTTAAAAAACTTAATAAGTTCAAATGCAACTAATGAGGTAAATAATAAACCTCGTATGGCTCCAAACATTAGTACTTTTTCAATTTTTATAAAGGTTAATGACACGCCAATGCAATTGAAGTTTCTTTTATTCTTTGTGTCGTACGCGTTTCACTCTATTTCCAGAGCATCATCAGTGACATCTGTTTTATATTCCTACATGGAGAAGTAAACCCTGATTATGAGATCATAAAATAAAAAAGTCACATGTAAGTAAAACTAATTTCAACTGAACTTTATATTGTTTTTAAATGGAATGTAACTAGCTAAATGTACAAATACCAAACAGATGTCACTGATGATGCTCTGGAAATAGAGTGAAAAGCGTACGACACAAAGAATAAAACAAAATTCAATTGTATTGGCGTGTCATTAACCTTTATAAAAATTGATTAACTCGCAATTGAGGAAATGGTCCACAACATCCAGTTATTAGTAGTTTTGTTACTGCTTTCCCAAAACGTATGCTGAAAGTGTGAAGATCATTTGAAAACGTAAAGTATAAATTTTGTACAAAGCGTGTAATTTATCTTCCATTAGGGATGCTGCGAGAGTAAATTGCTTTGTGTAAAACAAGTTGTCAGTATCGGCAGATGGTGGAACACGTTCCTGCTCCTGTCCCCATCATTTTATTATATATCCAACGCTCGCGTGATCGTCGGATCGTGCGGCTCTCTGTTATGTTATTCTCTGTTGATTTCTCGTAAGCATTGCGTGTGGAGCTTTAACAAGCAGTGCCGTAAATTACGGCAATCGCCTGGCTGTCAGCATTTCAGCTCTCACGAGATCTCGTAAGTTAGTTGGATCCGTGACGTCACATACCACGTGACGCTCATTTGACGGTGCGTCGTTCGGCAGTTGACAGTCTACTGCAGGAAGGAGGTAAGGACAGATTTCACGAGATGAAAAACAGTTTAACACGACACACGCTATACACAATATTCTATACCTCGAGGTTCCATATTATGCCTATTTTTTATTTTTATTCAAATAAATGGTTACTCCTTACCCTAATGGCAAATTTATAACGTCCATCGTAGGAATTGAGGTATTCCTCATAAGCCCGAATGGCAGACGATAGTCTTTTGTAACTGTGCATTGATTGCAATTAAAAATGGAGTATGTTTATTACTATTGTTCATAAATGGCTGGCGCCGCTAATTTAACTATTCGCACAATTACTTTAATAATATTATTATTTGTAATCGTAGGTTTTCCCAGTGAATCTGATGCTTCAAGATTATTATTACTATATTTTCTTAACGACTCGTCGCCGTCGAGGTCATTAGTGGCGGGAAAGGACAGGGGACAAGGAACTGGAAGGAATTCGGCCATGGCCATGGCCTACTGACGGAAAATCCAAAACTAGATGCCCCGACGGGAATTCGAACTCACGTCCTCCCGAATGCGAGGCCAGAGCGTTACTACTCACCACCACGCTCCGTTTGTTTTATTGTTAACTGATCAACAAGATGTTATTGTTGTTTTGGTACAGCTTTAAATATTTGTCAGCATGTTCAATGGTGAGTTGGTTTTTTCTTTCTTTCTTTCATCCTTCCTTTTTGCTTGGGCGCGTGACATCAGTATGACAGACAAGACGACACGATGACCATAGCAGCCATGTGTTAGTGCTGATTATATGTATATATTGATGAGCAACCAATGAAAAAAAATTCTCGTGAACCAATGATACTCTAAATTAAATTATTATGCTCTTGCTCCTTAATTTTTTTTATTTTTTTTTAACTGCTTTACGTCTCTCAACAGCGAGGTCTTTAGAGACGGGAAAGGATGGGGGGCAAGGATGGGGGCAAGGAATTCGGCCATGGCCTTTTGAAGGAAGCATCCCGGCATTTGCCTGGAGTGATTTGGGAAACCATGGAAAACCCAAATCTGGATGCCAGGACGGGGATTCGAACCGCCGTCCTCCCGAATGCGAGGTGAGAACGCTAACCATTACACCGCCCCGCTCGGTTTGCTCGTTAAAGATACACTGTGTTTGCACATATCTGAACACAAAATTATGTACACGTTTCGCAGTTTCAAATAATATCAACAGCCAACATCGCATTCGGGAGGACGCCGGTTCGAATCCCCGTCCGGACATCCAGAGTTGGGTTTTCCATGGTTTCCCCAAATCACTCCAGGCGAATGCCGGGATGCTTCCTTATAAATGTCATGGAAAAAGCAGCTAACCTATACGGTCAAAATTATGGTTGTTAAACAATAAACGGTAGTAGTAAACGAGGATTCTAAATACATATCATAGATTCCTTCTGAGTTAAATTCTTTACAGGAATTTACAGATATTAGCGATGAATCAAGACAAGTAAATAGTGATGTGTCATAGGTTACAGTCATGTACATGTTTCTGTCGCGTTTCAGCAATGTGGAAAAAATGATTGGAACATGCCGCTCTAGGAAAGTATAGTTCAAAATATCTTGACACTAATTTATATCGTCTTTTATTAACGCGTTGTCCGTGTCCGGGTGTGGGCGGTTGCCGTGGGGGATTTTAAGCCTTCCATGTCAACGTTTGGGAAAATGCATTAGGGTGTTTCTCGTTGTGTTACACCGTGTGATAGTGTTCGTGAGTATTGTAGGAGGTAGTGTGCATGACTGTGATAGTGTATGTGTGTGTTGAGTGTAGAGTGATTGTGTTTTGAATGAAAGATAAAAGAAGGGAGATAGGCGAAATCCGATGCCTGCACATTCAGGCCTACTCTTCCGAAACACACTTGGGAACCGTCAGGCTTTACGCTCCATCCGACTGACGAATCACCATCAACAATGACGTCTGCCCGCATTCCATATGCAATGCGGAGAGAACTTTGATCTGGTAACTAGGAATTGCGCTCCACTATCTCTCCTACCCTGCCGGTCAAGTCCAAATGATGAAAATTCTCTTCCACTAGGACTGGAACCACTAACCCTCTGACTTTGCCGGACACCATCAGTATGATGCAACCAGCTGAGCCCTCTAGGAGGACTCATGTATACCTAACGTTCGTTAATCAAGCCATACAACTCATTAATATCTAGCAAAATATACTGAAAACAATGCTGTAAATAAAACGTAAGGAATAATAAATGTTTCATACAGATGTGGTCTTAAAGATCTGGTGAAGGTCCTTGGTTTGAATTCCACTTTTAAGTTTCAATTTTCCCGACAGCTTATCTATAATCTCTGGCAGTTTTTTTCCCTGTGTCTGTGGAATATTACTGACCTGTAAGTTTATGGGGTTAAGTCACGACTGTAATGTAATACGGAAAACTTTAACCTCTAGCTTGCTTCATTTTTATACTCTTATCTCGAAACAAAATGAATGTTTCCCTTACTACTTTCTCGTTGTTTGCGCTTGCAGTTACAACGAAAAAAACCTTTAAAATCCGTTCTTTGCGTTCAAACTGAACCTTTTATTCGTCTCTAGTTCATACATCACTTTTTTTTTTCATAGTGATATTCTACTCCTAATTCCATTCTGTCAGTTAAACTTTCAAATATTTAGCTGTAGAAAGTGAAAATAAATTTTTTGTTCTTTTAATTGTGGGGTTGAACTGCATTAATTTTCATGTGGTATCGTGTTGACCACTCAGCCTAGAAGATGCTGCGAAAAGAATCTGAAGCTTCATAATGAAATTAAATTATTATCTGCAACTGTTAGTCAACACCGTCTCCATAAATACACCAATAAATGGTAATTTAATTCCACTGGTAGTGAGAATCGTAGAGACATTTAGAGAGAGGGTCACACAGGTTATTAAGTAAATCCCAAATACGCTGGCGGAAATTAATATCCCAAAACCCAGACAGGATAGGTGGAATTTTAGGAAACTTCTTAGATATATCCAGGATCATACCCAGAAGAAATTAGAATAATTTGAAATGAGTCATGCTAAGTTTATTACCTTTAGATACAGTTGTCAGTAAGAAGTGCGCTCACCGTGAGCAGCAATGCATTCACGGATCCTTGCCGGCACTGAATCAATAAGTGTTCGGATGTCTTCTTGGGGTATCTCTCTTTACGCCTGCATGTCTTGTGCAGTCATTTGTTGCACAGTTTATACAGGGTGACCATACAGTCTGATGTACTCCTGGCATCCAGACATGCTCTACTGGGACATATCTGGGGACCGTGCAGTCCAAATTGTGATCGTAACCCCTTGCAAGGCTTGTGTTGTGTTGGCCATAATATGAGGACGGGCATTATGCTGTTGGAAGGTGCGATTTGGATGGTCAACACGAAGGGTATAACAGTAGGGTGCAGCACCCCGACCACACAGTGGTTGGCTGTCATTGTGTTTTCAGCAAAATCCAACTTAGTCTTATGGTCGAAACTGCCGCCAAACCATGACAACAGTGGCTGCGCCTTTGTGACGTTCTGAAAACACAGCAGGGTAAAGAGTTTTTTCCAGCACGCCTGCGAACATGTTCTCGATTTTCATTTTGCCACAGACAGAATCGAGACTCATCTGTAAACACAAATGTATACCATTTGCGTTTTGCATTGCACCAGGTTAGAAGATTCTGGAAATGATAACAAGTTAATGGAACACATTTCTTAGGAGTTCGCTAGGACGCCGGTTCGAATCCCCGTCCTTACATCCAGATTTGAGTTTTCCATTATTTCCCCATATCACTCCAGGCGAATGCCGAGATGTTTCATTCAAAAGCCGATGGTCGAATTCCTTCTTGTCCCCAATCCCATACCGCCTGTAATGACCTCGACGTCGACGAGGCGTAAGGCCGTAAAGCCGTGCATTGGGGTCAGAGAATGCAACCCAGTTTCAAGCAAATGGTTTGCAATCGTCCGGGAGGTAACTATCTCTGTAACCGCTTCTTGGATCTGACCTGCAATCACCTGCCTGCCAGCAACAGCCATCAACACAATCTGGCGGTGTTCACATGCTGTTGTCTATCTGTATGGACCTATGCCTGCTCTAGGAGTATTAGAACTTTCTTCCATCCACTATGTAACAAGTCTGTATACTGATATTGCACTACGGCCAATCCTTTTGGAGATTTAATGATATAATCACACATTTCAAACACGCCAATCCTCTGACCACTCCACAGTTAGACATTTGGGTATAGAGGGTCATTACTCTTCGCCTTGGCCTACTTTGTCAACTAGAACTTGTGGACAACAAAGTGTCATGTTACACCACACTGTTCATCACTAAAAGCTTAGCAATTTGGCAGACTAAATAGTCACGAAATTCTCATACTATTACATGTAAAACTTTCAATTTTTAATAATTTAATACTCCTCAGGTGGGGATACTTGGGGCCAATTTCATTCATTTATCACAACTCCATCTCGGTGCTAGCATTTTAACTTCTGCCAGTGTATTTATAAAATTTACTCTAACACGAATTAGTACCGTAGTATCCACCATTCATCCCTTGATACTTGTCAATGAGCAGTCGAGAAATAAATACTTTTTCTTCTGGTGAATTCTCTCTGATCTCTTTCACACATTTGAGACTGGAATAAATAATTGAGAACTTGTTAGTTTGAAATTGTTGCTCCTTTTTATTTAGCAGCGGATAGATGAAATGCTTGTAAAAACTATTTTTGCTACGGGATCTATGTCCACTATATTTTTTATTATTTTTTTATACGGTTTGCTTCAGGCACTTAAGTGTAGAAGACAATAATATGGAAATTGCTATAATGACTGAAACGAATTTCAGCATACAGGCTTATTTAAATAAATTCCTTCCATAGATATTTAACTTACCCCAGTCATAATTTTAAAAAATTGTTCTCAGATTTATAAACTCACTAGCGGCCCGGTACGTGCTTCGCTACGTATAAAGTGAAATAATAAAAAAAATTTAATTGGAACATCAAATTCATTTATTCAAACAAAAAATATTTTATTAATTGCTAGCTATTTTAAAACTTAATCCAAAAGATTTGGATAAACTTTTTCCATTTTGAGCATGAATAAACAAACGGCTGGGGATACCGACTCGGGAACAGGCAACATAAAGTTGGCCATGTGAAAAACATGATTCCTCCAAATTCACACCACAAACGTGAAGTGTTTGCCCTTCGGCATTGTTGATGGACATCGCAAATGATAAAGCCACAGGATATTGTAATCGTTTGGATTCAAATGGCATATCAGTTGGAATCATAGGGATACGCGGTATCAAACAAACTTCTCCTTTTGATTTACCAGTTAAGATCGTAGCTTCAATCAAATTTGGCAATAACTTTTTCACTGCCAATCTGGTGCCATTACACAGTTTTGGTGGATTAATATTTCGCAATAATATAATCAAAGAACCAACTTTCAGATTCAAGCAATGCGGTGGCTTACCAGCCGGTTCCAATGAATTTAAAAATTCAATTGGATAATTCATTGTATCTTCTTGATTCATAACACTATCAATTGATTTATGTGTCGTGACTACACCTGGCAGTTTCACTTGAATTTGAAAATTAATGGCATTGATATGAATGTTCTTCGGTGCTAAAATGGCGCGTTCTCTCAACCAATCATGATTTCTGTAATTCTGAAGAATATTCGGAAAAACACATTCAATCAATTCATCTATCGATTGCGCAATTGTACAAAAATTGTTCGGTACAGCGATCAATCCGTTGGTACTGTCAATTTGTATTTTTCCATCACCAATTTCTAACAATTGTTTTGAAAACTCATGGGCAGCTGGATCATTTTGTAGGTGAATACGTATATTAATGTTCAGTGTCAATTTTTGTACATATCTCCAAAGAACTGATGACTTCAAACAGGCATTTATTTCATCAGCAGGAGTTGATCGAGGAATGACAGGCAATGTTTGACGAAAATCCCCTGACAGTAATATCAGAGCACCACCAAAAAGCTGTTGATTACCACGTAAATCTTGCATTGTTCGATTAAATGCTTCTAGTGATTTTTTATTCGCCATTGTACACTCATCCCATAAAATAATTGACGTTAATCGCAGAACTTTTGCCATAGCAGAATTTCTCGAAATATTGCAAGTTGGAGTTTCAATCACCTGTACATTCAATGGCAATTTTAATGTAGAGTGTGAGGTCCGGCCACCTTCTAATAATGTAGCAGCAATTCCCGAAGATGCAAGTGCCAATGCAATTTTCTGTTCCGATAGAATAATCGCTAAAATCAATGATATAACGAACGTTTTGCCTGTACCACCAGGTGCATCTAAGAAATATAATCCACCTGCATTTTTGGAAACGGATTGCATGATTGTGTCATATAAATGTTTTTGCTGAATATTCAATTTGGTTATATTCGATTGTACAAATAAACGCAAATAATTAAAATTGAATTCCTGCTCACGTTGCAATTCACGATCAAATAAATCATGCATCTCACGATTTGGTGCTGTCAAATTTGCAAAAATTGAGGATCAGCGTCGGGGTATGGCAATAACGAACCACCTTGATGATAAATCTGGCCCTGAATCTGTAACATGTATGCAATTTTAGGTAGATGTTGGATCATAATTTTTAAAACTGTCGAATACTTTATGATTCAGATTGATATAAACATGGGACAATCCTGTTGAAGTATTTACGTTAAACGTCGGCATAAAATTATCTCGAATAATTTTAGTAGCACCAAAAGAAGTCATTTGAAATGCCACATTGTATTGTTGAATATGACTCAAAAAGTTCTTCAACGTTTGAGATGTCCCAAAAATAAATGAATACAATGGTTCGGGTGGAGTTTCTAATGCTGGCAATCTCACTTTGCCATTAGCACAACACATGCCGTGCGTTTCACCTGGAAAGTTAGCCGCATCACAATGTGGACATATTGCGTCCATCATTCCAATGTATCCGTACATACTATAATCAATCTGACTGTTGTAATTAAAAGCAGCACGTATCATTTCAGCCAAAACAGCACGACGTATTCGTGATCGCCGTGAAGATTCAGTACAGGTACAGGGTGAACAGATCTGTTTCGTGCATTACGTTCACGCTGCGATGCATTAGCTTGTGTGCGTTCATCTGCAGTCTGTGATCGTCTTAGTAATGCCACATCAATTGCATTACGCGTTAGCCGACCTATATTTGATCTTCTGGCTCGTGGCATTTTTCCTTCATATAAAAAAGAATAAATCAAATTAAAAACAAATTGCTACATTAATAGTGGTGTATCAGTATTTATACATGTGCGTATATGTGTGTATGGAAATATATATGACTGCATACGTCAATGTATATAAAACTGTCATTAAATAATTCATTTTTAAATCGACTTGCTTCCATCTGTTACAAAAGAATAAAACACCCGTATGCACACAATATATTTACATACATGTAATTCAATTCAACAGTTCAAAACTTACCGTTTGTGTAAATGCGTTTGACAATTTAATTCAAATAAAGCTTGTAAACGATATGAAACACCGACGGCTCGCTAAAAAACTGAGAATACACGCACACATATAGATAGTACATTTGAACAATTCAAGACTCACCGTTCGTATGAATGCACTCAACAATATGTTTAAAAATATAAACACAAAGCAATAATTATCGCAGACAATTTGCTTTAATCGAAGCACGTCCAAAATGAAATGACCGCATGAATGACATAACAACATGCTTGCCTGTCAACACTGAAAAAAGTTTCAATTTGACAGCAAAATCCCCATTAACAAAATGATCCGCCATTTAATGAATTCATTTGTTACAAAAAATGTGATAAATGATTATCAATAATTATCGCTGACAATTTGCTTTAATCGAAGCACGTCCAAAATGAAATGACCACATGAATGACATAACAACATGCTTGCCTGTCAACACTGAAAAAAGTTTCAATTTGACAGCAAAATCCCCATTAACAAAATGATCCGCCATTTAATGAATTCATTTGTTACAAAAAATGTGATAAATGATTATCAATAATTATCGCTGACAATTTGCTTTAATCGTAGCACGTCCAAAATGAAATGACCACATGAATGACATAACAACATGCTTGCCTGTCAACACTGAAAAAAGTTTCAATTTGACAGCAAAATCCCCATTAACAAAATGATCCGCCATTTAATGAATTCATTTGTTACAAAAAATGTGATAAATGATTATCAATAATTATCGCTGACAATTTGCTTTAATCGAAGCACGTCCAAAATGAAATGACCACATGAATGACATAACAACATGCTTGCCTGTCAACACTGAAAAAAGTTTCAATTTGACAGCAAAATCCCCATTAACAAAATGATCCGCTATTTATTGAATTCATTTGTTACAAAAAATGTGATAAATGAAGAACCGCTCCACCGATTTTGTGCAAACTTCACATAAACCATCTACTAAATAGTCAGAACAAAGCCTAAACATTTGGTTTGGATAGGTGAGCCCGTTCTTGAGTTATAAAATTACAACGAAAAGTGGCATTGATTTTTATATATATAGATTGGCGTGTAGAATATTTGCTACCCTCTTAACCTAGTGATGATGTTCTTTTCCTTCCCGTCAGAGGTTGCCTCTATTTTTGGTTTCGGGGCATTTCATTATAGACGTGGCGTCTTTTCTCTTTGTGGAGACCAGAGTATTGTGTGTGTTTTCTGTTAAAACCGTCTGGCCTTTTGTCTCTGTAAGAGCAAGAAAGACACCGTAGCTAAAACCACAACTGACACACCTCACATCCAACAAAATATTTCTTTAGTTTCTACTAAAATAAACTGAGTCGAATAATCAAAAAAAAAAAAAAAATGGAAATTAAGACTCAGAAAACAGCAACTGATAAGTTTTGAAAAATCCACTGTTTAAACTTAGTTTTTTAATTTATAGCTTTGCGCCTCGTCGCCAAGGTCATCAGAGGTGTGAAGGGACTGGGGGCAAGGAAAGGAACTGGCAGGAATTCAGCCATGGCCTTTTGAATGAACCGTCCCGGCATTCACCTGAAGTAATTTGGGGAAACCATGGAAAATCCAAATCGAAATGGTCTATAGAAGTTTCGAACCCACGTCATCCCGAATGTGAGGCAAGAGCGTTACCGCTCACCCACCACCCTCGGTCCGATAATGTCTTACAGCAAATACCTCACAGATTTCTGATTGCTACGCTTAATCGTTGGTTCGTTAGAAATCATTACCTCACCACAAGATACGTGAGAGCAGCCTGTTGCAACGTCTGCAGTAGACTCGCAGGAAGTTAGACGCCTGATGAGGGTCGGAGATTGTGGTCGAACCGTCAAAAGAAACGTAAGAGTATATTAGAAGCAGTGTATATCTTATGAAGCATTTCGTAACATTAGAATGTCCCGATACATCTTAATGATAGGCTACATTTTAATTATAGACACAAAAATTGAGATTATCAAAGAAAAAACACTATTCATTAGAGAAAGTCATTATATACGTTTTGGTACTTCAGTAGTTCAGAGTTTAGCACGTATGTCTGTTATAGGCAATTGTGTGCCTGATGTCGGTCGAGAATATTTCCAAGAGCAAATGATTTCTCAGAACACTCCATTCAATCCGACATTTTTGACGGTTTTAGAAGGTAGTATATTTACAAAACACAGTAAGCAAAGATGTTGTTTGTTTGTCTGGGTTTGGGGAATTTCGACTCTTCGAGATCACTGGCGACAGCTTAAGAGCTAGTATATCGATGGTCATCGGTTCCAGTTTGCTGAAAGGTATGAGGTTTCTGCCAAAAGAAAAAAAAAAGTAAGGAGAAAAAAGTTTAGTATATGTCTTTTGTGGTCCATTAGAAGAGTGCAAAAAATTAATGCTGTTGTTAAGAGAGAATACATACAAAATCATGTTGCTGTATGGTTAAAAGTCATATATCTCTATATTAATACGCTAAGTAAAAACTTCGGATCCCTTTTTAAGAATATTGCGCGCACGAAGAAGTGTGAGATTTGGCATGGTTAAAGTTTATATGGCGAAGAAGTGCAAAAAGCTAAAATTTATATACAATATGTGTTACAAATACATTAAATTAAATAAAATAAAACAATGGATGTTTCCATTATATATATATATAATAATAAGCATAGTTAATACATGTTACAAATATATTGTTAAAATAAAAAAATTAATTCGCGAACGTGTGCGTGAAATAGGATCGGAGCCAACTATTTGATGTGTATTCCCAGCATTGAGATACTGCGTGGTCTTTGGTGAAACTAAAGAGTCGCATAAAGTAGAAATTAATCTTTGAAGTTAAAAAAAGAACATTTCGAAAAGGAATGTAGCAGTTCTGTCGGATATCGTATGGTCTTTTTGTTATTTAAAAGGTTAAAATTTGGTTAAGGGTATTTTGATTTTTAGTAATTTCATTACGTTTTTTTTTTTTTTTTTAGCTATTAGCACCTATTTCCATTATGCCTGGATATAGAACATTGATAGGTTGGAAAGAGAGGGAGAGAGACAAAAAAGAATGAATACTCAACTGCGTGAAATTCAAAATGATAATAGACCAAATTTAAATAGCGAACACACAAAATGACGAAATTATTTTGATAGATACATTTAAATGTCATTCCAAGAAATTTTGATAGTTTCGAATTTACAATGCAGGTTTCGCAATGAAAAACATTTCGAATCAGAAGTCACTTCAGGTGAAGGACTGCATTTATTTCATGTTGTCATATAGCTAAAGCAATTTCACCGTCCTTAAGTCAAACTGAATATTTTAAATAATTGTATGGCTGGAATCTTTTGATGATGATGATGTTGTATGATGTACTAAATTCAAATGAACCATCGATAAATCCATTTCATCATTTGCTATGGTTAGTTCGGAAACTAAAATTTAGGATACAGTCACGCGTAGAGTGTATCATTTTAATTTTATAGCTGTTGCATGGAATTAAGCCAAGTAGCACAAGCTAATAACGTATTGGTACACGCTCGCAGCCAACTACGTCAATGTATGTAGTACATATATATCTATGCTCGCAGCAAACGCAATGGAACAAATTCAAATAATGATATTACTCTTTCATGAAAGAAACTAAATAACTTAATGAATTACTGTCGCGATCACTAGTATAAATAAAATGGCAATCATTGGAGACTCCCAACAGAATTGTAAACTTAAAAACTATGAATATCATTCATTCATCTTCGCCAGTCTCAGCATTAAAGCTGGTCGGTTGGGGGTTGTTGTCCTGAGACATTTCCTCCCTCAGTCTTCTCTTGAGTGGTCTTCTCTTCACTTCTGATTGGTCGTCTTGGTGGCGTATTATTAGTTGGTCCTTAGCGCTCCGTCAGCACCAATGGCCTGCTATGTTTGTCAGCGGCAGTTTCATATTCGCCGAGACAACTGACCAGTGGATTGGCAGAGTGATGTGCTGCTCTGTAGAATTTATAGGCATGTTGCCGGAACCTGTCAATGAGCTTCTCTGTTCCCGACGCCTCATGGACTGCGACGGTGGGGAAACGGTTGGGCAGATGTAGTGCCCGCTTCAGTGTTCTGTTTTGCAGCACCTGCAACTTTCTCAGGTGGCAATTAGCAGCGTACCCCCAGACGGGGCAAGCATATTCAATTACCGGCCTAATCAAGGAGCAATAAATGGCAACTCCTAGGTGAGGTACCAACGAACTTTCCCGGTTAAGTATAGGGTAAAGAGAATGGAGCCGAGCACTTACCCTTTGCCTGATGTCCTTGATGTGAGCTCGCCATGTCAGCTTACAGTCAAGTGTTACACCAAGGTAACGAGCAGTTGGTGCCCAGGGAATGGTTTTACCTCTGAGCTGAAGTTGCGGGTGAGGTAGTTGCTCACTACGGCGACCTAGGCGTCGCGTCAGCATAATCGCTTGCGTTTTGACAGGGTTTATACTTATCCGCCACCTTCTGGCTCAGGCTATCGTCTGCTGAAGAGCTTCCTGCAATCGTCTCGTCGCGATGGCTCTGCTACGGCTGGATGTAAAGAATGCCGTATCGTCGGCGTACGTGGCTGTTTTCACATTCACAGGTGCTGGAATGTCGGCTGTGTACAGGTTATAAAGAACTGGTCCCAGCACTGAACCCTGTGGTACACCTGCACGAATGCGCCGTCGTGTTGACATGGCATCACCAACCCTGACGCAGAATGTGCGCCTTGACAGATAGCTGCGGATCAATTTTACGTAGGGTCCAGGCAAGCCCCATTCGTACAACTTGCAGAGCAGACCCGTATGCCACACTGAGTCGAATGCACGGGCGACATCGAGCAACACCAAACCACAATAGCTTCTCTCGTTGAAGGCCCTTGTGGCTGCCTCTATAACACGCATCAACTGCTGCGTTGTGGAGTGCCCTCTACGGAACCCAAATTGATGATCGGGTATGACGCCTGCAGCCTGGATGTAGGTGTCAATACGCTTCAGCAGAATTCGCTCGAACACTTTGCTGAGCGCGGGTAGCAGGCTGATTGGCCGGTAATGCTGGGGAAAGATAGGATCTTTCCCAGCCTTATGAATACCGACCACGATGGCATGCTTCCATGCTCTCGGGAAAGTCTGATGTCGCAGGATGGTATTGAAGAGCCGCGTCAAGTAGTTGATGGCTTCTGGTGGTAGATTTCTGAGTGCTCGATTGTCCACTTGGTCATGCCCAGGTGCCTTTCGCGGATACAGCCCGGCGATGTAGCTAGCTACCTCCTGCGGCTCAATCGCAATGATGTCATGGTCATCATTGGCTGACATGTACCGTCGCAGTCGGCGACGTACTGCTACAATGTGGCGGTCGTAAACGTCGTCATCGACGGGCTGGAAATTTTTCTCAAAACTGTCAGCGAGCGCGTTAGCCTTGTCTTCCGGTAGAAATACAAGACCACGTTCGCCGTGGAGTGGTGGTATCGGCTTCCTCCGGCGGGTGAGTCGCCTAGTTTCGTTCCACATGCTGCCATCGTTTGGTCGCAGCATTGCAACACGTGCGGACCACTCACGATTTCTGTGTTCTACCAACGCTGCCTTCAGCTCTCGCTGCAGTTGATTGAGGAGGCGGCGAGTGGCACGGTTCCTCGTTAGTTTCCACTCCTTGGCGATCCGATTTTTGTTTCTCATCTGCGCAATGAGGTGCGGTGGAAGCTGGCAGGAACGTTCTATGCGTGTATGAACCAGTGATGTGGCGACTTTTGTAGCTTCATTTACGGTGTTGGTGAAGAATCTCAGAGCCTCCTCAACATTTCCTTCCACTGTACCGCTTTCCAGTTTAGTCGCTACGACTTCCCTAAACCGGTCCCAGTCGGTCCGCTTGTAATCAGGAATTGGGTGATTGTTTGGCTGCCACTCCCCAACGTCGACCTCAAGTAGCACAGGAGAGTGGTCCGAAGATAGTCTGTTAAGGGTTGTTGCCGAAACAAAACCTGTGATTCCCTTTGTTATAACAATATCAAGAACATCAGGCCGGTTTCCATTTGCAGGATGATGCGTTGGTTCTTCAGGTGCCCATACACATAGGTTGTGGCAGTGGGCCAGGCGTCTTAAGAGGTTACCAGCCGGATTGGCAGTTCTGCTATGCCAATCCTGGTGCTTTGCATTCATATCTCCACCAATCAGGATTTTACCAGGAAGTGTGATAAGGGCGGCGATGTCTGCTTCTTCAAGCACTCTGCGTGGTGGTCGGTAGGCTGCGACGACGGTGATAGCGCCTGAGGATGTTTTCACCTGAACCGCGACAGCCTCTACCTGCTGAAGAGGAGGAAGAGGGACTTCACAGTGAGGAATACCGCGTTTAATGTACAGCGCAACACCCCCACCGGCCGTCAGTCGGTCTTTCCGGTAGCAGCAGTAGTTTGGTGCTGCCGCCCGTAGGCAAGGTTTCAAGTGGGACTCGCTGACGAGGCAAATGTCCACATCTTCTTCCCGCAAAAATTCAACACGTCCTTATAGCTACAGATATACTAAATAATAATAACTACGTATGGTCGGAATGACCTGGTGACAGGTATTCTATTGGCTTAACCGCCTTAACCTAACCCGGTAGTGCTATCAGGTGCAGGTTACCTATACCCGAAACACAGAAGCGTTCTGGCATACTTCACATTACACAGCAAGCTGTGCCAAAGGTGAAGGTCTGATTAAGGGCCTACAAAATCCCTGCCGAGACAGGGATTCGAACTTGGAACCTTTCGTTCCCTAGTCAGACATCTTAACCACGGGGATCCCAGGCCGCAATAGACACATTGTTAACATTAGCATGTCGGTGACGCGAAATAATAAGATTTTACCCAACGCGCCTAAAGAAGTTTTCACTTTAAAAACTAAAAAATCTGACTTTCCACATCCCGAAGGTCAGTACAATCTTCCTGAAGGAGATGTACCAAGATATTATGGCAGAGACAGGAAGGCCAATTCCTTTCCTCAGGGTTCTACAGTTTAACGTGGAATCAGAACCACGGAACGTCCCGGCGTAGCTCATATATAATAAAATACAACTCCTGAAAATTGCTACTTACCACAGGATTTCAACCCGCGACCGGAGTGAGAAACTTTCGTACGCAATCGCCTTAACCGCTGAGCTACCAGACCGCCTTGTTTAGAAGTATACGTGTGCTAAGCACTATCAAAATCTGATAAAAACTGTGGGTTTGTATGACGATCATTGGCAATAAAAAATATAAACAAACATTCATTTTTATATGTTAGATACAAGTATAATCTATACTTTTATTGCTGTCCAAGAGCAACACGTCTTACTTATAGCTACAGATGCACTGCTATTATATCGTGTTGGTGTCGCCAACTTTTTTTTTTTACTTGTGGCTTTACGCCTCGTCGACGACTAAGGAAGCGTCCATAAATTGCGTGAGGTGAAATAAGGGGGTGGGGGGGGGGGTCCGGCGAAATCTCATCAAATCTCACCAGGGCGGAGGGAGGGGGGACAACGGAAATCTCACGTGAGGTTTTGGAAATTTTTGTGGGACTATAGGAAGAAGAAAAAGTCTACAAATGACGTGAAAGTCGATTTTATTGGGGTATTTCGTCGAAAAGTGGCGGCTTAACAGGCTTGGAAGGGTGACACCAAAAAAAAAGTCTCAGAAAGTTGCGAGGGCGATTTCTAGGAGGGGGTGGTCTCATGGACCAGATCTCCCCTGAGGGGGGGAGGCGGGCGCACCAGATCTCTTGAAGTCTCACCAGAAGGGGGGGGGGGTCCGGAAATCCGGAAAAACACCTCACGTAATTTATGGACGCCCCCTAAGGTCATTAGAGGCGGGATGGGACTGGGGACAAGGAACGGACGGGAAGGAATTCAGCCAGGGCCTTTTTGAAGGAAGCATCCCGGCATTCACCTGGAGTGATTTGCGGAAACCATGGAAAACCCAAGTCTGGATTCCCGGACGAGGATTCGAACCCGCGTCCTTCCGAATGCGAGGCCAGAACGTTAACCGTTCACCCACTACGCTCGGTCATAAAATTTTAGCCATCCGTATAGCGTCCAACGTGCGTATGATACGCGCAACATGTCAAAGCATGTCGCTGACGGGAATTCGCAAACTCATCGATTTACCCCCGTGAAAACACTGCCTAGCGCTCCTATAAAAGTTTTAACATCAATTAAAAAGTATCCTGGTACATTATATTGTGCAACGATATTTTGAACCTAGCCCGTTTGTTGTGAGTCGGCACTATGTAAGAGCCCTCAAGGTCACTTCTCATTGAATGATACAGCATTTTATCAATGGCCTCTTGTAGGGAATAGGGAAAATTGCCGACGGACTTGAAATAAGATCTGCGGCTCATTCAGCGGGCATATACGAAAGTTCTCAGAATGTACAGTTAAATAAATAAATAAAACCGTAATATACAATGATAAATAAATTTCCAGATCGCGGTAAGAAACATTTATTTCCACAGATAGATAATCACCAAATTTTCACGAAAATTCATGTCTATTTGTCTGTTGATGGTTTAGGCATTCTTAGTCGAGGCCGAGAACTTTTCAGACCATACTTGCATTGTACGCGGCACTGTTGTTGAGCCCAGATAATCACGCGTGTGAATGACAGAGATACCCATTCTGTGCTTCAGATATAAGATGCAACTGACATTAAGGAGCATCCGAATTAAGTTTCTCCAGTGTTCATTTCAACGTTCTAACTCAGCCTAGGAAGCTGCTCATATCGAATGGCTTTGAGGGAAGGTTTGAGCTGAGCTCACCCATTTTGTAGTCTTAGCTGTAACAACTGAGATACTGTCTCCACAATATGCCAGAAACTCTATGGCTTCTTAAGCATTCACAGCCACATTCTAAAACAAATCTTGCAACCCTGTGTTACGTAAGGCTATATTCCTACTTGTCTTTACAGCAACGAACCATGCTAGTATCGACGTTGACTTTTGAGCCATTTTTCTTGCTTAAGGTACTCCTTGAATCCATCAAGAGGTTTAAACGATCAGAGAACGAACTGCATTATAAAACTAAGAAATTCATATTAGCTTAATAAGATCAATACAACTTCAGATGTTACAAATAAATAGTTTTACTAAACGTGTATAGTTTGCTATTAAAAAATGCTTGTCTTTAATGGCGGCTATATAATGTGTGAGCGTTTTGGTAGCTCAGTGGCTGCCGGCCTCGGTAGCGTAGGGGCTAGAGTGCTAGCTCCGCGGTTCGAATCCGGCTGCGGGCATGGATGTTTAAGTGTTGTGTGTCTGTGTGAATGTCCTGTCCGTCCTGTGGCGTCCATACATTGGAAAAATACAATTATACATATATACTGGATGACGACTTATACACTGAAAGCAATAATAATAACATTGAGCTGGCTGTGTGGCCTCCGTTGCCAAATGCCATTAAGGGGGAAAAAATAAAAAAAAAATAAAAAAAAATAAAGTGGCTAAGGCGTTTGTTTTCAGAACGTTCGCTACTCCGACACAGGGCACGAATCCCGGCAGGCGCAGGAATTTTGAGAGTTGTGTTTGATCATATGAGCTATGCCAGGACGCTCCGTGGTTCGGATTCCACGTTAAACTGTAGGTCCCAGAGGAAAGGAACTGGCCGTCCTACCTCTGACACAATGGCTTAGTATGCCTCCTTCTGGAGGATCCAACCAACCTTCGGGTTGTGGACTAAGTTAAGTTATATAATGTGTTACAGATGTTTGCAATGAATTTAAAAAGTTGTTTAATGTGTATGATACTTTTAACTATATATAACGTATTACAAATGCTTGAATATGGTTGATGCAAAATTATGTTCTTTATGATGGCGTAATAATATATTATAAATGTTTGTAATATGTCTGAAAAAAATAAATCTTATTTTTTATTTAAAAAAAAGTGTGTTTACATATGCTAATGTGTTACGAGGGCATGAAAGTGATTGATACAAAAATATCTTCTTTAATTAAGGCTAAATAACTAAATAAAATGTTTGTAATATGTACGTATGATACTAAATGTTTTTCTTTTAATTTTTAATGATGGATATATAAAGCAGTACAAGTGCTTGAAAGTGGTTGCCGTAAAAAAAAGTTCTTTAATAATGGCTAAATAATTAAATAAAAATGTTTGTAATTTGTTTGACACTAAATAATGTTTTTTTTTTAATGATGCATATATAAAGCAGTACAAGTACTTGAATGTGCTTATTACTGAATTATGTTTTTAATGATGGCTAAATGATATTTTTTTGACGAAAGTTAACATTCTTTTGTTAGCTGGTGAAAATTGGAAAAAGCCAAAGACCATAAAATAACTAAAAAATTACGTGACGAATATTTAAAAAGTTTTTATATTAAAATGATTTTTTCTCGATATACTTGGATAATTGCATCTTTCCACCCGGCACTATTCTCTCACCGCTTGTTATGTCAAGTAATTTCTGGAAACTGGGTAAGTAGAAACATTAATCAATGAAACTGTAAAATATCGCTGATTGATTACAAAACGCGAAGCATCCACGGCACCTACAGCTGGTTACACAGTATGAATCTTACTGACAAAAGAGGAGCAAACCTAAAGAAGACTCCTGCAACACTTTTTATAGAGAAGTAGTCATGGAAGAACAACTTTTTTTATTTCTTCTACGACCATTTGGCAGTTAGCTGTATAGAAAATAATTATTACCTTAGCCAGAGTGCTGCTGCAATGTCCGAACCTGTGGTAAATGCCTGCAAGAAGAGGTATGCGAACTGCTATGGAGAACTTTGGGTTGGGTATTAAAGCGTATCTATCATCTATCTGCCTGATGATAAGTATTGAGTCAGTGCCTAAAAGATAGGCCACTCCTCCCGACACTTCTGCACAATGAAAAACTGGTCATCAAATAAATGGATGATATGGCCATTTCCCTCAATTGCAAGTTAATTTATCTGTGTGAATATTCAATACTACAGAAAATCCATGTGACACAGATTGATGAATTACAAGGGTAAGGTATTATTGATTTTTTAGTTAAAAGTTCACCTCAAATGCGCATGTAAATGTGTTGTACACTGCAAATTTTTAGAACGTAAACGTATTTACAAGCAAAAATTTGACTCAGATCACTAATATTTTGGCAGCCTCGTTTCAATAATTTTTTTACCTAAGTTCAATAATAGAATAAAGCAGTTCTGAATATTTTCAGCGTTGTTCATCTGTGCTACATGTGATTGTGTCAGTACTAAAGGTACTATTGTCTCTCTCCCTCTCTTCACCCGTGAGTGAGTGGTACATTTTTATCAACGAACGTGGTGGATTAGCGATAACGCTCTTGCTTGGTATTCGGGAGGTCGCGGGTTCGAATCCCCATGCAGCGATACAGATTTCGGTTTACCGTGGTATCCATATCACTCCAGGTGAATGCCGGCATGGTTCATTCAAAATGCAATGGCCGAATTCCGACCTGTTCCTTTTCTCTTTCATACTCTCCAAGCTTTAATGACCTCGATTTCGACGTGTTCAAAATCCAGAAAAAATGATTATTTATCAATCTGTGACTTGAGTACCGTTTAGAATTACGACGTTTCGTATTTAGTCACTCCACAAAATAAACAAGAAGTTCGAGACATTAGAAGAAATGATGATGCAGGAAATGTATTATTTCTTGCATCAAGCATGGTGGGTGAGCGGTTAACATTCGAGATTGGCATTTGGAAGGACACATGTTCGATTCCCGATACTATATACAGACTTCTCTATTCCTTGGCATCACGAAATCACTCCAGACCACCAGTAAATGTTTTCCCGTTCCTTTCTCTCAGTCATCTCCAGGCTCTAATCTCGTATACGAATGGCAAAGATCAAATTAAAAATTAATGTTTGCGACAGCAAGAAAAGGGTATGGGATGAGGATTATCGAGAGTCTACAGATTAGATGAAGATTCTTAGGAAACGGGTATTATTTTATTTTTACTTTTTATTACCCTTATTTAATTATTTTATGTAGTAAAATTATTGGCAATATAACTGATAATTTCATCCATAAGTCGGCCATTTTGTGCCAACTCGAAAATTGCACCATGCTTCATCTTCTATTTATACCAACCTGAAAGAGAAAAACTTGTCCAGTTAGAACACAAGTAAAATAAAACTTTTAATTCTATAAATCATAAATGAAGGAAATACTTCTTTTTAATTCAATTTTTTTCATTTAATAACATTTAATAACACTTTAAATCATTGGACGAATGTGAAAGGATACTTCCTTCAACATGGGCATAAAAGTCTTTCATTTTGTACACTAATGATTATTCTATTTCACATTCATTTAATGTTAATGTGTCCCAGATTAAGATTGTGGTTAGATTACTGAAATAAATCTTATGAAACCGATTCCTTCCTCTTGTCAAGATGTTACTACACATTCTCTTATTATTTTCGACCATAGACACTCTCTTCCCATTTTTTGAAAAAAAAAATTCAAATAGAAATTATGCTATCAACCAAGTGACATTTCATTTTAATTTAAAATTAAAAAAGTATTTTTATTGCAGAGTCCCAAAAGAAAAATTCAGTAGTACATAAACTTGTTGATACATCCTTTACAATATACGGAAGAATATGCACGGCAAGGAGGGGAAATAGAATGAAGTTTGGAAAGATGAAGTTTTTAGTAAGATATTGAAGAGAGAACACCTGTACCGGCAAAAAGCCCAAATTAAGACTATTGATACAAATTCTAGAGGATTTTTATCTAATTGTATATATAGCCTCTTCAACGTTTAGGGCATTAGAGGAGGGAAACAAATTGGGGGAACGGGAAAGGATCCTGCGGCAATTTCAGCAAACCATGGAAAACTGAAATATGGATGACCGGACGTGGATTCGAAACCAGGTCTTCCTGAATGCGAGGCTAGAGCAAGCGTTACCGCTCACCCACCACGCTCGGTTATAGGATTTTCACATTTGTGAATTTCCTTTTATTTAAAAACAAAAGTGTCTACTTTACATATTTTTTCTTCTATTTGTACAACACCTCTGCTATAAAGACACTAATTTATGCAATATCTTGTAGTAATTTATATCTACATCTACATCTATACGCTGCAATTCACAATTACTGTGGGTGGCAGAGGGTGCTAAGCACCAATCCTACTTTAGAGTATTCCAATCCCGAATAGAACGAGGAAAGAAAGAATACATAAATGTATCAGTACGGCATCTTATCTCTAGAATCTTATCCCTTCTGTCATTGCGACCTAAATAGGTTGGCGGAAGAAGTATTTCGTTGCACTCGTAAATTAGAGATTTTCGCATATTCTCCAACAAATTTAAACGAAACGACGTCGTCTGTTCACCAAACAATCCCAGCCTAACCCACGTATCAGCTCTGTGACACTTACATAAGGACTGTAACTAGCGGTCACGAATCGGGCGGCTCTCCTCTGTACTTTCTCTAACATGTCAATCAATCCCTTGCGATACGGATCCCAAATTGCACAACAGTATTCCAAATGCGGACGCACTAGTGTTTTGTACGCTATTTCCTTTGTATGAGCATTGCAGCTTCTCAAAATACGACCTATAAAACGTAGTTTAGAATTAGCTTTGCCTACGACGGAAGTTATGTGCAAGTCCCATTTCATGTTGCTTTGTACTGTTATGCCTAGATACTTCAGGGAATCGACCGTGTCAACAAGTGAATTGTTAACTTTGTACTCGTGAGCAAACGGGGTCTTTTTATTACTTATTTGCACTGCATTGCACCTTCAACAAATTCGTTAACTGGGAAACGAATTCGCCGGACTAAAGTTATATTTTACAATCGTTCTTTAACTGTGACTGCGCTTGACTTACAATAAATGTTCTTCAGAGGGTTTTTTTTTCAGAATTTCTAGCCATTTCTTACTTAACGAAATATTTATGTTGATATACTGCGAGACAAAGATGAAGGAGGCCAGTTAAACATCTCTCTCGGACTTTATGATGTGAAAATAGCTTCTTGTAGAATTCCGATGATAAGGTGGAACAAAACCTTCTTTTGAGGCCATTTATTCAATTAACCACAGAGTCAACTTCTAGTCGATGGAAACATATATCCATTAAAGAAATTACTTTGAACCCTAAAATAATAAAGATAATCGAAACAAGTGTTGGGATTGTGTGTAAAATTATTGTTTATGTTGTGAATGTTCCAAATTATATCTTTCGATAGCGATACAGGTGACTGCGATTAATTGTATATACTAGTCACGAATATTAACAAATAGGAATAAGGCCGATTCTCTAGCTGATTACTAAGGAATCTTTAATCTATCGGTAAGGATCTTATTACCACGACATATTATTCGAAGCATGAAAGAATTAACTTGATTTAAATTTATGGTGAAACTAAACAGTGCAAAATAGTAGCTATACGCTTCTACACAGAGCGATTTCCCGATCGCGTCTGTCCCTCGTGTTTGTTGTATACTAAACAGATTCAAAAGATTGAACAAAACGAATGAATAAAAAAATAATTAAAAAAATTCAGAGTTCTAAAACTGTTACACAATGCTTCTACGAAACCATTGACATTTACCATTATTTTCATTTCATAAAATGCAAGAGAGATACATGAGTGACCTCAACAGGGATATCCTTTTTAATAAAACAATAGAGTTTAACAAGCTATGCTCGGAAATGTTTAATCGAGTTTCGCGAATTCTAGTTTAATTAGTAATGGAACGATGTAATTCACTTCGGAATTTATATGAAACTTTTTCAGCAGCAACCACGTATTCCATGTATTTTTTGTGAGTGGGAAAATGAATCAACTGCGACTGTATATTCATTTGATACAAGATTCATGCGTTTATGAACTGAGGCAGAAAAACTTTCTCAAAATGCAGTGAAAGAAAGTTATATTAGTTCCGTAATTCCGTATGTGGAGTGATATATCCATTAGCGATGTACCTATTAGGGTCCTCATTCTGTTGCCGTGCTTTGTGGCAGAGTTAGCCGTGAGAACACTGCTCTGGTGAACATCCCTAAATAACGGTACGTGTTGAGAGAGCGCGGGATGGTTAATTTATGTGACTGTCCCAGAGCTGGCCCGGCCCTGTAACGGTGCTACACCAGATTGTGCCCACAGATAGGCAGGCGACACGAGCCAACACCCGACACGATCAACACACTAACCTGCACTCTAGACATCATGCCAGTGTCTGCTTGGTATGACAACCCTGCCATTTTTGGATTTCGTGCCAAACTGTTGTCTCAACTCATAAAATTTACATTAAACACCTTCAGGCTAAAAACCGTGTTTTGTAATCCATGGTTTCCAGAAATTAGTCGGATGTAGGAACGGGTCCTTCAATTCATTCCGTTCCATGCTCTCCCTCCTTTCTGGCTCTAATGATCTAGACCAGTGGTCCCCAAAGTGGTCGATATCGATCCCAAGGGGTCGATATCGATCCAAAGGGATCGATAACAGTTCTCCAGGGGTCGATTAATATTTAAGAGGAACAATTAGACTGTCTAGGGAAAAAATGGGAGTATTCCAATAAAAATTCGAAATTCAAAACAGAGGAGCTGATTGAACTAGGAAAAACGTGATGATTTGCGACTAAAACTTAACCATTTTCAGCCGAATATCATTAATCTCGCTGCTTCTCTTCAGAAACTTCCACCCCACTAACATCAACTTTTTTTTTTTTTTTTTTTTTGCTGTCTTCAGTCTTTCGACTGGTTTGATGCAATCCTCCATCCCTTCCTATCCTGTGCTAACCTCTTCAATTCTACATACCCCTTACAATCCACGTCCTCAATTATCTGCTTCATATATTCTAGTCTCTGTCTACCTCTGCAGTTCTTACCTTCAACTGTTCCCTCCACTAACAAATTAACCAATCCAGCATGTCTCAAAATATGACCTACCAGCCTGTCTCTTCTTCCTGTAAGCTTCTTCCATAAACTTCTTTTCTCACCCATCATTTCTAAAACTCGTTCATTTCTTACTTTGTCTGTCCACCTAATTTTCAGCATTCTTCTGTAGCACCACATTTCAAATGCTTCAAGTTTCTTTCTTTCCGGTATTCCTAAAGTCCATGTTTCGCTACCGTAAAGTGCTGTGCTCCACACATAGAGTTGTAAGAAGTTCTTTCTAATTCCTAGATCAATATTTGAAACTAAAAGGTTTCTCTTTTTCATGAAGGCTCTTTTTGCTAGTGCTATTCTGCTTTTAACATCATTCCTGCTTCGGCCATCGGTTGTAATTTTGCTTCCCAAGTAACAGAACTCACTCACTTCTCCTATTGCATGAGATCCTATTTTTATATTTAATCTGCTAGTATTGGTGTCATTTCTGCTACATTTCATCACTTTTGTTTTACCTTGATTTATATTCAGTCCAAAATCTTCCTTCAGTATTTTGTTCATGCCATTCAATAAGTTCTCAATATCCTCAGCCCTCTCTGCTAATAAGACAATGTCGTCAGCAAATCGTAGCATACTGATTTTTTCTCCCTGAAAACTTATGCCACATGGAAATTTTTCTTTGACTTTCTTCATTGCTTCTTCTACATACAAGTTGAATATTAACGGGGATAGACTACAACCTTGTCTCACACCCTTTTTAACTGATGCATGTCTCTCGTGATTATCTACTTTTATCACAGCCACTTGATTCTTATATAGTTTATAGAGGATTCTTCTATCTCGATACTTTAGACCTGACTTCTTTAGAATTTTGAACATCTTGTCCCACCTAACATTATCAAAAGCTTTTTCTAAATCAACAAATGCCATAAAAGTATCTTTGTTTTTCTTGATCCGCCCTTCAAGTATTAATCTTAAAGACAGAATTGCTTCCCTTGTACCGCAATTTTTCCTAAACTATTTTAATAAAAAGTTATATTAATAGTCTATGTTTTGATAGTATTCAGTAGCAGTCGCAAAATGGCAGAGTTTTTTCGTTCAATATAATTTATGTTAAATTTTGAAAGATAATTGTGTATTTTATGTTTTATGACGTGTACAGTTTAAGAACTGTTGGCAAATGTCTATTTATCCATAATTTTGTTATTATTTTTTAAAAATTATAATAACAGTAAGAAATATCTCATTTTTCTGTTAATGTTATTGGTGTATTTTGTAAGATATGGGAACTATAAATTCTTTAGTTGGGTTGTTATGCAGGTTTACTTAAATCCAAAAACGATTTAATGTTTTTATTAAATACTTAAACTGGGGGTCGATAAGAAGGCAAATATTCTATGAAGCGATCGATGGCATATAAAGTTTGTGGACCCCGGATCTACACGAGTCACAAAGCATTAACAGTAAAAATCTCTGATCTAAACCGAACGTCATAAGCAACGTAAACCTGTCAGTCTTCTACCATTTCGTCGTCCCTGTGATCAATTCATTTTATGTGTTGTTGAGATCAATAAAACATTGTTGGAATAAAAAAAAAAGAAAGAGCAATTTTTGTGGTGAACCTGTTATTTTCTACATCTATATCTATATATATATCCGTGGTTCAGATTCCACGTTAAGTTGTAAATCCAGAGGAAAGGACTAGCCATCCTACCTCTGACACAGTAACTTAATATGCCACTTTCGGGAGGATGCAACCAACCCTCGGGTTGTGGATAAAATCAGTATTTTAGTTTTTTATATGTAGGCCTATACATACACAGCAGTTCATAAAATAGTGGATGGCAGAGGGTCCTTTGCACCAAAAGTAATCTCTATTCTGTGCATTTCATTCTCGAATGGCGCGAGGAAAGAAAGCATATGTGTAAGCATCATTAAGGCACCTCATTTCTCTAATCTTATCTCTTCCGTGATCGCAGCCCAAAAAGATTGATGGACGAAGTATTTCATCGCACTCTTAAATGACAGTGGATCTTAACATGTCTGTCAGTAAATTCAAACGAAACCTACATCGGCTTTGCGCCAGAGAATTTCATCCCAGTCTATGTACCATTTCTGTGACGCTTGCACAAGGGTTGTGGGAACCAATCATGAATGGGGAGGTTCATCTATGTACTTTCCAGGGCCGGCGGTAGAGAGGGGTAAGTGGGCCATATGTACCTGGGCTCGCTCGGCTGATTGGGGGCACCGATCACCGGCAGTAGGGGCCCCCCAGCTCGACAAGTTGTAGAGCTACAAAAAAGGTCGCCGATTTGGTCTGAGGGAGGGCCATAACCGATGAATTGGCCAAGGGCCCCCAACTGGTTACGTGACTGCTAAGAACACTTACCCGGGGCCCAAAAATCCTAGCACTTTACTCTTTACTCTTTACTGTCAATCAATTCCTTCCGTTAATGATCGCGAGAGCGGTCAGATAACTTAGTGGTTAAAACACATGTTCTTTTTATTTTTTAGAAAAAAAAACTCGCTTCTCCGGTCCAGGGTTCAAATCAAATTTTTAAGAGTTGAGTCTATAGGTCCCAGAGGAAAGGAACTAGCTGTCCTACCGCTTCGGAGGGTCCAAACATCCTTCGGACTAAGATATGTTTTTAATGGTCGCGAACGGCACAGTAGCAGTGAGAATCAGAACATACGATAATTTTTTACGCTATTTCTCTTGAATTTGCGTCACTATTATTCAAAATTCATCCTATGAACCACACTCTAGAATTAGTTATACCCCCACCATCATTCCCTGTTGTCTGAGTATTGGGTTAATACCTGAATAATATTTTTATTCCACAGGACAGCAAAATTTTCTTAGGGCTTTGTATAACAAACACTTATCGGACACTAAAAATTTAATTTCATTGCGATGACCGCAAGCTCCGGTGGAAATTTCCCTTCCCACCCTTTTCACCCCTTTCCTGTACATGCCTATACATGTCAGCTTTAAATTTTTTCACCATTTTTGGTAAATTATTCATCATATCTCTTGGTAATTTATTCCAATACCTAACTCGCTTATCTACGAAAGAAAATCTCCCCACAGCCTTATGCCTTAAATCGAGTGGCAGCTTATGGTAATGCTCATCTTTTCCTTTCAATGCACCTCTCCTAATATTTCCACCAAATCTCTCCACGCCTCATCACCAATAGACGCCTTGTACACTCCCATGACCCTCTTCGCCCTCCTCCTGTCATCCAATGGTTCCCATTCCACCGCCTTTGTCATTTCAGTTACTGATTGTGTTCTGCAGTAATTGCTAGAAACAAATCTAACAGCCCTTATCTTCATCCCCTCCAACTCCTGTATTTGAATACTTGATACCCAAAATATGGTCCCATACTACACGCAACGGTCTGACCAAAGATTTCTATTTTAATTCCCTTACATCTCTGGTAGCTCGCCTCGTCACCATCCATAACATGTGAAGGTTTTTGAAACCTTTGCTTATTACCTGTTCAATGTGTCCTTCCTGGTTGAGTTTGTTATCAAATTTTATGCAAAGGTATTGACATTTCAGGTCTTCAACAAGCAATTATTTCCCCACCTTATAATCGTAATCACCTTTATGTTGCTGAACTGCATACGTAATAATCTGTAGATACTTCTAATAATTTGATGTCAAATGAATTTCCAAATAAGACTATTCTTAAAACACCAGATAAACGGTAACTTACATGAACTAATAGAAATAACACAGCAAACACTGAAAAAACCGGCACCTGATACGACTTCATATTAAAGAAACAAAGCTAAATTCGTAAATCATTCAATATACAGCCGGCCTCGGTAACGTAGGGGCTAGAGTACTGGCTCCGCGTGCCGAAGGTTGCCGGTTCGAGTCCGGCAGAGGACATGTGTGTTTATGTGTTGTATGCCTGTGTGAATGTCCTGTCCGCCCTGTGGTGTCCATACTTAGAAGCTACAGTATATATACTGGATGACTGATTCACTGGAAGCGATGGTAATCACATTGAGCTGGCTGTATGGTCTCAGCAGCCGAACGCCACTAAAAAAAAAAAAAATTTTAAAAAAATGATCCAATAAATTTGTGTTTCATATTCCACTGATCTACATTCAATAAATTAGCTCAGCAACATGAAAAATCGACTTATGTATTTCATTCCAAGATCAAGAAATCATGTAACAAGGCAAGGGAATGTTTTCACAGGCTTTTTACCTAACCTTAATTTGTGAGAACTTGCTTTGTGTTTATAATGTAGAGTTATACGAGGTTGGGAAGCTGTAGGTCTCTGATTCCCCGTAGGACTACAGTACAGGTTGAGCCACGACAGGAGCGGTATTAGTGGCAGCTTAGAAGTCTGTCACTCCTGTTAATAAGGCCAGACAAAGTTCCGTTCGGTTTCCCACATCAAACAGGGCTCGCCGAAAAAAAGACACGCTTTCTGGAGAGCCGATCGCTGTTTCAACAGTTGCTGCAGGCCATTCGAAAGTGTAGAGCCTGTGTTAAATCAGGCGAAGTGAGGCATTCTGCAAGATACAATACGTGAAGTCACTTCCTTAATGAGAACGGGCAAGAGCTTAATTAACTCATCGGCTGGGAAAAAAAGATCTTCATCAAAAGTTGGAATACATTCCAAAATCAGTTGAGCATATCTGTTAATAACATCGATTCACATAAATGCAGAATCGGTTGTGAACTTTAAATTAAGTGCATTTATGAGGCCTGTTGATTAATTGTAATTTAATGCATTTAAATGTTTGATCGCACTTTGTTCTTTTCTTTCCCGTTAAGTTAGTTAAGATTATAACGCCAGATTCCATAGACTTGATGCTCCTTCATAAGTATAAAAAAACGAAAATTGCCTGATACGAAATAAAATCATCCCTCCATCATAAAGTACACTGTTTTAAGAGTCTACGTAATTTTTCTATGAAGCATTTCCCGTCTTATCATTGTCTCTGAAAAGAATACAATCTGCCACATGTATGATGAAAAGCAGCGTTAATTTTTATACGGGTGTGCTACAGAAGATCATAAATATTCATATACGATTTATACAATGAAGAGATGTACAGCACATATTAATTTCTGAGAAATAGTTCTCTTAATTTTTAAAGGTTCAGGAACAGCAGACTTGGCAAATCTATCACCAGCACATTTAGTGTCCATGCGAAATTTACAGATGAGGATGGAACAAAAAGATGTGTTAACGTCGTGGTGTAGAAAAATACCGTTGTCAGGCTTCCATACTGCAATAACCTTAACACTTACTGTATGTCACATCTAGTAAATGAGACGACAATTTCTGGACACACACACAAAACAAAAAATCAGATTTACAATAGTTACACTTTTATCCAATAACCCCGTTAATTAACAATACGTTTAATAAATAGTGTTGTTACACAGCAAAGTAATTACAAAATTATAAAAATTGCTTCTTTGCTTAAAACTTAAAAATCATATTAGAAGTAAATTTGTTCTTTTAAGTATACGAAATGATCGATATTGGATACAAATTTTATGTTCGTAGGTAACAGGTTTTTGACATGCACATGGTAACAAAAGCGCTTTAAAATTTCCAAATTTAATGTTCGATCACATTATTTTCTAGTAATGGAAGACCGATAAAAATATCTTAATTTTCTACTTTACAGATCTATACCCCACAAGCTATGTTAGAGGGGGAAAAAAAAAAAAAAAACAACAACAACCTCTCTTACTTTCACGAAAATTCCACAGGGTTTTATCAAATTTTAAATCCCAGTTTCGGTTTTTGGTCGACGAAGCGCATATAAAGTGCATGTTTGAAGTCAACCATACTGTGATAGGTATGATAATCGTGTGCTTTTTATACATATTTAGCTTCCAGATTCCTCCTCATTATTCTACAATCTGGAAAGCATACCTGGTGCAAGGTTGACACATTTATCTTCACTTGCCTCACTCGACATAGATCATGTTTAAGTCACCTATGCTGTATAAAGAACGTTAAAACCCAATAAGGAAAATTTGTTCCAATTTAACTCAAATATTTCTTATTTACAGGGTAGCAATAAATTCACGAATGAAGCAGAACGATGCCGACCGAACTCCTGTTTATCATTGTTAGGCATCCAGTATTATAATAAAGCTGTTATTCATATACTCACTCATGTGATTTATACGATACGAAAATCGTCTTAAATAATAATATCAGAAACAAATTAACTTTACAAAACCAATAAATAATCCACGTAGCAAGATAGGAATGTAAATGACCAATAATCCCGAAATTTTATTAGACTTGAATAACAAGACAAGACTAATAATAATGCTGACACTTTATGAACACTGTGGTGGCTTCTTGGCTGAGGACCGAAAGGTCACCAGATCGAACACTAGTATCAGTTGATATTTCCGAAAGCCCCAAATCTGTCCTTCGTTGAATTGTGCTGAAACGCTTCCGGATTCAGATATCCGTAACACCGTAAATGATCATTCCACATGTGGTAGAAACCATTCTACTAAATTATCAAAACCACACGAAACCATTAGTATATGAAAACTTATTAAATGAATATTGATATTACAACTACTGTGCTGACAAAATAATTATTGGGAGAACCATTACAGAACTTATGGATGCTTGTAGAAAACAAATTACCAAAACATTAAAAGTAACTTTATTTCATTTTGGAGGAAATTTTAGGTGAATAACGTGGATCAAACCTTTTTTAGAGAGCGGTGTTATGGGAGCACAAAAATTTGGTGCCTCAATATCTGAGCAGGAAAATAAAATATTTTGTAAAATGTTTATCGAAAGTGAAGATTAAAGAAATCCATGCCAAAAAGACACAATTACTGCGCAAGATCTCCCGGACTAAAAACTGTGTACATTTACTGAATCATTATTATCTACATTTCAATTTATCATAGTACATGGCATATGATTAATTCTTTTTTATCAACCAATGCAACAGATCTAACAAATCTCTTTACTATCGTAAGAATTTATTCTCTTCTTTCAAGGCATTCTATGGTGTTGTTACAGTGTTTTTAAGTGGTTTGTGTAATGGAAATTTCTATTTGACTAATAAGCATTGTCGAAATGCTATAAAATGCACCGATTGGTAACTTTCTGACCTCGCATTCGGGAGGAATCGGGTTCGAATCCCGTTCAGCCATCCAGATTTTGGCTTTCCATGATTTCCCAAATCACTCCAGGTGAATGATCGGATGGTTCCTTCAAATAGCCATAGCCGGATTCCTTCTCGTTCCTTTCCCGCATCTAATGACCTTGACGTCGACAGGGCATAATGTCTTAAACTACTGTAAGATCATCTTAAAAATACGGATTCGTTGCTAAAATGGAACTTCGTGTCGTTGTAATGAATGACCTGGTGACAGGGTTTCTCATCGGCTGCGCAGTCCAACACTATCGTAGGCGCCTACAGTTTAATGTGTAATGCGAGCCACGGAAGCGTTCTGGCGTTCTTCCTATTACACATCAACCTGTGCCAGAGGTGAAGGTCGAGTAAAGGACCTATAAAAAACTTCGCCGAGAAAGGAATTTGAACCAGCGACTTGTCGATCCCTAGTAGACGTCTTAACCACTAAGCCTCTAGGTTGCTTAAATCGTTGTTGATCATCCTTCAAATAATGAAGCACAACTCTTACGACAGTTCTCTGGCGCATCCAATAAAACTTGCATAAATAATTAACTTGCTAAGCCCCACTGCTAATTTTTTACATTAAACAGCAGTAAGTAGATATCCCGCTCCTCGCAACATATGGCCCTACTGTTGGTTTTGGCGGTAGTGATATCACTTAGCGTTTTATTACTACTATTCAACAAACCACTTTACAAGACATACATGTTAGCGCAACGGGTATTATAGTCAAATAATTCAATTACTCCACTCATTCATTTGAGAAACTTTATTCTATATTTCAAACGTTCGCTGCTACAAAATACTGCCAACACACACTTCTATCTATACAAGCTCTCTCCTAGTACTCTCTCGCCATATTGCCATCTTCACTCTCCCTCCCTACACAATCACAGTAGTACCAACTACAACAAACTAAATTCTAAAAAAAACTTAAAATTACCCCAAATGTCTACACAAACTACTCATGCTGTGAAGTCTGTTTAACCTATTTTATTTACAGTTATTTTTTATTTACAATGATTTTGTGAGTGGGATCTCACATATGCCCCCACTTTATAACAAACAAGCATATTTTAACAAAATTGGTTGGCTTGTTATAAAGTCCAACCTTTTTCACAAATCATTGTCTTTATGTACATTTCCACAATTCTGTCCTTATTTATAACAATAATCACTCACTGTCTCTATCAGTCTGCATCTTTACCAGTCAACGTTATACAAAACCACCAAATTTCACAAGAACACAATATGTCACTTATCTCTTCTGACCTTGTACATTTTCAAGTCTGTTATGTTTCTTAACCCAAATTTCTTACCAGACTTAGGATACACTAGCCAGTATGCGTTCCTATGTGGCTTACCTTCTACCTTAAATGGTCCGTGGTACACGTCAAAGAATTTCTTAATCTCCGCATTTAATTCGCATGACCTCTCCTGAGTCTTTACCAGTACCAAATCTCCCAAATTAAATTCGACAGGTTTATATCTTCGGTCGTGCCTGTTTCTTCTCTCTTCCGATCTTTTCTTCATTCTTTCCTTTACCTGACTGAATATATCTTCTTGGGATCTCACTTGACTTACTGGAAATTTCACTATTTCGCGTACCAAGTTAGGAGCTTCCTTATTATACATTATAAAATATGGACTGTAACCCGTACTTTCACTGGGCACGCTGTTTATCACATCTTCAAAATCAGCTACATATTCTACCCAAGTAGTATGCTTATTGCTGCAGTACGTTCTGAACAACCGACCAATCTCTCTCATAACCCTTTCTGCTGGGTTACTTGCCGGATGATACGCCGATATCCTTATGTGCTTTATTCCATTCGTTTCCATACATTGTGCCCATTTTCGAGAGGTAAATTGGCTCCCATTATCCGACAGTATCGCCTTCGGGTATCCCACCTTCTTAAAATAATCCTTTTCTAATCTGTCTACTAATACTTTGCCAGTGGCCTTTCTGATTGCATAAAACCTTAGAAACTTCGAAAACACATCCAACATTACAAAAATATAGGCAAATCCACCCTTTGACTTTGGTAATGGTCCGTACAAATCTACTGCTACCAATTCCAATACTTTTTCAGGCAGTATACTTTGCATCAACCCTTTTATAGCTACTGTCGAAATTTTTGTCCTTTGACAACGATCACAACTGGCTATCCTTTGTGCCACCCTCCTTTTCATGTTGTCAAACAGCACTATTTCTCTTAGCTTAAGAGTGCATTTAGCTGCTCCATAGTGACCATAACTTAAGTGCACATAGTCTATAATTACGTCAACATACTTGGTTGGCCAACATATCTTCCAATCGTCCGAAAACTCATCTGTTCTCCTAAATAGGATTCCATCGAAAACTTTATAATACTTAGGCATCTTTATATTCGTTGGATCTCCCAAGTTTTGCTTTATCAACTTCAAACATTCGTCTTCATTTTGCCGCCGTCTCATATTCTTGCAAATCTCCCTGATACTTCTTTCATGAGTTACTCCTTTCATGTAAAACATTTTAATTGCCTTTCCCGGTCCGATACTCTCATCCATGTTGCTCGTGCCCAATGGCAGTCGTGACAGTGCATCAGACACTTTGTTGTCACTGCCCTTAATATATCTTATATCAAAATCAAATTGTTGCAAAAATAGAACCCATCGCGTCAAACGGCTGTTCATAAGCTTGCATTCACGCAAAAATGTCAAGGCCTTATGGTCAGTAAACACTATTGTTTTATGGCCCCATAGGTAGAATTTGAATCTTCCAAATCCCCACACAATAGCCAAGGCTTCTTTCTCAGTTATTCCATAAGATCGTTCATGCTTATTGAGCACTCGGCTAGCAAATGCAATTGTTCGGCTCTCTTCTTTCCCGTTAACCTCCACTAGTTGAAATAAATGAACATCTAACCCATAGTCAGAACTATCAGTTCCCATGCAAAATGGTAAATTCAAATCCGGGTGATACAATATTTTACTATTCTTTAACTCGTTCTTTAACTTCTCGAAGGCTTGCTGACACTGCTCCGTCCATAACCAAGTTGAATTCTTCTTCCTCAGTTCTATTAAGTGTGGGTTATTGAACGATTGATCTGCTACAAATTTCCTGTAAAAACCGCACAAGCCAAAGAATGATTTCAACTGCTTCTTGTTACTTGGAACTGGAAATTCAGCGATGGCTTTTATTTTCTCTGGATCCGGTCGTATTCCAGCTGAATCTATTTCATGTCCCAAGAATCTTATCCCTTTCTTCACAAACTCACACTTAGCCAATTTTAATGTCATGCCCCCTCTTTGTAAGGCTGCTAACACTTCTTCTAGAATTTCACAATGTTCTTCCCAAGTATGGGTGCTGATCAATATGTCGTCAACATAAACGGATAACTTGCTCAGCAACCTATCTCCCAACACTTGATCCAAAGCTCTTATAAACACGGAGACAGAAACATTCAGTCCAAACGGAACCACTCTGTATTGATAACACCTACCCCCAAACAAAAACGCGGTGTACTTCCTTGATTCTTGTGCCAATGGGATCTGCCAATACCCTGCGGTCAAGTCCAAACTTGTCATATACTTCACACCGTAAAATTTCTGTAACATTTCCTCAAGGTTTTCCGGCCGATCGGTTTCTCTGTCCACAATTTTGTTCAAGGTCCTGGCGTCTAACACTAATCTTACTGATCCATCTTTCTTCCCCACTACTATCAAGGGATTGTTGTACTGGCTGCTACTTCGTTCGATTATACCCCAACGAATCATTTTATCAATCTCCTGCTCTACGGCTTTCTTCTTCGCCAATGGTATGGGGTATGGTTTCACAAAAAACGGGGTGTGAGGCTTTATCTTCAAAATACATTCATAATTCTTCACTATTCCAGGACAGTCAGAAAATACATCCTGATATCGTCTTAAAATTCCTTTCAAATCTTCTTTTTGTTCACCAGTTATCCCATTCAATGCTTCAATATCCATTATATCATTGATTCCAGCAACGCTTCTGTCTCTTCCTTCTTCTTCCATCTCTGGGTCATCTACATCCTCCGCTTCTGTCATTACTTCATATACCGCTCGTATTCTTATATCTCTCCCCACATTCTTCGCAGTTGCCGATCCGCTACCAAATTTAATTTTATAGTTCTCATCATTTTTCCATACATCCATTTCTCCTTTGTAGCAATCAATTAAAGCCTTAAACTTGCTGAGCCAATCCATTCCCAAAATACAGTTGATACTAAGATCGGGTACAACCAAGCATGTGTGTTCCATTGCGACTCCATCTATTTCCAATTCTAGTAATATCTGAATCTTCACTCTTTTGCTTAACTTTCCAGTAGCACCAATAACTTGTACTTTACGCACCGGCATTTCGGTAATTTTATTGTCTTTCATTATACGGGCATATAACTTATGTGATATGGCTGTCAACTCACTACCAGTATCCGCTAATGCTTCACTGTTCAATCCAAAGAGCTTCACAAAAAACACCGGATGTCTCACTTCCTCCTCTTCCTCCTTTAAAAACTCTTCTTGCAATAAATCCCTTTCAAGTTCTTCCTGTGACCACTTCAACAATTCAACTTTACTTCCATCTTTTAGGCACAATTGCTGTAAATCTAATTCTCTGCTACTACATTGGCTATCGTCTTCCGTGTTCCATCTACTGTTGTTTCCTACTAGATCTCTTTCTTCTTCTATTTGACCAGACAAATTATTCACCACATTGGATTCACTGTTTCCCATAACTAAGCTCATATCATGACCACATTCTTCTGAAACTTGAACATTTGCCTCCTCTAGCATTATACTTTCTTCTTCATCATTGACGGCGTATTTCTTCACCAAGAAAAATCTCACTTCTTCTGTTTCATCATTGTTTAATATTCCATTTTCTCTTCTATTTCACTATTTTCTTCCTCTTCGCTACTAAAATCTTTTTCGCTGCATAATTTCTCACTTCCTCCTTCTTCGTTGTCATTAGTACTATCACTATCCACTGATGTAGTTTCATACAGATCTTCGTCCACCCTTTTTGATATAAGCTCATTTGGTAACATTTCTTCCTCTGCAGTGCATTTCTTTATATTCTCCTCACAGTTCTTTTGATTATCATGATTTCCCACCTCGATTCTAGCCAATTCTTGTACCTCTTCTTCGTGCCAATTATATTCACACATCCTTGTAATGTTCTGCGGCTCATCCTCATTTAACAAGTTGAAACATTCCCACCATTTTAGCGGCTCCTCCTCCTCAAAAACTCGGACATCTTCTTCTTCTATTGTTCTCTCATGATTATATGTTCCGTTTTTGTAGTTCACATTTTGCACATCACATTCAGTTGTTTTCTCCCGTATGCTTTCAGTTCTACATTGATTATTATTGTCGTCATCTAGTTTGGTCATCTCCTCTCGATCCTTCGGTCCTGTTTTGACTTCTTCCGCTACTGTTCGGACCGCCCCAGTTGCGGCACTGAGTTTCCCATCATTCGCTCATGATCATGATGCCTTACTTCCTCACTTCTTACTGCCTGGCCATTATTGTGACGCGACCACTGATTGTCATGGCTTCTATTTTCATATTCCCTTCTCCTATTATCACCCGAACTCCTGTTGAACTGATCTCCTCGGTTATATCCGTTCATACGGCCTCTATCTCTTGTAAAATTATCTTGCGACGGCATTTCATTTGACCTGTTATAATTTCTGAAATCATTCCTCCTATCTTCCCTCGGTCCATGTTCATTTGTACTACTCCAACGATCTAGTCTTTCAACTGCTTCGAGAAATTCTTCTACACTATTCCATTGATTTATTATAAGCTTCTCTTGAACAGGTCTGGGCAACTTTTGTAATAATACTTCTATCTTTTCATCATCATCTATTTCTTGGTCCAGATAACGTAATTCCTTCATAACTGCTTCACAAAAGTATTTCATACTACCATCACGCCGACTATAATATCTACAATTCCAAAAATCCCTTCTCACTCTTCTTTGCTTCCGTTGTGACCAATACTTGCTCAAAAATAATCTCAAAAATTCTTCATAGTTGTTACACTCCTCGTCACTCTCGCAACTCCATGCAAAAGCTTCCCCTCGTAACATGTTCTTAATATACCTTATTTTGTCAACGTCAGACCACTCGTAAGGTAAGCCATTTTTATAAGCTCTAACAAATTCTACAGGATGAACCTCTCCTTCGGGTTCAAATTTTACTTCCGGTAACTTGAAATGATTCGTAATGATGTTACCGCTTCCCATAGTAGTCACACCTCGCCGTTCTGCTTCCTTTACTCTTTGAGTTAATTGTAATATCTCTTCTCTCACATCTTCTTTAACTAAGTCGACCTGGTTAGCTACTTCCGCCACCTTGCATGTCACTCCTTTTGCCTCCTTGTCCATAACCATTAGTCTCTCTCCTAATCGAGAAATCCTTTTGGAGTTAGTTTCCGCTTTCTCTTTCAACTCTTCAATCCCTTTAGCACATTCCCTCTGATTTTCATAGATTATTTTATTTTCTTCCCGCATGGCCATTTGCTCTTCTTGTATTATATTGCTACTTTTCTTCACTTCCTCCTCAACTTTCTGTTGCACTAAACATTCTACATTCTTTTTAGTAGTCTCCCCAAGCTTTTCCACATAATCATACACCATCGTTATTTCCTTTTCCATTCTTGTGTCCACTTCTTCTTTTAATTTTTTCCTCATATTTTCTATCTTCTTGTCACACCTGTCTTCTGATTGCCGAATACATTCATCCATTTTTACGAACATATCCTGCTTGATCATTCGCATTTCGTCTGTAAGTCGTTCACAATTATCGGTAATTTTTTTCTCCATATTTTCTGCTGCTTTCTGACTTAATTCAATTTTTCGTTCCATATTTTCTGCTGTTAATTCAATTTTTCTTTCCATACGCTCCATTAAAGAAATCAGCATTAACATTTCGCCACCTTTCTGTTTTTGAGAATCAATTATTTCACTACCCTCCTCTTTTTCTCGTATTTTAACTTGGTCGACTGGTACTGGTGTAGACGTAACATTTGTCATGAAATTCTCTGACTCATGGTCACCAATATAGCTACTTTTAATATCTACACTAATATCACCACTGGTCAGCGACTCAAATCCACTTCCCCCCACGCGGTCAGAGATATCAACGCTACTAACTTCTGCTACACTACATACGCTAATTCCATTTCCCTCCCTTACAATCGAGCGCTCACCGAAACCAGAATCTTCATTGTTGACATTAGCATTATTATTATTATCCCCTTCTTTAATTTTTAATTCAGCATCGCGGTTGACTAATTTTTCACTAATTGCTGCCATGTTAACTACAAATTTTAATCAAACACCGTACCACGGGCTAAGTCTGCTACAAAAATTATTCCGCCAAATCACAAGACAATATTACACATACAAAATCACTTCACAATTTTACAACGCCGTATTACAACGCAGCTAGACTTCCAAACGGGTACAGAAACCCTTTCAGACTTACTTACTGTACCAAAAAACAGCTGCACCCCTGTAAAAAAAATTTTGCAACACAAAATATACACAACATGTTATCACATCGAAGGTTACAATGACTGACATACATGCATATACATAATTTGCTTTATATTCGTCTACTTAAAAAATCTTCCTCCCTGTATTTAATTATTTTCTTTATTACTTTAACTAAGACTTTCACAGCATGTAAATTTAGCTTAAACAGTTTTTTACGGACCAAAATTATTCTTACGACAATTTTACAAATTTTAAACTTTCAATTCTTACAAACAGTACTCCGTTACTTTATGCTTGTTTTCAAATAGTTCTGCTTAATTCAACCGTTCATTTGCTGATATTTACACCACTTCTTTTTCCAATCAAGCAACAAAATTGTTCCGCAAAAGTTACAACGTTAATTTCCGTCAGTCTTTTCTGTAATTACTGCTACTTTGATTACGCTGAAATTCTTCCAAGAAAATTAAATTGTCTTTTGTACTTGCCACATCTGCACCGTTATTTCTTCTTTCTTGAAAATACCTGCTACCAGTCGCCGATGTTTTCCTCGCGTCGTCTGCTTCCGATGAAATTATTCCAGCTCGTAAGCAATGCAATACATTGCCTAATCCTGGCTTAAGGGTCTCCAATTTGCTAAGCCCCACTGCTAATTTTTTACATTAAACAGCAGTAAGTAGATATCCCGCTCCTCGCAACATATGGCCCTACTGTTGGTTTTGGCGGTAGTGATATCACTTAGCGTTTTATTACTACTATTCAACAAACCACTTTACAAGACATACATGTTAGCGCAACGGGTATTATAGTCAAATAATTCAATTACTCCACTCATTCATTTGAGAAACTTTATTCTATATTTCAAACGTTCGCTGCTACAAAATACTGCCAACACACACTTCTATCTATACAAGCTCTCTCCTAGTACTCTCTCGCCATATTGCCATCTTCACTCTCCCTCCCTACACAATCACAGTAGTACCAACTACAACAAACTAAATTCTAAAAAAAAACTTAAAATTACCCCAAATGTCTACACAAACTACTCATGCTGTGAAGTCTGTTTAACCTATTTTATTTACAGTTATTTTTTATTTACAATGATTTTGTGAGTGGGATCTCACAAACTGCAGCGAACAAGAATAATAATAATAAAACTAGTTCGGGACTGCCGATAGAAGTGAAAATTTAAAACTATTAATATCTTACGCACAACACGTCATACTTACAGCTACAGATGTACTGTTAACATTATCATGTTGGTGACGTGAACTGATAAGATTTTAGCAATACAAAAATTGACCAACATGCCTATAGAAGTTTCCATCTAAAAAATAAAAAAATGGAATTAAAAATGGAATTAAAAATGCGTTCCATTCTCTGGCAGTCTGTACACTAGTATCGCGAAAGAGGAATCATTTGAAGGAAATAAATATTTTTGAATAAAAATCCGTCTTCTAACAACTGTTTTTTATTGACTTGTATCTATCTACCAGACGCGTTTCGCCCTTCTGGAGTGGGGCATCGTCAAAGAAGGGCGAAACGCGTCTGGTAGATACAAGTCAATAAAAAACAGTTGAAAACAGTTGTTAGAAAACGGATTTTTATTCAAAAATATTTATGCAACAACTGCGGAACATGGCCTACAACAAGATTACTGTGAAGGAAATAAGTCTGATAGTTTAAGCTCCATTGTTTTCGGGTGTCTGTTTCTCTTGTGTGAATACAATTTTCGCATCTCCCTGCTGAGCCCAGCAGTTTCACGTTTGTATTGTGACGCCGAGGTTAAGCCGATTCAAGTTTCACGCCGATGTGACAAATGTCCTTTGTGCTGACGAAAGCTCTCCGGTCACGGACCGAAGGGGTGTCAGGCGTCAACTGAATAGAAGACGGCATCTCCCACGGATGGAATTTCTCTGCGCGTGGCCCCCTGCGCGAAACACGAACCGTCCGGGAGCCAAAGCGATAAATCTCTCTTGCAGACGGGCGCGCAAAATTGCTACACCGTCCGTATTGTCCTATCCCGTTAAGCCCTTGTACGGGGTATTTCCGTTCAGAAAGGACGAGGTTTCAGAAACAGCAACCGGACGCACCATTCTGAGCTGGAACAAAGGGGACAGCATTTACGACTACTCCGTTTCGTATTAATATTAAACTTTGTCCAGTTAATTTTTTTTTTTTCCTTCAGTTTTATTTTCGCACAGATGTAACATTTCAGGTGGTCTTTGCAAACATCCGGACCAGCAGCGTAAGTCCAAAGTATTGGATATTAACTTTGGATTTCTAAGTTCTAAGGTCACAGAACTTCAAGTTAGAGATATAGAAGATCTCTGGAGAGAAGAAAAATTGAAAAAAAAAAATAAGAGGAGGCTTGGCTGGAAAAGCTTAAAGAAGAAACTAGCTACAAAATCCTGGCGGGATTTAACATTGAAACATTAGCCCGAGGGTGAAGAAGAGTATGATAATAAAAATAGAGAATTATAAAAGTTGTATCTGGTAATTAATTGTCGTTTGTGAACCGAAGATGAAAAGATAAGTGGATGATCTTTGTTTCTTACTGAAATTGTAATAAAGAAAGGGAATTGTTCCTTGAAGGATATTTGATATGATTTTAATAGTAATTTGATTTCAGCAGAGGTATCGAAATAACCAGTGACGGACTTAGAGCACCAAATAAAAATCCTATTGAGCTTATCTGACACTGGAAATATAAAGAATATTAGTAGATTTGATTTATTAAAGTAAAAACAGGTGGTAAAGGAAAGGTTGTAAAGAATATACATTCATACAACACACAAAAAACCTTTACAAACTAATCTTGCAAAATCTCTTGCCATTTTAGTTTTATTGCTAATACCGTAAAAATGCTCTGTTTTTGAGCGTCCTGAAATATTAAAATTTACATTGGTATCACGAGAAGCAAGGTGATAAATGATTTAGAATAATATTTTCTTAAAAGAAAAAACTTCATAGGAACGTACAAAAACAAAATTATAGGAAATTTATAGCTTGGATGGTCTGAGAAATACACAGCTTGCTGAATTATATAAATGTTCTCAAGGTGCAGCACGTAAACGAAGAATTTTTCCGGCGTGAAGGTAGTCTTTTTACGACATCATCCGGCTGCAAACCAGCAAAGATTATATTATATTCTTAAGGCAGTCCAGATAGTGTTGAAAACTGTGAAATGTTTGGGAGGGTCTCAAGCTGTAGTAATGAAAGAAATTGTAAACTTTTACAGGCCGCCATGCTGGCAATTTGTCACATCAGTATTGATAAATCATCTGCAAAACGTAAGACATTTTCTTAGATTCGGTTTAGATTATTCTAAGGAAGATATTATTACCACACTTACGCGAAAATCAATTTGACCAAACGACATGCAATAATTTGTGTGGAAGTATAACCTTATGATTTCAAAGAATATTCAACTGCCGAATTTTCCTAAACACATTTCTTTTTCTTTTTTTTTTAAGAAATTTATCTGAGCAGGTCAACGATTTTACCATCAATAAAATATATTTTTAGTTGTTCCTTTGTCATATCTAATAGATTTCTGTGGCATCCTTTCTTGTTATAATATCTTATTCATAACTACATATTCCGTTCCAGTTTTTCAATAACTATTTACTTTTTTGATTAGGAATGCAGTTGCTCAAAATTTCAGATTTCTGCCACACTGCCAACTTGATAATGTAACAACTTAAACCTCTCACTTTCAATGTACAGATAGCAACACCCTTAAGATGGAGAAATCAGTGTACAATTTCCGACACGCTATTCTTAATTAATCTATAATTTGTTGTCACGGGAGTCAAAATACAACTTCACATCCATCTCACACTTGCCGCACAGAATTTTTTGTTTTTCAGTTCCGAAAATAGATGTCTCAAACTGATATAGGTAGAAATAAAATTTGTAGTGTCCATATGCGCCAGAAATACTGAAAAGTTTGCAAAAATTTTTACCAAGTCAGACGATTGTGAATTATATAGTTATAACGTTAATAATAACGAAAACATTAGTTAAAATTATTGTAGACCATAAAATTGTATTACTTTGCATTAATTGTTTCAAGCAGATTTATTCCTGCATCTCAGAATGTAAACATGAACAGCGAAATCTGATCCACACATGACTACATAAATAAGTTACTAAAAACGAATGATCTAGAACTTCTAATCTATTCTACCTAGGCGAGAAACAGCACCATTAAAATTCGATTAAACCTCGATGGAGCAAATATAACTACGAATGCTCATTTAAATAAGCCTGTTTGCTATTTATAGATAAAGTAGAAGGAATCAATGTCTATTATTTCGTAGAAAAACAAATTTTCATGTGCAAAAAGCATTAAAAAAGAGAGAGAGAGCTAATAAACCTTTTACTCGAACTCGATTTTTGAAGTTCCATCAAAAAAAAAAAAAAAAAAAAAAACGCGATTACTTTACTTCCTGTGTGAAATATCGACAAAGAAATAGTGAAAGGTGGTGTGTTTAGCTCTTAGTTCGGGATGTCATTTTTACTATCTTTAGTGCATTTAATTGTAACGATTTTAATACAATACTTTTAAAATTCCTTGTAAACGGAAAAAATCGTAAAAATATTATTTATGAATTCTGAATTTCGTAGTTTTATGTCGTCATAGATAATTCTTATTGTAGATTGCCAAGTGTAGTTGGTGAGTGACTGATAACACTCGGCCCTGAAGTGCCGTCCAGAGTTAGGTTTCCCATGGATTCCCAATTCACTACTGGCGATTGATGGTATCGTTCCTTCAAGAGGCCGTAGCCGATTTCCTTCCCGTCCCTTGCCCTCAGTAGTTTCCGCCTCTAGTGACCTCTACGTCAGTGAGGAGTAAGTGACTAAAAAGAACCTCGCCTTCAACGCGTTGACGCTTGATTAACTAATGGAGTCGTTCAGTGACAATCAAACACATTTTAGGTAGTACCTTTTACATCTACATCTATACTTCGCAATTCACAAATACTGTGGGTAGCAGAGGGTGCTAAGCACCAATCCTAATTCTGTACATTCCAATCCCGAACAGAACAAGGAAAGAAAGAATATATAAAAGCATCAGTACGGCATTTTATTTCTCTAAACTTATCCCTTCTGTCATTGCGATCTAAATAGGCTGGCGGAAGAAGAATTTCATTTTCGCATATTCTTCAATAAATTCAAACGAAAACGACGTCGTCTGTCTGCCAAGCAATCCCAGCACAATCTGTATATCAATTCTGTGACATTTTCGTAAGGACTGTAACTAGCAGTCACGAATCGAGCGGCTCTCTTCTGTACTTTCTCTAACGTGCTAATCAATCCCTTGCAATACGGATCCCAAACTCCACAACAGTAGGCCTAATCCAAATGCGGACGCACTAGTGTTTTGAACGCCATTTCCTTTGCTTGAGCATTACAACTTCTCATCTGTTAGAACGCAATGCACTATTATTACAAGTACTTAGTGTTGTAGTATGGGGAAGTAATGGCAAAATTATAATTTTTGAATGATTTACTCTAAACTTACAAATTATATTAAATGTAAGGTATTTTAGTATATTTTGGTTATATACAGGACATGGTCGATATTGGGGACAAATTACAAGTTTCTTGAAAGCACCGATAGCAAAAATGGTCTAAAACTGCATAATTTGACGAACGCTCAAATCCTTATTTCCCTCTGAAAAAGAGTGAAAAATATCTTCGTCCTTTACTATAGACGAGCCCTTAGCAACGATAACTCACGCTGAAGTAAAAAGGAAGGAACATTTTCGAACCCCTTATAAGGGTTCATTTTTATCCGTACATCGAATATCGCCACCAATAACATTTGCCGACCTATATCTGGTGTATGACCAATGCTTTAATACCTGAAATCGCAATGTCAATACTGTTATTTAACAATCTAGCATACCTCTCTTAAATGACTCATCGAGGCTTTCTTTGCCACATTAAAATTATAATTTATTTTACAATTGTAAAAGATTAATAATTAGTACTTATCTTTATTAAGTTTCACAACGCGTAATATTCAGTTGACGTAGAAAATTAACAGATCACATATTAAGACATTTTTCTTTGCCCTCAGGCTATTTACACATCATATACATACATTATTAGACTCTATTACCCTGCGAGGAGAGATTCAGTTTTCTTTTAGACTCCCTTTTCTCGAATCCTCTTATTTTTAATCTTATCATTCCATCCATATTAATGGCTTCCATCAACCATTTTCTTCGATACATTATCCAAGGAGGATTTTTTTCCTTCTTAATTGTCCATCCACCAGAGATATTTCTTCAAGCCTCTGGTAACATCTTTGACCCTTTTAACTAAGGTTTACAGAGTTAATATTGCAATTATTCTTATTTACGTAAGTATGTCCACAATAATGGTATTAATTCTAGGTAAGAACACCCTTTAAGAAATTTAAATTTTACATTCTGTTTTTATTCAAAGAAACACATATCGTGTGCACATTTGAAGTGCTGGGAAGGTACCTTGTCTCCTCACCATACTCTACACATTTCAAAGAAAAGTGCAAAGATGGACAAAGATTGGATTGGCAAAAATAAGAATTTATTTCCCTTCGGGTGCTGGGTCATAGAAAGTGATTAAACTTCCATAAACTTTTATCTCCTGCTACTCACTTTATTTAAGATATTTATTTCCATTTTAATATTCTGCTACTCTCCAAATAACGTGGAATTACAAAGTTAGGAACATCCGTTAGACGTGAATTCAACTGGTGAGATCGAAATAACTGACTTCGACAGAGCGTCTTTCACATTCCTAGTGGCAGTTGTATCAACTGTGAGTGAAGAAGATAACCGTGATGAGATTTTCTTTAGATTTCAAATTCATAAATTTCTCACGACGTTTTCATTACAACCTAACTGTGTACATTAATTTTGTGAGTGTTATAAGTTGTGTTATCGCTCCTTGATGTTTGGACCTTAAAGGTGGGCATCCACAAATATTACCACAACAAAATCAAAAACCATGATGCCTGGAGCTAAATCGCAACAAATATGGGAACCACTATTGATATTGTTAAGGGGAAAGTAAATTCTTTGCTCTCCTCGTTCAGAAGAGACAAAGGTAAACAACAGAACTCGATGGTGACAGGAATAGGTATGGTAATACTATACATTATTTTACTTTATGCTATTATTGTAGGAATCTCCTATAGCTAAAAAGCGAAGCGTTATTACCAATCTAGCTTCCACGGAAGTACAGTCTCTGTAATTTGTATCTCGTTTACATGTTCCCGGACCAATCAGCAAAGTTAGGAATTCAAAACCTTTTGATAACATACAACAATTTAAAAAAAAAAAATAAACCCGTTTTATAGTCTGTTCTTAAGTCACATAGCAGTCGCGTGGAATTTCTTTTTTTTTTTTTTTAGTTCAATATCCAATATTTAGGTGTCCTATTTCCATTTATAATAATCCCCTCTTCTTCACTTGAAACAGACATAAGGGAGCGTGGCTCGGTCCAGGTGGAGGGGGGGAGGGATTGCCTTGAAGGCTACGCTGGGCTACGGGGGAGGGGAGGGTGTTCCAAGCCAGGCCACGAAGCTTTCCTTTCATAATATTTATCACAGTTAAAATGAGGAATAAAACTCACAACAGCATGTGAATATTTATTTCCCTCAGTTAATTATCTCCATATGTAATTTAGAATAGTCTGACAAGAGAAAACAGTGCAAAATGTCTACTGGAATCAAAAGGGAAAAAAGCTACGTGGGGGGGGGGGGGGCAAAAGCCACGTAGGGCTACGTGGGGGGGGGGGGGGGTACACAGAAGGCCAAAATGGAGCTACGTTGTTTATGCACGTTCCCTAATTCCACAAGATGCAGCGCTAGCAGTAAGTTTTCCTCTCGGAGCCATTTGTACACTGCATGTAGAACGATATTAAATGTTGGTACACGAATTGTTACATATTTACGAATATTTGGTTGGTGCATACAACCAGCCAAATCATCCGATTGCAAACAGACAAACGTATGCAAACGCCACAAGCGTTTGCCAAGTATGCGCGCTTGCTGGATCCCAGGTTTAAGAGGAGACTCTAAACTAAATCTAACAAAAGAAGCTCTGCGAGATGCTGAGGAGACATCCACACCCTGTGGGTGTCCTGCTTTCCCCAGGTATTGTCTGCAGTGTCTAGTAGGCGGCTTTCACCGGTGGCTGACAATAGCTCCCTGCCATATAATTTGCTTCGCTTCAAGGGGTGACGACACCGCCAACCAGGAAGGTTGACGTTGAAGGAGAGTCATTAGAACAACAAGTGTTCACCACAACGCCAGGCGCTCCTGCTTTCTAAACTGCGTGAACCGGCGACAAAGACCCCACTTAACTGTATTCTTCACCTGTCCATTGTTTGCTATGTGAAAAACCAAACACTTCCTCGACTGTTCTCCCATACGATACAGGTAACATTACATTGATATTTTTATTTTATTTTTTATTTACAAAGTATACATTTATTTCAAAGATTATAACAGACGAGTTAAAACATTTTAAATGTCTCTTCTAAATCTGGACTGAGCCACTTTGCAGATCGAAAGGTAATTAAATTAATGATAATTAACATAAACGTTCTTTGTTGCTCAAGGTAGACAAAACTGTAGTGTTATAAGCTTCAAGGGTTCGTGTTTTATATTTAATTCATCATAGGACTTTACAGTATCAGGCATTAGTTCTGCCTGCTTCATAGTAATGTATTATGGTATTTCCTGATTACAGTTGAGGCTGTTATGCACCCTGAGGATCTTGCCATTTCTATATGAATAGATTGTTAGTGTTCCAGAAAAGATGTATCAGGATAACATACAAGTTGGATAGGAATACAGCCTGTAAAGAAATATTTAGACAAGAAAAAATTCTTACTATATTTTAACTATATATATATATATATATGTGTGTGTGTGTGTGTGTGTGTGTATTTAGGGTTTTGTTACTGATTAGATGCAATCCAAAATTTGTTAACATTAATAGTGAAATTCATATATATGATACTCGAATTAAAACTAATTTACATATCAAAAGACAGCAGATAAAAGTGTGTTTGAAATGGGAGCAAGACAATATAATAAGCTACCAACACATTTAAAGTCATTGACTGGAAATGAATTTAAAACTGAATTAAAACATTATCTATGTAATAAGGCTTTATATAATCTTAATGAGTTGTGAACTGTATGTAATAACATTTCTGTACTGAATTATTGTAACTTAATGTTAATTTACTTACTCGAAGTTCCTGGCCTTGCTATGGAATTCATTTATATTGGAATTCATTATATTATAAGGTATTCTTGTTGTGTAAGATGTATTGGGCTTGGTAGAAACTTGTGTATACAATTATATTGTCAATAAACAATTATTATCTTACGACAAATTACAGGCGCAGAAAGAATTTTTCTTAAAAATGTCACGTCCTCCATCACAAACCATGTTAATAAACGTACGTTGTAAACTAGCAGCATCGTATAGAAGGAACTGAATTTTCCGCTTTACTAAACGGTATTTTATCTGAAGCAGTGACCTCCAATTTACATTTAATTTAAATTAATTTGGAGATTAAGGAGAGAACTGATATCATATGCTGATATGGACGGTTACATGAAACAAATTAACACATTGAGTGCAAAAAGTGGTATATACTATAGCAGCAGAAATGTTTACTTCTGTTTTTACTTATTTCTTTACGCTTCGTCGACGGCTAAGGTCATTAGAGGCGGGATGGGACTGGGGACAAGGAACTAGAAAGAATTCGGCCATGGCCCTTTTGAAGCAAACATCCCGACGTTCACCTGGAGTGATTTTGGGGAAACCATGGGAAACCCAAATCTGGATGCCCGGACAGGGATTCGAACCCGCGTCCTCCCGAATGAGAGGTCAGATCGTTAACCGTTCACCCACCACACTCGGTAGAAATGTTTACGTTGGAATCAAAGACCTCATTACCGAAACCTACAAAATTTAACTCGGGGAAACTGTGTACCTGGAAAGTTAATATGGAGAAAACGTGAATTCTCTAAAGCGTAAACTTCGTCTTCCTCTCATACAGTAATATAGTACCTACAGTGTCGTTATTTATGGAGAACAGAAACATTACACAAAATTGGTGACAACTACAACAATATAAATGAAAAAAAACTACAAAAATGCTTAAAGTGAACTGATACACACCTTAAAATCTAACTAGGTCGAAATCCAATGTGTATTGCGCATCTTAACATTCTTATATGAAACTAATTTGTAGCTACTAAATCACTAATGTTTTAGTGGTGTTGTAGAAGAAAACTTTTGGAATGGGAGGAGCTACGGGGTGTTTCAAAAATGAACGGTATATTTGAAAAATCAATAAAAACTAAATGGGCAGCGATAGAAATACACCGTTTGTTGCAATATTCATGGGAACACAGTAAATTTTCAGGCAGACAAACTTACGAAATTAGTTTCAATTTTCAAAAACAGATGGCGCTGCAGGCGATTTGAAAGATATAGAAGTAAACGCAGTCTGTTAGTTCGGCATTCTGTAAGTCGTCTTTCTGCTGTAAGCGTGTGCTGTTCACAGATTGCAAGTTTTCTGTGAAAAAAATGGTGGAAAATATCGTACTTTAGATTTTTCCAGACTGCAGCGCTATCTGTTGTTGAAAATTGTAACTAATTTCAAAAGTTTGTCTGCCTGAAAATTTACTGTTGTCCGAAGCATATTACAACAAATGGTGTATTTCTATCGCTGTCCATTTAGTTTTTATTGATTTTTCAAATATACCGGTCGTTTTTTAAACACCCTGTAAATAAAGCATCTTCCATATAAGGTTGCCATTCCTCCTCTATTATACTGCACGTTACATGGCGTAGGCGTAATTTACATTCTACGAAAGAAATGTAAAGTACGTTGAAATATATTTTCTACCTAACTTACATTCTCACCTTACTAGCTGACATTTTACGTACAAATTATCAGAACGCAGCCTTAACAAACGATCATTAAAAGTTTTTGGCACAGTTTACTCTATGGTCTTTGGACTGAAAGATTTATACATTCCTGAATGCAACCACAATAAAATATCAAACGTCTCTCACTTCACATTTAATTTGATTGTTTTGTTTGACCTTTGAAGTTGAATACAATTCACTCGACATTTTTTGTTAGTAAAAAATGAGCTCATTACATATTTTCACTTAAATATAAACCGCAAAGATTCTGTGGAAATTTTTAAGAAGTATTTATCGAATGTATCTAAAAGTAATGGAAACCATGTGCTCGAACTTAAAAAAGTATTTTTTTTTTCAATACAATGTACGGTACCTTATTTTTCAATTCCCAAAACACAAATGTAATTTAACTGTTGCACAAAAAAGTGGAAACACTACTTGCATATGAAAAACAAAATTCGGCATCTGATCAGTTCTCTTGCATTCACAGATAGAACGACACAGTCGGTAAGCTCTAAAACACTGAGGACCAAATTTTCGACGACTGTAATTCATCTTTTACACCACCGGACATAAAGAGAGTACAAATGAAGCTCTGTGGTGTCCGGGAGGTTAATGTCTCCTCGAAGACACCCCGGCCATTAACGTCTATCGAGGATTAATGGAGGACGTTATCCCAAATGCAGCTGTTGTCTGTCTCTACGACAGCCATAAACAGTAAAGGCTGACGTCTTTATCACCACTGATAGCCAGCTCACACAGACAGCAGCCTGTGGCTGTCCAAATAATTACTTTCAACAAGCGCTGTTTCAGAGTACAATCGTGCATTGACATTGCTTGAAGGTGTTATGACTGTTTGTTACATCGTATCAGCAGGAATATTTTTCTGGAAGTTTTAACGCTACCATTCGGTGGCTCCGTAAGGGTAAGGTTCCCTTAACAGTAAATGAAACTGAATCAATCAGGATCAATCCCAATTGAATTTGATTCGTGATCTCCAAGCCACGTAGCTTCATTTTGGCCCCCTGTTAAGCCCCCCTCCCCTCCCCAATGTAGCACATAGCTTTATTTTCCTTTTGATTCAAGAAGAGATTTTTACCGTTTTCTCTTCTCAGACTATTGTAAATTACATACGGCGATAATTAAATGAAGGAAAAGAATTTTAAATACTGTTGTTTGTTCTGTACCTCATTTTAATTGTGAAAAATAATACGTATGGAAAGCTACGTGGCCTGGCTCGAACCCTCCCCCCTTTTTCCCCACGTAGCGCAGCGTAGTCTTCCACCCAACCCCTCCTCCCCATAGACCGAGCCACGTAGTTAATGCACGCTCCCGAACCGCGTCAAACCAAGGCAGTCCGAACCAAATCCCACCTCTCTTTTCCAATGTAGTATCCTCTATCAGTTCCTTTTGAGCTTCCAGCATCGATGCAGTTATAATTAACACTATTGTTCATCGTAGAAGGCAATTTAATTTTTTGATAACCATGTCACTTTGTTTTGGTAGTTTAAATAATATAGATTAAATAATGATGAAATTATAAGTTTTTTCGGAATGCTTAAATCTTCGCCCAATTTTCCTCAACACAGAGGCACTAAAATTTCTATTACTGTGACTTTTTCACCCAAGTAAAAAATCGCACTTTTCTTTCACTTTCATAATAAAAAGTTCAACATCCATCGTATCTGGCTGTTGATTCATGACTGCTTAAAGGAAGAAGATTCGGACCAAAACGACGTGAATCTATATATATAAAGATGAATGTTTGTTTGTTTGTTCTTCATACAAATCCACAGTTTCCATCCGATTTCGATGAAAGTTTACACACTTAACCTTTGAAAAAAGGAGAAAAATACTGTCTAATTTTGGTTGAAAAATTTTCTGAATAAATAATACATGCTGTCTTATAAATTCGAAAAATTACTGACGGCGATAAACAGAAACATAGGATGTGTTGGTCTCTCTGTACTGCATTTCCATATAGCGGTCTGGTAGCTCAGAGGTTAAAACGCTTGTTTACTGCTGTTTGGATCGTAGTCTCCGGTTCTAATCTCCGTGGAGGCAAAGATTTTTTTTTTAAATTGCTTTTGATCGTAAGAGTCACGCCTGCGCGGTTGGTTATTCTGATCGAATGTTAAACTGTAGATATCACAAATTTAGGAGTGCAATGCTAGGCAAATCGTAGGTAGTCTTGCAATGCTGTAGATGTACATTTTTATGTTATAATGATCCCTCAGGGGTTGTTCGCAGTCAGTGCGTGTATGTGTGATCTGCAAGAATAATACTATAAATGCGGAAATAAGTCTCTGTCTTTTTGTTACGTCTTGACGACTAAATGGCTATACCGTTATTGTTGGAATTTGACAAGAAAATCTGCAGAACCGGTACAGCACATTTCTTTCGTTATGATTAACAGTTGTAGTCACGAAATTTTGAGAACTTATCGAATGGTGACAGAAATATGTTGGAAACTGATTCTCTTCAAGAGAGAGGTTCGATGGTAGAATGATATAGTGAAAGTTTTCCTGTCATATTATGCTGATTCAGTGTTGTTTGGGACCAATCCTTCGTTACCGACAACTTTCTATATTCAATTGTGATAAAGAAATTATTAATCCATGCGTACGAAGTCGCGGGTATCAGCTAGTATTGAATAAGGCCGATTCAACTGGTGTGAAGGCGGGAACTGAGTCTGTGCGCATTTGACTGGTCGAGCATCAATCGAACCTTGGTGAGTTAGATTCACCTTGATTCGGATTGATTCTGATTGATTCAGATACCTTTAGTGTGAAGGGAGCCTCACTCAGCCAATAACGCGAATGGCAGTGAATTTGCCGATCATGGTTGAAGTCTGGATGAAGCAGAAGATTTTACGGTCCGAAACTCCTCCCCACAGGAGGCCAGCTTTGCTATCATATGAACACTGAGAAGAAAATTGCTGGGAGATAAAAATCTGGCGGTGTCTTACGAAACAACGCCGTTCGTAAAAAGTGATGGTTGCCAAAGCTTGCAACTTAGTGTTTTTCTAGTTAGTCGTTGATATGCCAACTGTGGTCAAGGCCTATGGTATGTTTGGCATTGTCCTTTAGAAAATGGATCCCTGCTTTCGAAGATGGATTATCCTACCAACCGCAGAAAACAGAAATAGTTACATTCCACCTAATAAACAATCAAATGAACTACAAGCCAACTGTAGCGTTCAGAGACCAGATGCTGAAGTATAACAATACCCTAAAATACCTGATAGTAACAGTAGACAGATCCCCCACTTAAAAAAGGCTCCTTCAAAATACAGCTGCCAAGCTTAAAAGACGGAACAATATACTTCAGCGGCTAGCAAGCACTTCATGGGGAGTTGATGCAATAAATTAAGAACAATGGCCTTGACCAAGGTTTACTCCACAGAGGAATACTGCTCTAGTGTGTGGCTCAATATCTGTCACAGCCAGATGGTGGAAGTTCAGCTTCGCCAAACCTTGCCCATCATAACTGGCACGCTTCTACCTACACCTGTCCTGTGGATGCCAGCGCTCTGCAGCATTATACCACCTCAACATTGATACGCATCCCGTCCATAGGGTATTAGGCATTACAAAACACGGGTGAAGTCACGTCGCTCTGCCTGTATACCTGTTGTGAGTCCAACTCCTTCAGCCCTACAGATAGCAGGACAGGAGAATGGGCATCGTCATCACCACAGGCCATCGTGCAATTAGCAATCCCTTCTCAAAACTTCCAGGATTCAACTTGCCGCGGTCTGTTTGGTGTAAATTAAATGGTATTAGATACGGCAAGGGAAGAACTGCTTCCGCTCTCCTAACATGAAACTGGGAAGATTCACCGTATTGAGACTGCGGCGAGGTTGCACAAACTGTGTCGCACATTGTGCCAAACTGTCCACTGCGTGTCTTCCCTGGAAGTCTCGAAAATTTAAATTCGGCAACGCCGGAGGTAGTAGCCTGGAGGGAGCATCTCGACATCAAGTTATGGAAGGCCTGGCTGGCGATCCTGACGTAGCGTCCAAATCACCTGCCAGCTGAGGGAAATTATATGTATACAGGATGATTCAAAATAACGTGGATAAAATGAAATGGTAGATCTGTCATACAATAAGGATAAAAATCGCATAGGAACAGAGGATCGCAAACGCCTGTAGAGGGCGCTAGAGCCACGAGAGGCATGGCCACCATGATCACCGGAACTGTCTCCCTTAGATTTTTTCTTGTAGGGATTTGTAAAAGGACTTGTGTATGAAACACCTGTTGAAACGCCGGAAGACTTGGTAGGAAAAATCGTTGCGGCAGCCGGATGTGTTCGAGACACACCTGGTATCTTTGAGAAGGTGCGCCGATCCATGCAACGGAGATGCTGGGCTTGTCTCGATGCATCAGGCAAAAACATTGAGCATCTGCTGTAGGGTCAACATTTGGCTTGCATTAATCGCATGTGAGTGAGTGAGTAATTATCAATAAAATGATCTGTAATGGTTTTGTTTCTTCTCTTTGTGTCAGTATTATTTTAGACGCCCTGTAGCGACTCCGGATCGCAGTTGCGACCCTCTGTTCCTATGCGATTTTTGATTCTTATTGTATGACTGATCTACCATGTCATTTCGTCCACGTTATTTTGAATCACCCTGTATATATTAATTCCATAACTATAGTATAATTTTTGTTGAGCTCCATTTTATAAGTACCATATAGCATCAAATGAGAAATAAATAAACTGTGATGTGGACGAACAGCAACACACAGACAGGCAGATGTGAGCATTATAAGCGACGTGGAGCGGACCACCCCGACATCTGCTACAGCTGATGACGACTGCTGAGTGAAATCGTCTGCCGACATCAGGGACGCGCGAGGTGGACTTTTTGCGCCGTTAATCGATTCTTAATGACTGCCGAGTGGCTGAGGTAGCCACGCCACTGCGGAGAACCACAAGAAAACTGCTGGGTGGTCGCCCAGTGATAAATGTCGCACCAATTGTGTGACATAAACAAGAGGTGTGACAAACAAATCAACGAAGAGGGCACAAAAACCTCTCCTGCAGTTTGGTCGTTACCCAGTCAGCATTGCCAGCACTTCTCTGGCGCTAATGCAGTCGAGATTGTTTTCCCAGTTACTAAGTAACTGTTATTCCATTGTTACATCACTATCAGTGCTCATTTTTAAAATGACACCAGAAGTTCGTTTCTCCGTTCTTGATTTTTTCTATAAAAAATCTGAACTGACGACTGATCCTTACAAGTGTGTTAAGGGTCTGGTAATCATCATTCACCAGTACATATTTGAGATTTTTCCCCTTTAAATTCAATTAATTTTTTTTAAAAGTTAGCTTCATTCACATTTCTTCTACCGGTGTCAGATGTATTAAGCCTCGTTCCCACGACGCGTCCCTCGGCGCGTGCTAGGGGATGCCTGTCATCTTTGCCGCATATGTTAGCATGGACCCTCGACCCACCGCCAGGCGGTAGAAGATGAAAGGCGCGTCCTGCCTAGCACGCGTCGTGGGAACGAACCTTGGTTCACATTCATTATCTAATCGTTCGATTCCAGGCTCGACATACACGCTTTAAAATTACCTGAATATTAATATTATTAGCACTTCAACTCACCATCAAAATCACAACAATCTCTCCGATTACCTCAATAATAAATTGCAATGTTTTTGTAAATTTTACGACCAGTGAGATCGTGTACCTCGCAAATGTATTTAGTGTCTTAGGTTTATGGCAATTTTTTGTATTTTTATTTTCTAATGCGGCAACTGTGTCTCTTTCAACGCGTATAAACGATTTTACCACCAGTATTATTGTATTACACAGCACAACAAACTTAAAAAAAAACATGTCCTAAACGTGGCCTCGATCAGAAGCGGACACTTGGTTCTCGTATCCGAAACTCGAGGAGAACACATCTAAAGATCACCACTCAAGACTTGAGACGATTTCAAGATGTTTACATGTCTGTACCGGTAAATATCAACTTGTGTGTGTTTGTCGGCACTACCATACATAGTGTTTAAGATTAAAATAAAGAACTCATGGATAACTAGTTGTTGAATTGTGCTGTAGATAGCGAACCATCCGAACAACGCATTTTATGATGGATAGCACTATCCGATTTTTTTAATGATTTTTTTTTTTTTTTTTTTGGGGGGGGGGGGGGGGGGGAGCAGGCTAGACTGTGAATGGGTAATTTAAGGACAGCAAAAATGTTCACTGCAAACTTCGAATTTTCTTTCATTCCCTTTTTAACTGACTGGTAGGTCATATTTTGAGACATGCTGGATTGGTTAATTTGTTAGTGGAGGGAACAGTTGAAGGTAAGAACTGTAGAGGTAGACAGAGATTAGAATATATGAAGCAGATAATTGAGGACGTGGATTGTAAGGGGTATGTAGAAATGAAGAGGTTAGCACAGGATAGGAAGGGATGAAGGATTGCATCAAACCAGTCTGAAGACTGACGACAAAAAAAAAAAAAAAAAAAAAAAAAAAAAAAAAAAAAAAAAAAAAAAAAAAAAAAAAACTGATACGCCATGTTCGAGTAAAAACAATTAGATTAGATACGCATACTAGCCGATTTGGGAAAAGTGCTAAGTTCAGTGAAAATGTTATTCACTTAGCCTACGATGTAGTTATAGTTTATTGTTGGTTTTTGAAGCCCTTCTACCTTGCCAAAGCGAAAGGTAATAAAGCAAGGTCATTGCGCTAACTCCAATCCTTTCGGTGCGAGTTTTTAACATTGTAGTATGAATATCGTGCGTTGCAACGTATTTCTCTGAAAGTCCTGGTACTCCTGAACCGTACTAGTATTGATTTAATAAACGAACAAACACGCTTTCTGCAAATCCTTCTTAAGTTTGCATTAATCCCTCGCGATATTCAGCATTTATAATAAGCACAGACAATGCAACCACCGGAAGCATTTCTTCTCATCATAATCCTGCAAAACATCTTTTTTTTCTGGATAGCCAACACTTTTTGTTTGAACCGTAGAAATTGTGAATACCTAAGCGAACTTGATGCGATACAAGGGTCACAGTAAAAGCCATGGCAATAATAGTTTTTCCACACGCATTAGAAAAGAAATTTATAATATACAATGTAGAATGGAGACTTGGACATGCGAAATGTTTTGTGATCCCACTAAATGTTAGGGGATGCCTAGACACTGAAATGGGAGACGAGAGAAAAATTTATACAAAATCTTCTCTCACTTAAGGCTCGGTCACACGGGGCGATTTTTATCGCTGCGACTAGAATAGCAGCGATTAATCGCTTCGTCTGACAATGTAATCGCTGCGATTGACCCTTCTAGCAGCGATAAAAAATCGCAGCGATGAGAATTAAACATGTTCAATTCTCATCGCTAGTAGCACGCGATTGTGGTGGTCACGTGACCCAGTGGCCGCTACACAGCGTTGTTGTCGCCTCGTCTGACAGCTCAATCGCTACTCATTTCATTATTGTCCGACGTTCAGCGTTTTTTTTTTTATTTATTTTATTTAATTCCATTTTTTAAATTTCTTTGTCATTATGGAAATCGGGGAAGGAAATGTGACCAAATGGTTGATTTTTATGTTCTTTTATGTTTATCGGAAGGAGTGTTGCACACCAATAACAATAAATAAATTAACAATAATGCGCGAATAAAATCCTTTGAGTAGGTTTTTTAATTAATTGAATGACACTAGACTGATCTATCCATCTGGCGAAAATCTCAGAAAAAATTAAGAACATTAAGGATGCATACAGAAAACAATTTAGCTATGAATAAATACTCCACAGACTTCAGGCTATCACCACTTCCCATGTAACATTAGTTAATTTCTAGTTTGGTCTTACATAGAATCGCACCTCTTGTCAGTGTACCTTTATCGTAAGTTGAGGAGCAACTACTTCAAGTATTTTATCAAAATTTCCTTCAGTTAATCGTTGAATATTTCTGTAGGCTTGTGGATCCTAGTTCTATCAGAAGAAACGCAGAAGCCTCAGCTTTTTCTATTCGTCTAATCCAGTAGCGGACCCATTTTCTTTTCTTTTTAAAATTTAATTTAACCAATGTTTACTCAATTCAGCATTAGCCGAAAGAATCAATCGACGCGGTTTGTACGATATCATAACCAACGAATGAGGTTGATACATTACTTCTCTAGCCACAACCTAATCGCTCAAACCAATCGCTCCGTGTGACTGGCTAATAGCTGCTACTAATCGCGGCGAATGATCGCCGCGATTAGTAGCAGCGACAAAAATCGCCCCGTGTGACCGAGCCTTAAGGGAGCGACAAGTAATTACTCGAGAATCCATCCTATCTGTAACGTGATTTTGAAATCAGATCCTACCAAACTTGAACTTTGAAGACATCGTCATATCAATGAGGCATAAGATCATTAGATACTCCCATGGTGAAGGTGAGGGTATGTGGTGTCTTCCACATTGCTGACAGCGTGTCTGTAATTCTTTGAGAGACTGCTTCTCTGTACTGTAGTTGCGTGTGTGCTTTACATCTTATATCTGAAGGAATAAACACATTTACAACGAACGTTTGATGTTTCTTATCTTGTCTTATTGTCTGACACAGATCTCAGTATTGTTCAAAATTGATACACATCGCAATCCTCTTTCCTTCTTTATTTTCTTTTCTTACGGATTTACACCTGGTAGACATCTAAGTTATTAGATGCGGGAAAAGATGGAGTTCAAGGAACAGGAATGAATTCGGACAGGAGCTTTTGATGGAATCATACCGGCATTAGCTTAGAATTATTTCGGGAAACTATAGAAAACCGATATCACGCTGGCTGAACGGTGTTGTGAACCCGTGTCCTCCCGAATACGAAGCCAGAGAGCTACCACTCACATAACATGCTCGGTTCGTCTTTCCAGCTGTATATTTTGAAATTTCTAGCTGAACCGCATTATTGGTAAAAATAAAAACAAACAAACCATTGTTGTCTTCTTTTTCTGGTCCCTATCAATTCCGGATGTCGGCAACCCTCTTGGTTCTCTTGTCTCTACTGGTTGATGCTCGGATTAGCTCTGTTGTGCTCTTAGAGGTCCACGTTCTCAGATTTTTTAGCCAGGAAGTTATTTTTGTACCAGCACTTCTCTTTCCTGGTATTTTCCCCTGGAGAACAAACTGCAGGAATTCGTAACGGCTATTGTTTCTTCTGATGTGGCCAAGGTACTGCAGTTTCCGTGTTTTTACGGTAATCAATATTTCCATATCTTTTTTTCATTTTACGAAGCACTTCAGCATTTGTGGTGTGGTCTGTCCATGGTATTGTCAATATTCTTCGATGCAGCCACATTTCAAAAACTTCTAACCTTTTACTGATAGTTTCCGTTAATGTCCACGTTTCAACACCATACAGGACAGAGAACACATAGCAGCGCATGAGTCTCATCTTCATGGTAATAGGAAAATTACGACTTTTAAAAAGATTATTCATTTTATTGAAAGTAGCCCTGCTTTACCAATCCGTGACTTTACTTCATCAGATGGGTCCCATTGGCTATTTACTGTGGTGCCAAGATACGTATACCTTGATACACATTCAATGGTCTTCTGGTTAATCATAATATGGCATTGGGAGTTGTTGTTTTTGACAATGACCATTACTTTTGTAAGAACGAAGTCTTTCTCGGCGTTGAGAATATATGAAATGCTCTCGGGTGACTAGCCGAGTCAAGAATGCGTTGTCACTCGATATTTAAGCAACTAAATTCATTGTCACCAACCAGAAGATGGCGTCAATGTATTTAGTTGCCGAAACATCGTGTGACAACGCATTCTTGAATCGGCTAGTCACCCGAGAGCATTTCATACAACATTACTTTTGTCTTATTTATATTAATGTCAAGTCCGTATCCGTGGCTGCCTTGTGATATTCTATCTTTAAAATATTGTAAACTTTCCTGACTGTCTGCAAAATTGACTGTGTCATCTGCGTAGCGAATGTTGTTTATCCAGCTTCCATTCAACAGCACTCCCATCTCCACATCGCTCAACGCCTCCTTAAAGGTATACTCTGAATAGATGTTAAATAATAAAGGGGAATTTTTACTTCAACCGTATTTTTTGTGTTAATCCTCATAAAAATATTTGCCACCCCTTTGATGAGCGGCCCAGTGCTTCAGTGGTTAATACGTCTGACTGGAGATCGAGAGGTTCCCGGTTTGAATCTCTATCTCGGGCCGTTAACCATACCTTCACACTTGGCACAGTTTGCTGTGTAATGTGAAGTACGCCAGAAAATTCGTGATTTGAATTCCACGTTGAATTGCAAATATCATTTACCCGGTAGGATTACCGGGTTTGGTTAGGTAAAGAGGAAAGCAACCACCGAGCGTGGTGGTGTAACGGTTAGCGTTCTGGCCTCGCATTCGGGAGGATGCGGTTTCGAATCCCCGTCCGGGCATCCAGATTTGGGTTTTCCATGGTTCCCCCAAATCACTCCAGGCGTATGCCGGGATGCTTCCTTCAAAAGACCATGATCGAATTCCTTGACATTCCTCGCCCCCATCCTTTCCCGCCTCTAAAGACCTCGCTGTTAAGGGACCATGCACAAACTACGTGGCTCGGTCCAGGGGGGGGGGATTGGCTGGAAGGCTACGCTGGGCTACGAGGGGGGAGGGGGTGGTTCCGAGCCAGGCCACGTAGCCTTCCTTTCATAACATTTTTCATAGTTAAAATGAGGAACAGAACTCACAACAGCATGTGAATATTTATTTCCCTCGGTTAATTTTTTTCTTATATAATTTACAATTGTCTGACAAGAGAAAACAGTACAAAATGTCGTCTGGAATCAAAAGGGGAAAAAAGCTACGTGCTACGGGGGGGGGGGGGTAGAGGCAAAAGAAACGTAGGGCTACGTGGGGGGTAGGGGGGGTTCACAGGAGGCCAAAATGGAGCTACGTGGTTTATGCACTCTCCCTAAGAGACGTTAAGCATTAAAAAAAAAAAAAAAAAAAAAAAAGGAAAACAACTGGCCTCCCACCTCCAATACCAACTAAAAACTGCTACAATAACTGCTAAATAAAGACATCTGAATTTTTTCTAATTTTCTGTAAATTACAGATTGTTGTTAGTTAAAACATTCGAATAGTTAATAGTTATCTAAAAGACATGAGAAGAAAAGAAAATTTTGTGAAATAAACAGGCGTACAGGGTATTTATGAGACATTCATTAGCTCACGAATGACCATATTCCTAAATAGTAACTATATCTGCAGTAGATAATCAGTTAATTGGGTCATTATATGGAGACTGATGTGAGGTCGTTACCATATCTAAAAGCAGCAATGCGCAGCTCGGTACAACAGTAATATCCCTTATCTGCGAGTTCAAACAGTGGCAGTGCTAACATGGCCGGCGCTGTAGCACTGCACTGCACTGTACTCAGTCAATGCTGCACTAAAAATACTGCCCACCCGGGAGCTTGCGTGACTACGTGCCGCTCGATGCAGTGGTTTAATCTAATGGCGAGAACGACCAGCCAGCTATCTGCCGGGACAAGGGTTAATGACTCAATAGCGGGCCACGCCCACGTCCGACACGCGATAGAAAGGGCGAGGGAGCCCAAAGGGTCGCTCACAGCCAGCGAGGAGGCCTCAACATAACTGATAATGACGGGAGACGGCATGCAATTGGGAGAATCAGGTAGATAAAGCTTAGTTACTTAATTAATGTGTGCTTTCTTTCTTTACTCGCTGCGACCTAACCTCTAACCATACTCAGGTTTTTTTTTTTTTAAGGACAGTAGAAGTGAAAATAGGATATGAAAGAAAGTAGTGGGTGGCCAGTAACGCTCTGGCCTCGCATTCGAGAGGACGTGGATTCGAATCCCCGTTCGGCCATCCAGATTTGAGTTTTCCTTGGTTTCTTCTTAACACTTCACTCGGATACCAAGATGGTTCCTTCAAATGGCTATGACCGAATTCCTTTGCGTTCCTTACCACCAGTCCCTCTAATGACCTCAACGTCGACGAGGCACAAAAATCATAAGGAAAAAAAATAGTTGGGGGAGACCGGCGCAAGTTGACGATGTTAACGATTAAACATTTTTAATAAATTCATTTTTTGAAGAAAATATTTTTTCATTGTAAATATTATTAGATTGGTCTTTTATTGCAATGTTCGTAATTATATATAATTTTATTTTCATGTTATCAAAGATTTTTTACTAATTTTAGAAATTAATGCAAATCTGTCATCTTGCCCCAGGACTGGGGCAAGATGACTTTGACCACGGGGCAAGATGACACTTAATGATACTGTAATACATTTTTATTGTTATACATTAATATGTATACATTGTTGTACATACATTAACAGAAGTTACTTACAAATTTCCCTCCTTCACAGTATGAGCAGTCTTTGTGCCACCATTTAAAGCACGTGCAACACTGTATCCAGTCTTCTGATGGATGGTCTTTATAGACCTCACCACATCTAGGACACTGAACTAAACTTTCTTCAGAAGCATTTCTTGATGTTTTGGCAAATCTGTTTTTTTTTTTTTTTTTTTTTTTTTTTTTTTTTTTTTTTTTTTTTTTTTTTTTTAATTGAGAAGAGGTAAACGTCAGTTTCTTACTAAAACTTCTATTTCGTGCATCCCGAGCCTGTCGTCTTTGTTGCTTAAGTAGTCCTTGTTTCATCTTCTGTGCTTCCATCTGCTCTAAATTATCTTTCATAAGCGTGCTTGTCAGTGCATTTGCATATTGTTTGTGAGTTCTACATTTCTTCATATTTGGTTCTTCTTTTGGCAACGGTTTAAAGTCACACACACACACACACAAGCGAGCGCGTTTGCAAAGTTAGACGAATATATATGCGTATGAAACAAACATTCAATTCTTACGTCATCTCTTTTCTTCAAATGGCAAAGTAGTGTTGCTTCAGGGATGTTGTAAGCTTTTGCTACACCCCAGCGGGACTTTCTTCCTTCTTTCATATCAATTATTGCAGCATCCAAAGCATTTCGGTCCCATTCGCCTCTGGAGGGCTTATTTTTATAAGTTCTCACCATATCTGGATCATATTGTGTCATAAATCAGTAAAGTAGCACATTTTCAAAATGTTAAGAGAAACTATGTGAATCATGCAAGTCAAGACTGTTTTTTTTTTTTTTTTTTTTTTTTTTTTTTTTTTTATTTTTATTTTTTTTTTTTTTTATTTTTTTTTTTTTTATTTTTTTATTTTTATTTTTATTTTTTTATTTTTATATCCTGGTACATAATAGCCCAGCACCTAGTTTCTACTCTGGGCCCATATTTCCAATATATTACAAAAGGTACATAAGATGAAATTATAGTTTGCAGCTAATAGCTAAATATTGTTCAGGATGTAAAACAAGTTAGTAACGCATAAACTTATCAAATTTCACAAAAATTTGTTACATAATTAAATTAACAATGTGTAAGAATGTATATGATGTGTTAGTGTTTTTGATATATACATATATACTGTAAATTAGTAATTTGAATAACATACATTCACACACAATACTACTATATATAATTAAACAAAGAAACTTTCACATACACAAATCACTTATTTCACTATTGTCCCACTGTTTCTCACTTTGTACATTTATGACACTTTTACACATTTACTCCCGGCACAGCCACTTCGGAGTAACTTACCTCCCTCAGGAGATGACTTCTGGAAGTAGAGGCGTCCTCCTTCGACCCATCGGGAGTTTCTTTATTCAGGAATTATAACTGCTCGGTCGCTGGTCGCTGTCGGTTGAAACGGTTTCTAAGTGCCAAGAACCTTTCTTTGGCTGCTTGTGAGGCCAGATTGCAAGCTTCATCAAGATAGTACCACAATTCCTGGTCACGCAATATTTCAAAAATTCGCCTGCCCTGTAATATTTGCTGATATGGGGTTCTTTGTTCCGCTGTTGAAATACACTCCCATACAACATGTTCCGGAGTGCCCTCGCTTCCGCAGTCACAGCTACCATTGTCCACTACTCCTCTTCTTTGCAATTCACTGTTGTAAGGGCCATGTCCTGTTATGTAATGTACCAGCCCAGGCGATGGGAGTAGATGTGACATTTTGAGTCTTTCACAGACACTTGGAAACATATCATATGTCCTTCTTCCTGTTGTGCTATCATTCCACCTTTGCTGCCATTCTTCCAATAACAATTTGTTTACTTCTGCAGCTGTTGTTGCTGGTGCTCCCGTGATTTTCTCTACCTGTTCCGGATTCCCTTTCCTGAGCCAGTATAATGCTCCCCGCTTGCGAACTTCCAAGTCCAGAGGCCACACCCCCAGTGCCACGGTAAGGGCATCAGTTGCTGTTGTTTTGTAAGCACCACTCAGCCTGATTAGAATACTTCGCTGTGTCCTCCTCAAAAGTTTGCTGGGTTTTACTTTTCTGAGGTGTTTCGCCCGACG
>JARYHS010012519.1:90199521-90508185 GCA_031002005.1 Vandiemenella viatica
GCAAATATTAGCGCTGGAGTAGGATCGGAGCAGACCCGTAATTTCCGCATTACGGCACAGATACGTTTGTCATCCATGATTAATGTCCGCAAATTGAGGAAATTGACTCTGGCCCTATCTCTGCTCCAACAACGGGATTAACCGCTTTGGCGGGTATCTGTAACTGCGTATCCGGGATTCATGAACCATTAACAACAAATAGGCCGCTTACATGAAATGATTTACGGCGTTATCGTACGTTAATAATTCGGAGCTGAGTTTGGAAAAGAAAATACGTCGCATACAATGGAAGAAATGCTTCCAAAATGAAATAATATTTACAGTAATGAGTAAATTTGTAAGGTAAGGAATATCACATACGTTTTCAGAGATCACAAAGCTTATCATTTAGAATAATTTGAAAATTTTAGTCGTATTTCTTTCAGATAAAAATAATATTGTACCAGTGATCACCTTACTTTCCCCTGAGTCATCTCGTGATTGCATCTTGCTGTGCCAGTATGCTGAATATGTGATTATAAACTCCATTAGAGATAATGAAATTTCTCCATCAAGTTGTTGTTATAAGTCAACATCTGATTAATGAACGAGAAAACGAGTGAGGGTTTATGCACATTCCGTGTTACTTGGTTTACAATTATTTTTTTTTTTAGTAAAGAGAGAACAGTAAAAGATGCAACACAATATTATGATATATGATAAAATAGAAAGATGTTATGAGCTTCCTTTTCTTATCCTCCCTCTCGTTAATTATAATAAGTAACAATATGCCTACTTCCATTACTTTAGAACAGTTATTCCCATAGATTAATAAGATACCATGAAACTTTCATAATTAGGCTTATTTTCATCTGCTGACGTCATAGGTGACAGTTTTAAGATAATTCAAAACTGAATAAAAAACATTTCAAATCATGAAAAATTTACTTTAGTTTTGTCTGTAATGATAGCCTTAGAATTTCTCGTTCAGATTTTAGCAAGCAACGAAGCCTACTGCTTTGAAATGCTTTGCAGCCCAGAATTTTCCTCTATTTTAAACATTTGGTGAATATTGCAACAAGAGTAACAATAATTTTCACACGAGCCATTAATCATAATCTACTTCCCAGTACCGAATTTTGCAAACGAAAGGACATGAAAACATAATTTTACCTGACAACACCGTGTGCTGCCTGACAGTTTGTTAGTACTTATAGGTATTCTATAAAATAATTTAACAACACTTTTGAGGAGTTAATATATCAAGAAATTTTATGAATATTTGTCACACAACGTTAAAATATTTCAAACTGGCATCATTCAATACAGACAGCTATCAGATCTCAGTTGTGCCAGTGCAATAATGCATGTGTATAAACTGAGAGAGCAGTGAGAGGACGTTACAGATGAAAGATAAAATATTTTTTCACACTTCGTAAGAGATAAGGCAACTTTAATCGAAATATCCAGGCGAATCCGGGATGCTTCCTTCAAAAAGGCCATGGCCGAATTCCTTCCAGTTCCTTGTCCCCAGCCCCATCCCGCTCTAATGACCTTAGCCGTCGACGAGGCGCAAACCCATAACAATAAATAAATAAAATCTAAAAAAATTAATCGAAACAGTACAACACTATTTATGCAGGACCACATACGATACATCCTCGAGATCATTCTCTCTTGTGTGAGTTTGATGAACTATCGTGTTTATTTGCATAAATCCAGCTGTACCATTTGTTTTTTTTCCGCAGACACGTGGAGCTAAGAAAATGCTTTTCGCTCCATCTATTACGCGTATAGGCCTGTGAATGAAATTGTTTGTAAACCAGAAAATAATATCCCGTCTCACCTGGATCCTTAGGATCATTCTGTGGGTTAACCAAATGACAGACTCTTAATGGAATGTTCGAAGAAGGTTACAGTCCCAAGAGTGATTTGCCAGTGCTCAAGTTGTCTAATTAGCTCCATTACTGATCATTTTCGGTTCACAGTGGAAAGTAGAAACTGGATTGGCTAGTTTTGAAGTCAGACCAAAAGGAATTACCATTATTTGATAAAGATATTTTCTGTCGTGGCACTCCTTGCTCTTCATTGAAAATTGATACAACTTGCAAAAAGATAACCCACGTAGAAGCTGTAAGGATAAATCAAACCTCACTGCATAATAATTTGTAAAGAAGTGCTGAAAGTGTATCTATAAAAAAATAGAATTATAAAAACTTCCTCCAAATTTCTGCATATCTTCTATTGCAATTTACATAGCACATGAGTTATTAAGTATTTGTTTCTTACTAGCTGAATAGCATAGGTTCAAATAAGATAGTTTAAATGTTCACAGCATGCTTAGAAGTATTGAGATGGAATCTCATTGCGAACATTAATGTTTACTACGCTTTGAATGTGAATAAAGATATGTTACGAGACAGAGAAAATTGTCCGTTCCTCGTTAAAAGTTCATGATACAAGGATTCGTTTCGTTGGAATTAATACGCTCATGAAGAAATCAGCTCCTGCGTGTCCACAATATAATGATACAAATTCCTTTATACCAGCAAGTTTAACACTTAACACTGCTTTGCAATACCAGTCATTTCATACAAAATTATAGCAACTAAAAGTAACAAAAACTTAATAAGTTCAAATGCAACTAATGATGAGGTAAATAATAACCTCGTATGGCTCCAAACATTAGTACTTTTTCAATTTTTATAAAGGTTAATGACACGCCAATGCAATTGAAGTTTCTTTTATTCTTGTGTCGTACGTCGTTTCACTCTATTTCCAGAGCATCATCAGTGACATCTGTTTTATATTCCTACATATTGTGGTGTGACAGCGTCACCCACAATGAATATAATTAAATTATTATTAATTATATCATAATCCTTTTTTATTATATTCAAATTTATTAATTATTTAATCTTGCAACGTGTAATTAATTGTAAATAATGAGGGTTGTCTGGATAGGTTAAATGTATGTTTAAAACCAGGGCGGCCAAAGGTATATTTTATTGTAAATCAATTTTTCTGTAAACGCATGGCTCAGAAGGGCTGAATATCGAAGGCTAGAAACTGCCATTTCGGCGGTTGAGAGAGGAACAATGGAGCAGGCGAGGCGACTCGATGGCGCCGGGACAGCCCGGCTTGAGTCCCGATCGAAATCGGGCGGTGACCTACCCCTACCCCCGCTACTACCCCGAAGGCCACGTAGGAAACGCGCGAAGGAAACGGCGAATGCGACGCATGATATTAAACACGTGACGACGGAAATGTGTAGATAGCCAATCCTGAACATTTATTGGGGTCTACAATACTAATTCCGTGGAGTTCTTTTACATGTGGCGAGCAACTAGCCGAGGAAGAAGAAGGAGCCATTTTAGAGATCATGCTGTCCAAGACGAGCTGATGAACGGACGTGACTTGGGTCCAAGACGAGCTGGTGAATAGACGTGTCAGCCGGCACGCTCTCTGATGATCATTGTGGTTGATCATTTCTTGCTTTGGGAAAGCGAGATGTCGAGTGGCATGCTTGCCATTATTTGGAAGTTATGCTAATAACGCGGTCGTAGCCGCTTATTTAGCTTCCATTGCTGCAGTGGCATTGTGTTTGTCGCTCACCATCACGGCGATGATTCTATGGTAATGTACCAGAAACGACGGTCACTATTCAGTGGATTTTAACAGACTTATGTGCCCTTAAGCGACGCCTGGGTTAAGACTCTGCTCCCGTCACTTAAATTCTGAGCTAGCTGAATTTATATTTCGATTCAATTTTTTTTCTTAAGCATCTTGCTGTTTGTTAATTCAATTTTGATGCTTTTCATTCACTTTATACGGCGCCCCCTGGATTTTCCTTTGTACAGTAAAATGTTAGCTTCAATTTGATGGCCTGTGTTGCCATGTTATTTCAATGTTAACTTTGCTGTTTTTATTACTTGTTTGAGATATTTCATTCAGTTTTGTTTGCTTACTCCGGCGAATTGTAAACGTCGGGTATTGCTTGTTTTTGCTGATCTAATTGTGTTTAACGTAACGTTAATTACTACCCGACCTTGTAAGGCCATAAGACTCAATAAATGAGGTTTTATTTTGTGTCTGAAATTCATGGTTCTAGTTAGTAACCTATTAGATCCCCTTTTCATCATTATTATATGTATTTTCATTTTCAGGAATTATTTCAGATTAATAAATTCCCCCCCTCCCTTTTTTGGCAACTCACGTTTTAACGTAGCCAACAATGTCTCTTTACAATTGGCACCCAACGTTTCGGGCTTTTGCAAGTCGAAATTATTTTGAGAATTTCACAAGTCTAAAAAAATCCATGGATGTGACCTGTGTTGATTCATTTTATTATTTTAGAATAAATTTTATGTTGAAATTTGTTTGCTTTGTTTGCCATGCTTGATTTAAATCTAAATGTGTGATTTATTTCAATCAGTTGTTCAAGTATATTTTCGTTCACTTGCATCAAGCATGGTTAGTTTAAAATTAAAGATAGAGTCAGTGCTTTTGAAATTTTAATGCATGGTAAAAGTTAAGATTTTTCTTTATGCTGATTTGCTCATGTGTTGAGGTATTCGTGTCGCATGCAACATCGTTGTTTTTCCTTGTTGTTTATTTTGGATGGGTTTTATTTCATGTTGAAGGGATTTGTGCGCGGGATTTGTTTAATGCTGTATTTTTTTGAGTAAACTCGTCCCGGTTTTATTTTGTTTGTTGTCGATCGTTGTAATTGTTCGGAGTGAGAGTTTGTATCTTACGATCAAATCTATGAAGTTGAGGTCACGCACCATTGATAGGGCAGATCGATCAATTATTCATAACATTTCCGAGCAAACTAACGCGATGGATCAAACACCGGAAGAACGCGAAATACCGTTGGCGGACATGAACAAGAAATTAGCTTCGGAATTAAAAGGGAATTTTGAGTCGAAATTGAATAAATCTTTGGATGAGCATTTTGCTGAAATAAGAAAACTTCTGATCAACTACTTCGATTCGCTAAACAAACATTCCGATGCACAAGAGAAACATTCCGGTTCGCTAATTTCACAAACAGAAAGTTTGAACGGTAGTTTAGATGCGCAGATTTCACAAACGAAGAGTTTGGATGATAAAATATGCAACGTTCGTGATGAAGTCTGTCAAGACATGAGAGAATGTAGAGTTGAATTGCGAAGAAGCGTCCCAGCAGTGGAAGAGCCTGCTGATGACGTTCGAATAATTTGTACTTCATTGGAGAATGCGAACGAAGGAGTCGCGTTAAAGCCGAACACAAGTGTGACGGAAATAAGTAACTACTACCGCTGTTAACCTTGAAAAATTGCGAGACAGCTGTTGTGGATATGGAGAAATGTTCACTACAATCAATCTGAGAAGAATTGCATATTGCGAATGAGACGTTTGATGAACTCAACACTCAGCGTCTGATAAAGGAAATTTGCTGCTTAAAGGCAAAAAATTTCTAAGCTCAGGAATTTCAATTGTTTGTATGATCATGGGCCGAAAGAAAGGGAACGTCAGTCGGGAAAATACAAGGCATTCCTAGGACACGAGGCGAAAGATTCGCAGTACACATGCTTCCTTCAGCCAGAGAAGTGTCCGTAAAAGTTTCATTGCTTGAAGAAAAGCGAAACGGTCCACCGAGTTCGCGATTTCTAAACATCGGGTGAAATTTCCGTCCGCAATGTCGAGTGCAACGGGAATCCAATTTGTTCACTCCTTGCCCTCAGGGAATTCACGCTTACGAATGCGGGGTTTGAAATGTTTTTCTGAGTGGTTTATTGAGATTGGTCGGAGTGAGATGGTTTGTGACGTGGCACTGAGTACGCAAAACCTCGTGGTCAGCCGTGTCGGTGACCTGAGTAACGGTACACGTGCCGGAACCACCAAACCATCTGCCGAATCCGCTACCAAACACCTGCAGCTTTACAAACGGTGTTTCGAGAAATTCCGTTGGCTGGCAGGTCGATGCAAAGAGAAGCTTGGGACCTTGTAAGTCCAAAGTTTCGAGCCACCCGAGATTCTGTCGAATGCGGCAAAGACGCATATTCCGCAAACAGGCTCATTTTCCCCAAGAAGGTCCATGGACGCCTCAAGGTCACTGTATAGGCATTGTTCATTATTATTGAATTATTAAGCATGCCGAAAAAAAGGATGACAAACGGGCGAGGTCTTGGACATATCGAATTTTGGAGTCGTAAAAAAAAAAAAAAAAAAAAGGGAAACGTTCATTCAGCGTTGAATCGCTCATTCCGCAGATTCACCCCTTACAGCCGTGTAGAAGAATTTTACTGCCTTCATGAGCGAACAAAAAGGATTTGATGGTCACCGAAAAATGTTGAGAAAGTTTGTCAACATAGGCGTCTAATGAACGTAGAAGATGACCGTTTTCTTTCAGTCATTATCAGATAATAAAAGATATGGTATGCATGTCGCGCAATCTTCAAGCGAATCAATACGGCATACGATTATTAAGAGCGAAGAAACCTTCAGAGTTTGGTTTGTAAAAAAAAAAAAAAAAAACTCATCCTAATCAAGGAGAATACTTTGGTCCAAACAATGAGCTGACTGCTATATTCTTACCCATTTGGTCGTCTTGATACGTGAGTCCAAGGTTTTATAAAGGTCGTGTTCCATGAAATAGGTTGCGATGCTTCCTTCGGCGGTGTTAATGAATGAGTCCAAGGGTTTTATGCATATGTTTGCCGAGGCAAATGTGTTCGACTGTGGGATTGATCCACATCGTTCGGCAGTTTCTTGTTGAGTACCAGTTCTTCGTTGAAACGTGAGAAAATTTACTGATCAAATGAGTAGGGAATTCTTAAGCACTAAGTAGAGCCGTAAATTCCGTGATGCCACGCGAGGTATTAAATAGTTTACCTGTGATAATAATACTATAATGACTTGCACAACCATTAGCGGTCCTGACAATCTAACAAGACGCGCAACATGAAGCAACGGGGTGTATAAAATTTATCAACGGACACACGCTGAATAACGAACAGTTTACGGCAGCGACTGACGTCGTCTGTAAATAAATATGTAAATAATTCAAGAGCATAGGCATAACTTTGATGATCTATGAAAGTAGTTAAGTAATAGCGTAAGAACATATGTTTGGTGCAATTTAGTAAGAGTGTCAGTCTTAAGACACGTAATTGCCTAACAAGTTTAGCGCTAACGCAGCGAGAACCGGTAAAGGACGCTCAGCTGTTTGGGATAGCAGCTGTGCCGACCGCCAGTTTTCCTGGAAGGATTGCAATCAGGTTAAACGAAAACAGGTAGCCTGAGCCGCAAGCTTAACGGGACAGCGCTTACTGACAACAACAGAGCGGGCAATGTGGAAAACAGCTGATCGCTTAGTTTCACCGCTATAATGTCTTTGCTACGAGTGTAGTTTGGAAAGCATAATATAGTTCATTTTGCGAGAACCGTCTTTCTTTTGTATTGTATGGATAATTATGTAAATTCGCGGAAGGATTAAATTATGTAAATTCGCGGAAGATTTTTCTTTTCCATTTGATTTTCATGTTATGTGGTTTCGGCGTACTTGTGTCGGCCTTGATAATGGACATTCGGTGCATTCTTTATTTTGTTGCTGTATCTAACTTCAACACATGTGCTAGGTTTGCATAGCCCGTTGTAAATAATTAATTGAGTTGTCTAGTTTTAATGTTAATATCTTGTGCTTACATCATTTTTGTTTCTTAATTGAACAGACCTATTTTGTCGTTCATTTACATCTATTTACCTGTCAATGTTTTATGATGTTTTTACTTTGCATATTAGGATAAGACATTTCATTATTTATGTTAACCAGAGTCACGTGTCGTATTTACATATTTTAAAGAGGTCACATGTATGCGATAGTTCGAGTGAGCTGGAACCATGAAACTATAGTGTAGGCAATGATTTTGTTGCAACTGTAGGGTTACAATAGTTCAAACAAAATTATTGGCATAATTTTATTTTGATTGGGTAGCAGGTATATTGTGGTGTGACAGCGTCACCCACAATGAATATAATTAAATTATTATTAATTATATTCATAATTCCTTTTTCTTTATTATATTCAAGTTTATTAATTATTTAATCTTGCAACGTGTAATTAATTGTAAATAATGAGGGTTGTCTGGATAGGTTAAATGTATGTTTAAAACCAGGGCGGCCAAAGGTATATTTTATTGTAAATCAATTTTTCTGTAAACGCATGGCTTCAGAAGGGCTGAATATCGAAGGCTAGAAACTGCCATTTCGGCGGTTGAGAGAGGAACAATGGAGCAGGCGAGGCGACTCGATGGCGCCGGGACAGCCCGGCTTGAGTCCCGTTCGAAATCGGGCGGTGACCTACCCCCTACCCCGCTACTACCCCGAAGGCCACGTAGGAAACGCGCGAAGGAAACGGCGAATGCGACGCATGATATTAAACACGTGACGACGGAAATGTGTAGATAGCCAATCCTGAACATTTATTGGGGTCTACAATACTAATTCCGTGGAGTTCTTTTACATGTGGCGAGCAACTAGCCGAGGAAGAAGAAGGAGCCATTTTTAGAGATCACTGCTGTCCAAGACGAGCTGATGAACGGACGTGACTTGGGTCCAAGACGAGCTGGTGAATAGACGTGTCAGCCCGGCACGCTCTCTGATGATCATTGTGGTTGATCATTTCTTGCTTTGGGAAAGCGAGATGTCGAGTGGCATGCTTGCCATTATTTGGAAGTTATGCTAATAACGCGGGCGTAGCCGCTTATTTAGCTTCCATTGCTGCAGTGGCATTGTGTTTGTCGCTCACCATCACGGCGATGATTCTATGGTAATGTACCAGAAACGACGGTCACTATTCAGTGGATTTTTAACAGACTTATGTGCCCTTAAGCGACGCCTGGGTTAAGACTCTGCTCCCGCCACTTAAATTCTGAGCTAGCTGAATTTATATTTCGATTCAATTTTTTTTTCTTAAGCATCTTGCTGTTTGTTAATTCAATTTTGATGCTTTTCATTCACTTTATACGGCGCCCCCTGGGATTTTCCTTTGTACAGTAAAATGTTAGCTTCAATTTGATGGCCTGTGTTGCCATGTTATTTCAATGTTAACTTTGCTGTTTTTATTACTTGTTTGAGATATTTCATTCAGTTTTGTTTGCTTACTCCGGCGAATTGTAAACGTCGGGTATTGCTTGTTTTTGCTGATCTAATTGTGTTTAACGTAACGTTAATTACTACCCGACCTTGTAAGGCCATAAGACTCAATAAATGAGGTTTTATTTTGTGTCTGAAATTCATGGTTCTAGTTAGTAACCTATTAGATCCCCTTTTAACATCATTATTATATGTATTTTTCATTTTTCAGGAATTATTTCAGAATTTTAATAATTCCCCCCTCCCTTTTTTGGCAACTCACGTTTTCTTAACGGTAGCCAACAAGCGCTCACCTTTACAATGGAGAAGTAAACCCTGATTATGAGATCATAAAATAAAAAAGTCACATGTAAGTAAAACTAATTTCAACTGAACTTTATATTGTTTTTAAATGGAATGTAACTAGCTAAATGTACAAATACCAAACAGATGTCGCTGATGATGCTCTGGAAATAGAGTGAAAAGCGTACGACACAAAGAATAAAACAAAATTCAATTGTATTGGCGTGTGATTAACCTTTATAAAAATTGATTAACTCGCAATTGAGGAAATGGTCCACAACATCCAGTTATTAGTAGTTTTGTTACTGCTTTCCCCAAACGTATGCTGAAAGTGTGAAGATCATTTGAAAACGTAAAGTATAAATTTTGTACAAAGCGTGTAATTTATCTTCCATTAGGGATGCTGCGAGAGTAAATTGCTTTGTGTAAAACAAGTTGTCAGTATCGGCAGATGGTGGAACACGTTCCTGCTCCTGTCCCCATCATTTTATTATATATCCAACGCTCGCGTGATCGTCGGATCGTGCGGCTCTCTGTTATGTTATTCTCTGTTGATTTCTCGTAAGCATTGCGTGTGGAGCTTTAACAAGCAGTGCCGTAAATTACGGCAATCGCCTGGCTGTCAGCATTTCAGCTCACACGAGATCTCGTAAGTTAGTTGGATCCGTGACGTCACATACCACGTGACGCTCATTTGACGGTGTGCCGTTCGGCAGTTGACAGTCTACTGCAGGAAGGAGGTAAGGACAGATTTCACGAGATGAAAAACAGTTTAACACGACACACGCTATACACAATATTCTATACCTCGAGGTTCCATATTATGCCTATTTTTTATTTTTATTCAAATAAATGGTTACTCCTTACCCTAATGGCAAATTTATAATGTCCATCGTAGGAATTGAGGTATTCCTCATAAGCCCGAATGGCAGACGATAGTCTTTTGTAACTGTGCATTGATTGCATTTAAAAATGGAGTATGTTTATTACTATTGTTCATAAATGGCTGGCGCCGCTAATTTAACGATTCGCACAATTACTTTAATAATATTATTATTTGTAATCGTAGGTTTTCCCAGTGAATCTGATGCTTCAAGATTATTATTACTATATTTTCTTAACGACTCGTCGCCGTCGAGGTCATTAGAGGCGGGAAAGGACAGGGGACAAGGAACTGGAAGGAATTCGGCCATGGCCATGGCCTACTGACGGAAAATCCAAAACTAGATGCCCCGACGGGAATTCGAACTCACGTCCTCTCGAATGCGAGGCCAGAGCGTTACCGCTCACCCACCACGCTCCGTTGGTTTTATTGTTAACTGATCAACAAGATGTTATTGTTGTTTTGGTACAGCTTTAAATATTTGTCAGCCTGTTCAATGGTAAGTTGGTTTTTTCTTTCTTTCTTTCTTCCTTCCTTTTTGCATGGGCGCGTGACATCAGCATGACAGACAAGACGACACGATGACCATAGCAGTCATGTGTTAGTGCTGATTATATGTACATATTGATGAGCAACCAGTGAAAAAAAATTCTCGTGAACCCATGATACTCTAAATTAAATTATTATGCTCTTGCTCGTTGAAGATACAGAGTGTTTGCACATATCTGAACACAAAATTATGTACACGTTTTGCAGTTTCAAATAATATCAACAGCTAACCTCGCATTCGGGAGGACGCCGGTTCGAATCCCCGTTCGGGCATCCAGAGTTGGTTTTTCCACGGTTTCCCCAAATTACTCCAGGCGAATGTCGGGACGCTTCCTTAAAAATGCCATGGAAAAAGTAGCTAACCGATACGGTCAAAATTATGGTTGTTAAACAATAAACGGTAGTAGTAAACGACGATTCTAAATACATATCATAGATTCCTTCTGAGTTCAATTCTTTACAGGAATTTACAGATATTAGCGATGAATCAAGACAAGTAAATAGTGATGTGTCATAGGTCACAGTCATGTACATGTTTCTGTCGCGTTTCAGCAATGTGGAAAAAATGATTTGAACATACCGCTCTAAGAAAGTATAGTTCAAAATATCTTGACACTAATTTATATCGTCTTTTATGAACGCGTTGTCCGTGTCCGGGTGTGAGCGGTTGCCGTGGGGGATTTTAAGCCTTCCATGTTAACGTTTGGGAAAACTCATTAGGGTGTTTCTCGTTGTTTTGCACCGTGTGATAGTGTTCGTAAGTATTGTAGAAGGTAGTATGCATGACTGTGATAGTGTGTGTGTGTTGAGTGTATAGTGTTTGTGTTTTGAATGAAAGATAAAAGAAGGGAGATAGGCGAAATCCGATGCCTGCACATTCAGACCTACTCTTCCAAAACACACTTCGGAACCGTCAGGCTTTACGCTCCATCCGACGGACGAAACACCATCAACAATGACGTCTGCCCGCATTCCATATGCAATGAGGAGAGAACTTTGATCTGGTAATTAGGAATTGCGCTCCACTATCTCTCCTACCCTGCCGGTCAAGTCCGAATGATGAAAATTCTCTTCCACCAGGACTGGAACCAGTAACCCTCTGTCTTTGCCAGACACCATCACTATGATGCAACCAATTGAGCCCTCTAGAAGGACTCATGTATACCTAACGTTCGTTAATCAAGCCATACAACTCATTAATATCTAGCAAAATATACTGAAAACAATGATGTAAATAAAACGTAAGGATTAATAAATGTTTGATACAGATAAATTCATGTGGTCTTAAAGATCTTGTTCCAGAGATTCTATGTATGAAATCCGAAGCAATGGATCTGTACGAAATACCGATACATTTAACCATTAAGAGGTCTGGTGAATTAGTGAAGGTCCTTGGTTTGAATCCCATTTTTAAGTTTCAATTTTCTCGACAGCTTATTTATAATCTCTGGCAGTTTTTTTCACTGTGTCTGTGGAATATTCCTGACCTGTAAGTTTATTGGGTTAAGTCACGACTGTAATGTAATACGGAAAACTTTAATCTCTAGCTTGCTTCATTTTTGATACTCTTATCTCGAAACAAAATGAATGTTTCCCTTACTAATTTCTCGTTGTTTGCGCTTGCAGTTACAACGACAAAAACCTTTAAAATCCATTCTTTGCGTTCAAACTGAACCTTTTAGTCGTCTCTAGTTCATATCTTTCACGTCACTTTTTTTTTCATCGTGATATTCTACTCCTAATTCCATTCTGTCAGTTACACTTTCAAATATTTAGCTGTAGAAAGTGAAAATAAATTTTTTGTTCTTTTAATTGTGGGGTTGAACTGCATTAATTTTCATGTGGTATCGTGTTGACCACTCAGCCTAGAAGATGCTGCGAAAAGAATCTGAAGCTTCATAGTGAAATTAAATGATTATCTGCAACTGTTAGGCAACACCGTCTCCATAAATACACCAATAAATGGTAATTTAATTCCACTGGTAGTGAGAATCATAGAGACATTTAGAGAGAGGGTCATACAGGTTATTAAGTAAATCCCAAATACGCTGGCGGAAATTAATATCCCAACACCCAGACAGGATAGGTGGAATTTTATGAAACTTCTTAGATATATCCAGGATCATACCCAGAAGAAATTATAATAATTTGAAATGGGTCAGGCTAAGTTTATTATCTTTAGATACAGTTATCAGTAAGAAGTGCACTCACCATGAGCAGCAATGCATTCGCAGATCCTTGCCGGCACTGAATCAATAAGTGTTCGGATGTCTTCTTGGGGTATCTCTCTTTACTCCTGCATGTCTTGTGCAATCATTTGTTGCACAGTTTATACAGGGTGATCATACGGTCCTGGCATCCAGACATGCTCTACTGGGATATATCTGGGGACCGTGCAGTCCATATTGTGATCGTAACCCCTTGCAAGGCTTGTGTTGTGTTGGCCATAATATGAGGACGGGCATTATGCTGTTGGAAGGTGCGATTTGGATGGTCAACACGAAGGGTATAACAGTAGGGTGCAGCAACCCGACCACACAGTGGTTGGCTGTCATTGTGCTTTCAACAAAATTCAACTCAGTCTTATGGTCGAAACTGCCACCAAACCATTACAACAGTGGCTGCACCTGTGTGACGTTCTGATAACGCAGCAGGGTAAAGAGTTTTTCCAGCACGCCACACAAATGTATACCATTTGCGTTTTGCATTACACCAGGTTAGAAGATTCTGGAAATGATAACAAGTTAATGGAACACATTTCTTAGGAGTTCGGGAGGACGCCGGTTCGAATCCCCGTCCTTACATCCAGATTTGAGTTTTCCATTGTTTCCCCAAATCACTCCAGGCGAAAGCCGAGATGTTTCATTCAAAAGCCCATGGTCGAATTCCTTCTTGTCCCCAATCCCATACCGCCTGTAATGACCTCGACGTCGACTAGGCGTAAGGCCGTAAAGCCGTGCATTGGGTTCAGAGAATGCAACCCAGCTTCAAGCAAATGGTTTGCAATCGTCCGGGAGGTAACTATGCCTGTAACCGCTTCTTGTATCTGACCTGCAATCACCTACCTGCCAGCAACAGCCATCCACACAATCTGGCGGTGTTCACATGCTGTTTTCTATCTGTATGGAGTATTATAACTTTCTTCCATCCACTATGTAACAAGTCTGTATACTGATATTTCACTACGGCCAATCCTTTTGGAGATTTCATGATATAATCACACATTTCAAACACGCCAATCCTCTGACCACTCCACAGTTAGACATTTGGGTATAGAGGGTCGTTACGCTTCGCCTTGGCATACTTGGTCAACTAGAACTCGTGGACAAAAAAGTGTCATGTTACACCACACTGTTCATTACCAAAGGTTAGCAATTTGGCAGACTAAATAGTCCCAAAATTCTCATACTATTACATGTAAAACTAACAATTTTTAATAATTTAATACTCTACTTGGGGCCAAATTTCATTCATTTATCACAACTCCATCTCGGTGCTAGGATTTTAACTTCTGTCAGTGTATTTATAAAATTTACTCTAACACGAATTAGTACCGTAGATCCACCATTCATTCCCTGGATACTTGTCAATGAGCAGTAGAGAAATAAATACTTTTTCTTCTGGTAAATTCTCCATGATCTCTTTCACACATTTGAGACTGGAAGAAATAATTGAGAACTTGATAGTTTGAAATTGTTGCTCCTTTTTATTTAGCACCGGAAAGATGAAATGCTTGTAAAAACTATTTTTGCTACGGGATCAATGTCCACTATATTTTTCTTTATACAGTTTGCTTCAGGCACTTAAGTGTAGAAGACAATAATATGAAAATTACTATAATGACTGAAACGAATTTCAGCATACAGGTTTATTTAAAGAAATTCCTTCCATAGATAATTCACTTACCCTAGTCATAATTTTACAAAATTGTTCTCAGATTTATAAACTCATTGGCAGATGCTAGATTGCTTCGGTGAAAATGTCAAAGCGTGTAGAATATTTGCTACCCTCTTAACCTAGTGATGTTGTTCTTTTCCTTCCCGTCAGAGGTTGCCTCTATTTTTGGTTTCGGGGCATTTCATTATAGACGTGGCGTCTTTTCTCTTTGTGAAGACCAGATCACTGTGTGTGTTTTCTGTTAAAACCGTCTGGCCTTTTGTCTCTGTAAGAGCAAGAAAGACACCGTAGCTGAAAACCACAGCTGACACACCTCACATCCAACAAAATATTTCTTTAGTTTCTACTAAAATAAACTGAGTCGAATAATCCAAAAAAAAAAAAAAATGGAAATTAAGACTCAGAAAACAGCAACTGATAAGTTTTGAAAAATCCACTGTTTAAACTTAGTTTTTTAATTTATAGCTTTACGCCTGGTCGTCATGGTCATCAGAGGTGTGAACGACTGGGGGCAAGGAACTGGCAGGAATTCAGCCATGGCCTTTTGAATGAACCGTCGCGGCATTCACCTGAAGTAATTTGGGGAAACCATGGAAAATCCAAATCGAGATGGTCTGAAGAGGTTTCGAACCCACGTCATCCCGAATGTGAGGCAAGAGCGTTACCGCTCACCCACCACCCTCGGTCCGAAAATGTCTTACAGCAAATACCTCACAGATTTCGAACATTACTTTTCTGAGTGCTACGCTTAATCGTTGGTTCGTTAGAAATCATTACCTCTCCACAAGATACGTGAGAGCAGCCTGTTGCAACGTCTGCAGTAGACTCGCAGGAAGTTAGACGCCTGAAGAGAGTCGGAGATTGTGGTCGAAACGTCAAAAAAAACGTGGGAGTATATCAGAAGCAGTGTATATCTTATGAAGCATTTCGTAACATTAGAATGTCCCGATACATCTTAATAATAGGCTACATTTTAATTATAGACACAAAAATTGAGATTTTCAAAGAAAAAACACGGTTCTGTAGAGCAAGTTTTGGTACTTCAGTAGTTCAGAGTTTAGCGCGAATGTCTGTTATGGGCAATTGTGTGCCTGATGTCGGTCGAGAATATTTCCAAGAGCAAATGATTTCTCAGAACACTCCATTCAATCTGACATTTTTGACGGTCTGAGAAGCTAGTATATTTACAAAACACAGTAAGCAAAGATTTTGTTGTTGTCTGGGTTTTGGGAACTTCGACTCTTCGAGATCACTGGCGACAGCTTAGGGGACATCCATTAATTACGTGAGGTGAAATAGGGGGGGGGGTGAAATCTCACCAGATCTCACCAGGGGGCAGGGGGGAGGGTCTACGGAAATCTCACGTGAGATTTTGCGAAAAATTTGGGGACAGTAGTGCCAAAAAAAAGTCTACAATTTGCGCCAAAGTCGATTTTTGGAGGGTATTTCGTCACAAAAGTTAGGGTGTGACCTAAAAAAAAAAGGTTTACAAAAGTTTCCAGGGCGATTTGTAGGGGGGGTTCTCACGGACCAGATCTCACCAGATGGGGGGGGGTCCTACCAGATCTCACGAAATCTCACCAGGGGGGAGGGGGGGGTCCAGAAATCCGGAAAAACACCTCACGTAATTTGTTAATGCCCCCTTAAGAACTAACATATCGATGGTCATCGGTTTCAGTTTGCAGAAAGATATAAGGTTTCTGTCAAAAAAAAAAAAAGTAAGAAGAAAAAGTTTAGTTTATGTCTTTTGTGGTCCATTACGAGAGTGCAAAAATTAATGCTGTTGTTAAGAGAGAATACATACAAAATCATGTTGCTGTATGGTTAAAAGTCATATATCTCTATATTAATACGCTAAGTAAAAACTTCGGATCCCTTTTTAAGAATATTGCGCGCACGGAGAAGTGTAAGATTTTGCATAGTTAAAGTTTATATGGCGAAGAAGTGGAAAAAGCTAAAATTTATATACAATATGTGTTACAAATACATTAAATAAAATAAAATAAAACTTGTTTCCATTCAATTGTTTTTTTAATGGCAACAACTCTTAGCGATTCTGCCAATGTCTGTGTGATCTTTAGTCAACAGTAAAATATATATATATATAATAAGCATAGTTAATACATGTGTTACAAATAGATTATTAAATAAAAAAATTAATTCGCGAACGTGTGGGTGAAATAGTATCAGAGCCAACTACCTGATGTGTATTCCCAGCATTGTGATACTCCGTGGTCTTTGATGAAACGAAAGTGTCGCATAAAGTAGAGATTAATCTTTGAAGTTATAAAAGGAACATTTCGAAAAGGAATGTAGCAATTATGTCAGATATCATATGGTCTTTTTATTATTTAAAAGTTTAAACTTGGTTAAGGGTCTTTTGATTTTTAGTAATTTCATTACGGTTTTTTTTTTTTATTTAGATATTAGCACCTATTTCCATTACGCCTGGATATAGAACATTGATAGGTCGGATAGCGAGGGAGAGAGGCAAAAAAGAAGGAATACTTATTTTCATGAAATTCAAAATGATAATAGACCAAATTTAAATGGCGAACACACAAAATGACGAAATTATTTTGATGAATACATTTAAATGTCATTCCAAGCAATTTTGTATAGTTTCGAATTTACAATGCAGGTTTCGCAATGAAAAACATTTCGAAACAGAAGTCACTTCAGGTGAAAGGACTGCATTTACTTCATGTTGTCATATAGCTAAAGCAGTTTTACTGGCCTTAAGTCAAACTGAATATTTTAAATCATTGTATTACTGGAATCTGTTGAGGATGATGATTATGATGTTGTGTGATGTACTAAATTCAAATGAACCATCGATAAATACATTTCATCATTTGCTATCGTTAGTTCAGAAGCTAAAATTTAGGATACAGTTACGCGTAGAGTGTATAATTTTAATTTTATGAGTATTGCAGGGAATTATGCCAAGCAACACAAGCTAATAACGTATTGGTACACGCTCGCTGCCAACGACGTCAATGTATGCAGTACATATATATCTATGCTCGCAGCAGACGGAATGGAACAAATTCAAATAATTACTCTTTCATGAAAGAAACTAAATAACTTAATGAATTACGGTCGAATTTCGACCCCTGGGTGATCACTAGTATAAATAAATTGGCAATCATTGGAGACTCACAACAGAATTGTAAACTTAAAAACTATGAATATCATACGGGCAACACGTCCTTATAGCTACAGATATACTAAATAATAATAACTACGTATGTTCGGAATGACCTGGTGAGAGGTATTCTATTGGCTTAACCGCCTTAACCTAACCCGGTAGTGCTACCAGGTGCAGGTTACATATACCCGAACCACAGAAGCGTTCTGGCATACTTCACATTACACAGCAAGCTGTACCTGAGGTGAAGGTCGGGTTAAGGGCCTACAAAAATCAATGCCGAAACAGGGATTCGAACTTGGGACCTTTCGTTCCCTAGTCAGACACCTTAACCACGGGGCTCCCAGGCCGCAATAAACACATTGTTAACATTAGTATGTCGGTGACGCGGAATAATAAGATTTTACCCATCCAAAAACCGCCCAACGCGCTTAAAGAAGTTTTCACTCCAAAAACTAAAAATCTAACTTAGCACAACCCGAAGGTTGGTACAATCTTCCCGAAGGAGATGTACCAAGCTATTATGTCAGAGGCAGGAAGGCCAATTCCTTTCCTCAGGGGCCTACAGTTTAATGTGGAATCAGAACCACGAAACGTCCCGGCGTAGCTTATATATAATAAAATACAACTCCTGAAAATTCCTACTTACCACAGGATTTCAACCCGCGGCCGTAGTGAGAAACTTTCGTACACAAGCGCCTTAACCGCTGAGCTACCAGACCGCCTTGTTTTGAAGTATACATGTGCTAAGCACTATCAGAATCTGATAAAAACTGTGGGTTTGTATGACGATCATTGGCAATAAAAAAAATAAACAAACATTCATTTTTATATGTTAGATACAAGTATAATCTATACTTTTATTGCTGTTCAAGAGCAACACGTCTTACTTATAGCTACAGATATATTGCTATTATAGCATGTTGGTGTCGCGAACTCATAAAATTTTTTTAAAAAAATATTTTTTTTAACTTGTGGCTTTACGCCTCGTCGACGACTAAGGTCATTAGAGGCGGGAAGGGACTGGGGACAAGGAACGGGAAGGAATTCAGTCATGGCCTTTTTGAAGGAAGCATTCACCTGGAGTGATTTGCGGAAACCATGGAAAACCCAAGTCTGGATTCCCGGACGGGGATTTGAACCCGCGTCCTTCCGAATGCGAGGCCAGAACGTTAACCGTTCACCCACTACGCTCGGTCATAAAAGGTTAGCCATCCGTATAGCGTCCAACGTGCGTATGATACGCGCAACATGTCAAAGTATGTCGGTGACGGGAATTCGCAAACTCATCTATTTACCCCAGTGAAAACACCGCCTAGCGCTCCTATAAAAGTTTTAACATCAAATAAAAAGTATCCTGGTACATTATATTGTGCAACGATAATTTGAACGTAGCCCGTTTGTTGTGAGTTGGCACTATGTAAGAGCCCTCAAGGTCACTTCTCAGTGAATGATACAGCATTTTATCAATGGCCTCTTGTAGGGAATAGAGAGAATTGCCGACGGACTTGAAATAAGATCTGCGGCTCATTCAGCGGGCATATACGAAAGTTCTCAGCAACCGTAATATACAATGATAAATAAATTTCCAGATCGCCGTAAGAAACATTTATTTCCACAGACAGATAATCACCAAATTTTCACGAAAATTCATGTCCATTTGTCTGCTGATGGTTTAGGCATTCTTAGTCGAGGCCGAGAACTTTTCAGACCATACTTGCATTGTACGCGGCATCAGGACTACTGTTGAGTCCAGACGTTTGAATGACGGAGATACCAATTCTTTGTTTCAGAAATACACTCCTGGAAATTGAAATAACAACACATTGACGCCGGTGTGTAAGACCCACCATACTTGCTCCGGACACTACGAGAGGGCTGTACAAGCAATGATCAAACGCACGGCACAGCGGACACACCAGGAACAGCAGTGTTGGCCGTCGAAGGGCGCTAGCTGCGCAGCGGTTGGGCACCGCCGCAGTCAGTGTCAGCCAGTTTGCCGTGGCATACGGAGCTCCATCTCAGTCTTTAACACTGGTAGCATGCCGCGACAGCGTGTACGTGAACCATATGTGCAGTTGACGGACTTTAGGCGAGGGCGTAAAGTGGGCATGTGGGAGGCCGGGTGGACGTTCCGCCGAATTGCTCAACATGTGGGGCGCGAGGTCTCCACAGTACATCGATGTTGTCGCCAGTGGTCGGCAGAAGGTGCACGTGCCCGTCGACCTGGGTCCGGACAGCAGCGACGCACGGACGCACGCCAAGACCGTCGCATACTACGCAGTGCCGTAGGGGACCGCACCGCCACTTCCCGGCAAATTAGGGACACTGTTGCTCCTGGGGTATCAGAGAGGACCATTCGCAACCGTCTCCATGAAGCTGGGCTACGGTCCCGCGCACCGTTAGGTCGTCTTTTGCTCACGCCCCAACATCGTGCAGCCAGCCTCCAGTGGTGTCACGACAGGCGTTTATGGAGGGACGAATGGAGACGTGTCGTCTTCAGTGATGAGAGTCGCTTCTGCCTTGGTGCCAATGATGGTCGTATGCGTGTTTGGCGCCGTGCAGGTGAGCGCCACAATCAGGACTGCATACGACCGAGGCACACAGGGCCAACACCCGGCATCATGGTGTGGGGAGCGATCTCTACACTGGCCGTACACCTCTGGTGATAGTCGAGGGGACACTGAACAGTGCACGGTACATTCAAACCGTCATCGAACCCATCGTTCTACCATTCCTAGACCGGCAAGGGAACATGCAGTTCCAACAGGACAATGCACGTCCACATGTATCCCGTGCCACCCAACGTGCTCTAGAAGGTGTAAGTCAACTACCCTGGCCAGCGAGATCTCCGGATCTGTCCCCCATTGAACATGTTTGGGACTGGATGAAACGTCGTCTCACGCGGTCTGCACGTCCAGCACGAACGCTGGTCCAGCTGAGGCGCCAGGTGGAAATGGCTTGGCATGCCGTTCCACAGGACTACATCCAGCACCTCTACGATCGTCTCCATGGGAGAATTGCAGCCTGCATTGCTGCGAAAGGAGGATATACACGGTACTAGTGCCGACATTGTGCATGCTCTGTTGCCTGTGTCTATGTGCCTATGGTTCTGTCTGTGTGATCATGTGTTGTATCTGACCCCAGGAATGTGTATATAAAGTTTCCCATTCCTGGGACAATGAATTCACGGTGTTCTTATTTCAATTTCTAGGAGTGTAAGATGCAGCTGGTACTAAGGATCATCCAAATTAAATTTCTCCTGTGTTCATTTAAACGTCCTAACTCAACCTAGGAAGCTGCTCGTATCGAACGGCTTTGAGGGAAGGTTTGAGCTGAGCTCACCCATTTTAAGCCGCGTTCCCACGACGTCTTGTAACGGAGGCGGGACGGGACGGATATTCAATAACACGCCACGGGAACAGGGCCGTCTCTGCTAGTGGAGATGAAATACAACTACCCACTCTGTGTCGGTAAATGTCACAGGCCTGCGTAGTGGAGCGCTGTTGCCATCGGTTTGCAGCAGCGGTGCGCACACCTTCTGTTGCTGTAAAGTGCTCTGTGCCAAATGACACTAGGCAACTTGGTGGGGAGGTGGCGACGAGGTAAGCGAGGTCTAACCTGCGGCGCGCGCTCGTCCCTATACTTCGGCTAATGAGGTGCCGCCTCCGTTACAACGCAGCTTTATAGTCGTAGCTGTAACAACTGAGATACTGTCTCCACAATATGCCCGAAACTCTTTGGCTTCTTAATCAATCATAGCCACATTGTAAAACAAATCTTGTAACTCCTGTGTAACGTAATGCTATCTTTCTACTTGTCTGTACAGCATCGAACAACGCTAGTATCGACGTTGACTTTTGAGCCATTTTTCTTGCTTAAGTTACTCCTTGGACCCTTCAAGATGTTTAAACGATCAGAGAACGAACTGCACTATATAACTAAGAAATTCATATTAGCTTCATAAGATCGATACAACTTCAAATATTAATAATTTTAATAAATAAATTACGCCAATGCAATTGACCTTTTTTGTGTTTATTTGTCTCCCGTACGCGTTTCACTTCTTTTGCAGAAGCATCTTCAGCGGGTTTTTTCTGTTAATTATGTACAAAAGTTGTAATCAGGTTATGTTTGTGGTTTGTACAGTGGAATGAATTCTTATCTAACTTATAATCTACTTACATTTTTTGGTCTATTGTATTTCTTTCAGCTCCATTCTCAGCATCAGTGCTTTTGCATTAACGGTGGGAAGTGTCTTCATGTTTGAGATTCACAACACTACACTTTTGCACTGCACTATGTGTTTGTTATTACTTGCAAATGGCCGTTCTGTTTTGTTTACTAAGCATGGAGTTTTTGTAGTTATGCGGTGCTGTTTTGTTTTTTCAGTCTTCTATTGTTTGGCGGTTTTTTCAAATATAAATGATTTCAGTAGTTGTTTTGTGTGTCCATATTTACCGTTGTTTTTCTTTGTCGATGTCTCTATTTTATTTTAGCTTCAGTGTTTTGTATAGTGTTGGGTGTGTGAGGTTTGTGTATTCATTTATTATTTGTTTTCCTTCTGTTAGTGCTTTTTATATGTGGTAGTTTTCTTGGAATGTTAGTATTTGTGGTTTGTTGTTGTTTAGGGTGAGTATTTGCATGTCTGAGTCAATATTTGTTGGGTGGTGGTTGTGTTCTTGTAAGTGTTCTGCAAATGTTGAATGGTTGTTATATTTTAGAGCTCTTATATGTTCCTTGTACCTGGTTTCGAATTTTCTGCATGTTTGTCCTATGTACTGTGCTTCGCATTCATTGCATGTTAGCCTGTATATTCCTGAATTGTGATATTTATTGGATTGTGTGTTATTTTTAATGTTTTTATGTATTGTGTTATCTGTTCTGAATGCTACTTTTAGTCCCTGTTTTTTGAATATATTTGCAATTTTGTATGTGTCTTTGTTGAGGTATGTCATCACATGCCATTTATTTCTATTTTGTGGTGTATGTGGTGTATTATCTGGAGTTGATCTATTGTGGTGTGATGATGGGGTTGTATTGTTTGAAGTTTTCTTTATTTGTCTTATAATTTTGTTGTTTAGTTGGTGTACCCTGTGTTCCTTGTGTCCATTTTTGTTGGCTATGTAGATGATTGTGTTAAGTTCTAGAGTGTAGTTTTCTTTATTAAGTGGGATTTTGTTTAGTCTATGGAGCATGTGTCTTATTGCAGCTTCTTTATGACAACTTCAAATGTTACAAATAAATAGTTTTACTAATCGTGTATAGTCTGCTAGTAAAAATTACTTGACTTTAATGGCGGCTAGATAATGTGTTACAGATGTTTGCAACGAATTTAAAAAGTTATATAATGTGTCTCATACTTAATAATGTGGTATTTACTTTTAACGATATATAATGTATTACAAGTGCTTGAATATGATTGATGCAAAATTATGTTCTTTATGATGGCGAAATAATTATAAATGTTTATAATGTGTCTGAAAATATAAGGCTTTTTTTTTAAAAAAAAAAAAAAAAATTAATGTGTTCACATATGCTAATGTGTTACAAGGGCATGAAAGTGATTGATACAAAAATATCTTCTTTAATTAGGGCTAAATAATTTAATAAAATGTTTGTAATTTGTATGATAAAAAATGTCTTTCTTTATAATTTTTAATGATGGATATATAAAGCAGTACAAGTGCTTGAAAGTGATTGCTGCAAAAATATGTTCCTTAAAACTGGCTAAATAATTTAACAAAAATGTTTGTAATTTGTTTGATACTAAATAATGTTTTATTTTTAATAATGGATATATAAAGCAGTACAAGTACTGGAATGTGTTTATTGCTGAATTATGGTTTTAATCATGGCTAAATGATGTTTTATAAATATTTATAAATTTTTTAAGAAAGTTAATATTCTTTTGTTAACTAGTGAAAATTGACAAAAGCCAAAGATCATAAAATAAATTAAAAAATACATGACGAATATTTAAAACGTTTTTATATTAAAATGATTTTTGTCTCGATATACTTGGATAATTGCATCTTTCCACGCGGCTCTGTTCTCTCACCGCTTAATATGTCAGTAATTTCTGGAAACTGTTGGTAGGTAGAAATATTAATCAACGAAACTGTAAAATATCGCTGATTGATTACAAAACGCGAAGCATCTACCTAAAGTTGAACATCTGTTGTACCACCTACAGCTAGTTACACAGTATGAATCTTACTGACAAAAGAGTAGCAGACCTAAAGAAGACTCCTGCAACACTTTTTACATAGAAGTAGACATGTAAGAACACTTTGTTATTTCTTCTACGACCGTTTGGCAGTTAACTGTACAGAACATAATTTTTACCTTAGGCAGAGTGCTGGTAAATCTGTGGTAAATGCCTGCAACAAGAGGTATGCGCACTGCTGTGGAGAAGTGTTGGGTATTAAAGCGTATCTACCATCTATCTGTCCGATGGTAAGTATTGAGTCAGTGCCTAAAAGATAGGCCACTCCTCCCGACACTTCTGCACAATGAAAAACTGGTCATGAAATAAATGGATGATATGGCCATTTCCCTCAATTGCAAGTTAATTTATCTGTGTGAATATTCAATACTACACAAAATCCATGTGACACAGATTGATGAATTACAAGGGTAAGGTATTATTGATTTTTTAGTTAAAAGTTCACCTCAAATGCGCATGTAAATGTGTTGTACACTGCAAATTTTCAGAACGTAAACGTATTTACAAGCAAAAATTTGACTCAGATCACTAATATTTTGGCAGCCTCGTTTCAATAATTTTTTTACCTAAGTTCAATAATAGAATAAAGCAGTTCTGAATATTTTCAGCGTTGTTCATCTGTGCTACATAGTGATTGTGTCAGTACTAAAGGTACTACTGTCTCTCTCCCTATCTTCCCCCGTGAGTGAGTGGTACGTTTTTGTCACAGAACTTGGTGGATGAGCGATAACGCTCTTGCTTGGTATTCGGGAGGTCGCGGGTTCGAATCCCCATGCAGCGATACAGATTTCGGTTTACCGTGGTATCCATATCACTCCAGGTGAATGCCGGCATCGTTCCTTCAAAATGCAATGGCCGAATTCCGACCTGTTCCTTTTCTCTTTCATACTCTCCAAGCTTAATGACCTCGATTTCGACGTGTTCAAAATCCAGAAAAAATGATTATTTATCGATATGTGACTTGAGTACCGTTTAGAATTATGACGTTTCGTATTTAGTCACTCCACAAAATAAACAAGAAGTTCGAGACATTAGAAGAAATGATGATGCAAGAAAATGTATTATTTCTTGCATCAAGCATGGTGGGTGAGCGGTTAACATTCGAGATTGGCATTTGGAAGGACACATGTTTGATTCCCGGTACTATATACAGATTTCTCTATTCCTTGGCATCACGAAATCACTCCAGACCACTAGGAAATGTTTTCCCGTTCCTTTCTCTCAGTCATCTCCAGGCTCTAATCTGGTATACGAATGGCAAAGATCTAATTAAAAATTAATGTATGCGACAGCAAGAAAAGGGTATGGAATGAGGATTTTCGATAGACTACAAAGTAGATGAAGATTCTTAGGAAACGGGAATTATTTTATTTTTACTTTTTATTACCCTTATTTCATTATTTTATGTAGTAAAATTATTGGCAATATAACTGATAATTTCATCCATATGTCGGCCATTTTGTGCCAACTCGAAAATTGCACCATGCTTCATCTTCTATTTATACCAACCTGAAAAAGAAAAACTTGTCCAGTTGGAACATAAGTAAAATAAAACTTTTAATTCTATAAATCATAAATGAAGGAAATACTTCTTTTTAATTCAATTTTTTTCATTTAATAACACTTCTTTAAATCATTGGACGAATGTGAAAGGATACTTCCTCGAATATGGGCATAAAAGTCTTTCATTTTATTCACTAATGATTATTCTATTTCACATTCATTTAATGTTAATGTGTCCCAGATTAAGATTTTGGTTAGATTACTGAAATAAATCTTATGAAACCGATTCCTTCCTCTTGCCAAGATGTTACTACACATTCTCTTATTATTTTCGACCATAGACACTCTCTTCCCATTTTTTGGGGAAAAAAAATTCAAATAGAAATTATACTATCAACTAAGTGACATTTCATTTTAATTTAAAATTAAAAAAGTATTTTTATTGCAGAGTCCCAAAAGAAAAATTCGTAGTACCTAAACTTTGTGATACATCCTTTACAATATACGGAAGAATATGCACGGCAAGGAAGGGAAATAGAATGAAGTTTGGGAAGATGAAGTTTTTAGTAAGACATTGAAGAGAGAACACCTGTATCGGCAAAAAACCCAAATGAAGACTATTGATACAAATTCTAGAGGATTTTTATTTAATTATATATATAGCCTCTAGGACATTAGAGGAGGGAAACAAATTGGGGGAACGGGAAAGGATCCTGCGGCGATTTCAGCAAACCATGGAAAACCGAAATATGGTTGGCCGGACATGGATTCGAAACCAGGTCTTCCTGAATGCGAGGCTAGAGCAAGCGTTACCGCTCACCGACCACGCTCGGTTATTATATAGGATTTTCACATTTGTGAATTTCGTTTTATTTAAAAAACAAAAGTGTCTACTTTACATATTTTTTCTTCTATTTGTACAACACCTCTGCTATAAAGACACTAATTTATGCAATATCTTGTAGTAATTTATATTACTCGGCTTCAACAAATTCGTTAACTGGGAAACGAATTCGCCGGACTAAAGTTATATTTTACAATCATTCTTTAACTGTGACTGCGCTTGACTTACAATAAATGTGCTTCAGGTTTTATTTTTTTCAGAATTTCTAGCCATTTCTTTCTTAACGAAATTTTTACGTTGATATACTGCGAGACAAAGATGAAGGAGGCCAGTTAAATATCTCTCTCGGACTTTATGATGTGAAAATAGCTTCTGGTAGAATTCCGATGATAAGGTGGAGTAAAACCTTCTTTCGAGGCCGTTTATTAAATTAACCACAAAGTCAACTTCTAGTCGATGGAAACATATATCCATTAAAGAAATTACTTTGAACCCTAAAATAATAAAGATAATCGAAACAAGTGTTGGGATTGTGTGTAAAATTATTGTTTATCTTGTGAATGTTCCAAATTATATCTTTCGATAGCGATACAGCTGACTGCGATTAATTGTATATACTAGTCACGAATATTAACAAATAGGAATAAGGCCGATTCTCTAGCTGATTACTAAGAATTCTTTAATCTATCGGTAAGGATCTTATTACCACGACATATTATTCGAAGCATGAAAGAATTAACTTGATTTAAATTTATGGTGAAACTAAACAGTGCATAATAGTAGCTATACGCTTCTACACAGAGCGATTTCCCAATCGCGTCTGTCCATCGTGTTCATTGTATAGGCCTACTAAACAGATTGAAAAGATTGAACAAAACTAAAAATAATTTTTTAAAAAAAAAATGTCAGAGATCTAAAACTGTTACACAATGCTTCTACGAAACCATTGACATTTACGATTATTTTCATATCATAAAATGCGAGAGAGATACATGAGTGACCTCAACAGGGATATCCTTTTTAATAAAACAATAGAGTTTAACAAGCTATACTCGGAAATGTTTAATCGAGTTTCGCGAATTCTAGTTTAATTAGTAATGGAACGATGTAATTCACTTCGGAATTTATATGAAACTTTTTCAGCAGCAACCACGTATTCCATGTATTTTTTGTGAGTGGAAAAATGAATCAACTGCGACTGTATATTCATTTGAAACAAGATTCATGCGTTTATGAACTGAGGCAGAAAAACTTTCTCAAAATGCAGTGAAAGAAAGTTGTAATTCGAGTGATATATCCATTAGCGATGTACCCATTAGGGTCCTCATACTGTTGCCGTGCTTTGTGGCAGAGTTAGCCGTGAGAACACTGCTCTGGTGAACATCCCTAAATAACGGTACGTGTTGAGAGAGCGCGGGATGGTTAATTTATGTGACTGTCCCAGAGCTGGCCCGGCCCTGTAACGGTGCTACGCCAGATTGTGCCCACAGATAGGCAGGCGACACGAGCCAACACCCGACACGATCAACACACTAACCTGCACTCTAGACATCGTGCCAGTGTCTGCTTGGTATGAAAACCCTACGTTTTTGGATTTCGCGCCAAACAATCTTCTATTGTCTCAACTCAATACATTAAAAACCTTCAGGCTAAAAACCGTGTTTTGTATTCCGTGGTTTACAGAAATTGGTCGAATGTCGGTTGCTTCTATTGTTTCCGTTCCATACTCTCCCTCTTTCCTAGCTCTAGTCCTCTGTGGTCCCAAAAGTGGTCTTTATCGATCCCAAGGGATCGATAACAGTTCTCCAGTGGTCGATTAATACTAAAGAGGAACAATTAAACTGTCTAGGGAAAAAATGGGAGTATTCCAATAAAAATTCGAAATACAAAACAGAAGAGCAGATTGAACCAGGAAAACCGTGGTGATTTACGACTAAAACTTAACAATTTTCAACCGAATATCATTAATCTCGCTGCTTCTCTTAAGAAACTTCCATCCCACTAATATGAACTATTTTAATTTAAAAAAAGTGATATTAATGTATTTTGAATGTATTCAGTATCAGTCGCAAAATGGCAGGGTTTTTTTCGTTCAATATAATTTATGTTAAATTTTGAAAGATAATTGTGTATTTTATGTTTTATGACGTGTACAGTTTAAGAACTGTAGGCAAATTTCTATTTATCCATAATTTTGTTATTATTTTTTAAGATTATAATAACAGTAAAAAATATCTCATTTTTCTGTTAATGTTATTGGTGTATTTTGTAAGATATGGGAACTATAAATTCGTTCGTTGGGTTGTTATGTAGGTTTACTTATTGCTAAACACCAGAAATCCAAAAATTATTTAATGTTTTTATTAAATACTTAATCTTGGGGATGATAAGAAGGCAAATATTCAATGAAGCGAACGATAGCATATAAACTTTTGGGACCCCTGATCTAGACGAGTCGTAAAGCATTAATAGTAAAAATCCAAAAATTTGTCTCTGATCAAAACCGAAGGTCATAAGCAACGTAAACTTGTCAGTCTTCTACCATTTCGTTGCCCTTGTGATCAATTCATTTTATGTATTGTTGCGATCAATAAAACATTGTTGTCATAAAAAAGAAAGAAAGAGCAATTTTTGTGATGAACCTGTTATTTTCTACATCTGTATCTATATTCATCCGTGGTTCAGATTCCACGTTAAGCTGTAAATCCAGAGGAAAGAACTAGTCATCCTACCTCTGACACAGTGGCTTAATATGCCACCTTCGAGACGATACAACCAACCCTCGGGTTGTGGACTAAATCAGTATTTTAGTTTTTATATGTAGACCTATATACACACAGCAGTTCATAAAATAGTGGATGGCAGAGGGTCCTTTGCACCAAAAGTAATCTCTACTCTGTGCATTTCATTCTCGAATGGCGCGAGGAAAGCAAGCATACGTGTAAGCATCAATAAGGCACCTCATTTCTCTAATATTATCTCTTCCGTGATCGCAGCCCAAATAGATTGATGGACGAAGTATTTCATCGCACTCGTAAATGACAGTGGATCTTAACATGTCTGTCAGTAAATTCAAACGAAACCTACATCGGCTTTGCACCAGAGAATCCCATCCCAGTCTATGTACCATTTCTGTGACGCTTGCACAAGGGTTGTGGGAACCAATCAGGAATTGAGCGGTTCTTCTATGTACTTTCCAGGGCCGGCGGCAGGGAGGGGTAAGCGGGTCATATGTACCCGGGCTCGCTCGGCTGATGGGGGGCTCGATCACCAGCAATAGGGGCCCCCCCGCTCGACAAGTTGTAGAGCTACAAAAAAGGTCGCCGATTTGGTCTGAGGGAGGGCCATAACCGATGAATTGGCCAAGGGACCCCAACTGGTTACGTGACTGCTAAGAACACTTACCCGGGGCCCAAAAATCCTAGCACTTTACTCTTTACTCTTTACTGTCAATCAATTCCTTCCGTTAATGATCGCGAGAGCGGTCAGATAACTTAGTGGTTAAAACACATGTTCTTTTTATTTTTTAGAAACAAAAAAAAAAAAACTCGCTTCTCCGGTCCAGGGTTCAAATCAAATTTTTAAGAGTTGAGTCTATAGGTCCCAGAGGAAAGGAACTAGCTGTCCTACCGCTTCGGAAGGGTCCAAACATCCTTCGGACTAAGATATGTTTTTAATGGTCGCGAACGGCACAGTAGCAGTGAGAATCAGAACATACGATAATTTTTTACGCTATTTCTCTTGAATTTGCGTCACTATTATTCAAAATTCGTCCTATGAACCACACTCTAGAATTAGTTATACCACCACCATCATTCCCTGTTGTCTGAGTATTGGGTTAATACCTGAATAATATTTTTATTCCACAGGACAGCAAAATTTTCTTAGGGCTTTGTATAACAAACACTTATCGGACACTAAAAATTTAATTTCATTGCGATGACCGCAAGCTCCGGTGGAAATTTCCCTTCCCACCCATTTCACCCCTTTCCTGTACATGCCTATACATGTCAGCTTTAAATTTTTTCACCATTTTTGGTAAATTATTCATCATATCTCTTGGTAATTTATTCCAATACCTAACTCGCTTATCTACGAAAGAAAATCTCCCCACAGCCTTATGCCTTAAATCGAGTGGCAGCTTATGGTAATGCTCATCTTTTCCTTTCAATGCACCTCTCCTAATATTTCCACCAAATCTCTCCACGCCTCATCACCAATGGACGCCTTGTACACTCCCATGACCCTCTTCGCCCTCCTCCTGTCATCCAATGGTTCCCATTCCACCGCCTTTGTCATTTCAGTTACTGATTGTGTTCTGCAGTAATTGCTAGAAACAAATCTAACAGCCCTTATCTTCATCCCCTCCAACTCCTGTATTTGAATACTTGATACCCAAAATATGGTCCCATACTACACGCAACGGTCTGACCAAAGATTTGTATTTTAATTCCCTTACATCTCTGGTAGCTCGCCTCGTCACCATCTATAACATGTGAAGGTTTTTGAAACCTTTGCTTATTACCTGTTCAATGTGTCCTTCCTGGTTGAGTTTGTTATCAAATTTTATGCAAAGGTATTGACATTTCAGGTCTTCAACAAGCAATTATTTCCCCACCTTATAATCGTAATCACCTTTATGTTGCTGAACTGCATACGTAATAATCTGTAGATACTTCTAATAATTTGATGTCAAATGAATTTCCAAATAAGACTATTCTTAAAACACCAGATAAACGGTAACTTACATGAACTAATAGAAATAACACAGCAAACACTGAAAAAACCGGCACCTGATACGACTTCATATTAAAGAAACAAAGCTAAATTCGTAAATCATTCAATATACAGCCGGCCTCGGTAACGTAGGGGCTAGAGTACTGGCTCCGCGTGCCGAAGGTTGCCGGTTCGAGTCCGGCAGAGGACATGTGTGTTTATGTGTTGTATGCCTGTGTGAATGTCCTGTCCGCCCTGTGGTGTCCATACTTAGAAGCTACAGTATATATACTGCATGACTGATTCACTGGAAGCGATGGTAATCACATTGAGCTGGCTGTATGGTCTCAGCAGCCGAACGCCACTAAAAAAAATTTAAAAAAATGATCCAATAAATTTGTGTTTCATATTCCACTGATCTACATTCAATAAATTAGCTCAGTAACATGAAAAATCGACTTATGTATTTCATTCCAAGATCAAGATATCATGTAACAAGGCTAGGGAATGTTTTCACGGGCTTTTCACCTAACCTTAATTTGTGAGAACTTGCTTTGTGTTTATAATGTAGAGTTATACGAGGTTGGGAAGCTGTAGGTCTCTGATTCCCCGTAGGACTACAGTACAGGTTGAGCCACGACAGGAGCGGTATTAGTGGCAGCTTAGAAGTCTGTCACTCCTGTTAATAAGGTCAGACGAAGTTCCGTTCGGTTTCCCACATCAAACAGGGATCGCCGAAAAAAAGACACGCTTTCTGGAGAGCCGATCGCTGTTTCAATAGTTGCTTCAGACCATTCGAAAGTGTAGAGCCTGTGTTAAATCAGGCGAAGTGAGGCATTCTGCAAAATACAATACGTGAAGTCACTTCCTTAATGAGAACGGGCAAGAGCTTAATTAACTCATCGGCTGGGAAAAAAAGATCTTCATCAAAAGTTGGAATGCATTCCAAAATCAGTTGAGCATATCTGTTGGTAACATCGATTCACATAAATGCAGAATCGGTTGTGAACTTTAAATGAAGTGCATTTATGAGGCCTGTTGATTAATCGTAATTTAATGCATTTAAATGTTTGATCACACTTTGTTCTTTTCTTTCCAGTTAAGTTAGTTAAGATTATAACGCCAGATTCCATAGACTTGATGCTCCTTGATAAGTATAAAAAAACGAAAATTGCCTGATACGAAAATAAAATCATCCCTCCATCATAAAGTACACTGTTTTAAGAGTCTACGTAATTTTTCTATGAAGCATTTCCCGTCTTATCATTGTCTCTGAAAAGAATACAATCTGCCACATGTATGATGAAAAGCAGCGTTAATTTTTATACAGGTGTACTACAGAAGATAATAAATATTCATTTAAGATTTATGCAATGAAGAGATGTACAGCACATATTAATTTCTGAGAAATAGTTCTCTTAATTTTTAAAGGTTCAGGAACAGCAGACTTGGCAAATCTATCACCAGCACAATTAGTGTCCATGCGAAATTTACAGATGAGGATGCAACAAGAAGATGTGTTAACGTCAGGCTTCCATACTGCAATAACCTTAACGCTTACTGTATGTCACATCTAGTAAGTGAGACGACAATTTCTTGACACACACACAAAACAAAAAATCAGATTTACAATAGTTACACTTTTATCCAATAACCCCGTTAATTAACAGTACGTTTAATAAATAGTGTTGTTACACAGCAAAGTAATTACAAAATTATAAAAATTGCTTCTTTGCTTAAAACTTAAAAATCATATTAGAAGTAAGTTTGTTCTTTTAAGTATACGAAATGATCGATATTGGATACAAATTTCATGTTCGTAGGTAACAGGTTTTTGACATGCACCTGGTAACAAAAGCGCTTTAAAATTTCCAAATTTAATGTTCGATCACATTATTTTCTAGTAATGGAAGACCGATAAAAATATCTTAATTTTCTACTTTACAGATCTATACCCCACAAGCTATGTTAGGGGGGGGGGGGAAAATCAACCTCTCTTACTTTCACGAAAATTCCACAGGGTTTTATCAAATTTTAAATCCCAGTTTCGGTTTTTGGTCAAGGAAGTGCATATGAAGTGCATGTTTGAAGTCAACCATACTGTGATACGTATGATATTCGTGTGCTTTTTATACATATTTAGCTTCCAGATTCCTCCTCATTATTCTACAATCTGGAAAGCATAGCTGGTGCAAGGTTGACACATTTATCTTCACTTGCCTCCCTCGACATAGATCATGTTTAAGTCACCTATGCTGTATAAAGAACGTTAAAACCCAATAACGAAAATTTGTTCCAATTTAACTCAAATATTTCTTATTTACAGGGTATCAATAAATTTACGAATGAAGCAGAACGATGCCGACTGAACTGCTGTTTATCATTGTTAGGCATCCAGTATTATAATAAAGCTGTTATTCATATACTCACTCATGTGATTTATACGATACGAAAATCGTCTTAAATAATAATATCAGAAACAAATTAACTTTACAAAACCAATAAATAATCCACGTAGCAAGATAGGAATGTAAATGACCAATAATCCCAAAATTTTATTAGACGTGAATAACAAGACAAGACTAATAATAATGCTGACACTTTATGAACACTGTGGTGGCTTCTTGGCTGAGGACCGAAAGGTCACCAGATCGAACACTAGTATCAGGTGATATTTCCGAAAGCCCCAAATCTGTCCTTCGTTGAATTGTGCTGAAACGCTTCCGGATTCAGATACCCGTAACACCGTAAATGATCATTCCACATGTGGTAGAAACCATTCTACTAAATTATCAAAACCACACGAAACCATTAATATATGAAAATTTATTAAATGAATATTGATATTACAACTACTGTGCTGACAAAATATTTATTGGGAGAACCATTACAGAACTTATGGATGCTTGTAGAAAACAAATTACCAAAACATTAAAAGTAACTTTATTTCATTTTGGAGGAAATTTTAGGTGAATAACGTAGGTCAAACCTTTTTTAGAGAACGGTGTTATGGGAGCACAAAAATTTGGTGCCTCAATATCTGAGTAGGAAAATAAAATATTTTGTAAAATGTTTATCGAAAGTGAAAATTAAAGAAATCCATGCCAAAAAGACACAATTACTGCGCAAGATCTCCCGGACTAAAAACTGTGTACATTTACTGAATCATTATTATCTACATTTTGCGTCAATTTATCATAGTACATGGCATATGATTAATTCTTTTTTATCAACCAATGCAACAGATCTAACAAATCTCTTTACTATCGTAAGAATTTATTCTCCTCTTTCAAGGTATTCTATGGCGTTGTTACAGTGTTTTTAAGTGGTTTGTGTAATGGAAATTTCTATTTGACTAATAAGCATTGTCGAAATGCTATAAAATGCACCGATTGGTAACTTTCTGACCTCGCATTCGGGAGGAATCGGGTTCGAATCCCGTTCAGCCATCCAGATTTTGGCTTTCCATGATTTCCCAAATCACTCCAGGTGAATGATCGGATGGTTCCTTCAAATAGCCATAGCCGGATTCCTTCTCGTTCCTTTCCCGCATCTAATGACCTTGACGTCGACAGGGCATAATGTCTTAAACTACTGTAAGATCATCTTAAAAATACGGATTCGTTGCTAAAATGGAACTTCGTGTCGTTGTAATGAATGACCTGGTGACAGGGTTTCTCATCGGCTGCGCAGTCCAACACTATCGTAGGCGCCTACAGTTTAATGTGTAATGCGAGCCACGGAAGCGTTCTGGCGTTCTTCCTATTACACATCAACCTGTGCCAGAGGTGAAGGTCGAGTAAAGGACCTATAAAAAACTTCGCCGAGAAAGGAATTTGAACCAGCGACTTGTCGATCCCTAGTAGACGTCTTAACCACTAAGCCTCTAGGTTGCTTAAATCGTTGTTGATCATCCTTCAAATAATGAAGCACAACTCTTACGACAGTTCTCTGGCGCATCCAATAAAACTTGCATAAATAATTAACTGCAGCGAACAAGAATAATAATAATAAAACTAGTTCGGGACTGCCGATAGAAGTGAAAATTTAAAACTATTAATATCTTACGCACAACACGTCATACTTACAGCTACAGATGTACTGTTAACATTATCATGTTGGTGACGTGAACTGATAAGATTTTAGCAATACAAAAATTGACCAACATGCCTATAGAAGTTTCCATCTAAAAAATAAAAAAATGGAATTAAAAATGGAATTAAAAATGCGTTCCATTCTCTGGCAGTCTGTACACTAGTATCGCGAAAGAGGAATCATTTGAAGGAAATAAATATTTTTGAATAAAAATCCGTCTTCTAACAACTGTTTTTTATTGACTTGTATCTATCTACCAGACGCGTTTCGCCCTTCTGGAGTGGGGCATCGTCAAAGAAGGGCGAAACGCGTCTGGTAGATACAAGTCAATAAAAAACAGTTGAAAACAGTTGTTAGAAAACGGATTTTTATTCAAAAATATTTATGCAACAACTGCGGAACATGGCCTACAACAAGATTACTGTGAAGGAAATAAGTCTGATAGTTTAAGCTCCATTGTTTTCGGGTGTCTGTTTCTCTTGTGTGAATACAATTTTCGCATCTCCCTGCTGAGCCCAGCAGTTTCACGTTTGTATTGTGACGCCGAGGTTAAGCCGATTCAAGTTTCACGCCGATGTGACAAATGTCCTTTGTGCTGACGAAAGCTCTCCGGTCACGGACCGAAGGGGTGTCAGGCGTCAACTGAATAGAAGACGGCATCTCCCACGGATGGAATTTCTCTGCGCGTGGCCCCCTGCGCGAAACACGAACCGTCCGGGAGCCAAAGCGATAAATCTCTCTTGCAGACGGGCGCGCAAAATTGCTACACCGTCCGTATTGTCCTATCCCGTTAAGCCCTTGTACGGGGTATTTCCGTTCAGAAAGGACGAGGTTTCAGAAACAGCAACCGGACGCACCATTCTGAGCTGGAACAAAGGGGACAGCATTTACGACTACTCCGTTTCGTATTAATATTAAACTTTGTCCAGTTAATTTTTTTTTTTTCCTTCAGTTTTATTTTCGCACAGATGTAACATTTCAGGTGGTCTTTGCAAACATCCGGACCAGCAGCGTAAGTCCAAAGTATTGGATATTAACTTTGGATTTCTAAGTTCTAAGGTCACAGAACTTCAAGTTAGAGATATAGAAGATCTCTGGAGAGAAGAAAAATTGAAAAAAAAAAATAAGAGGAGGCTTGGCTGGAAAAGCTTAAAGAAGAAACTAGCTACAAAATCCTGGCGGGATTTAACATTGAAACATTAGCCCGAGGGTGAAGAAGAGTATGATAATAAAAATAGAGAATTATAAAAGTTGTATCTGGTAATTGTCGTTTGTAAACCGAAGATGAAAAGATAAGTGGATGATCTTTGTTTCTTACTGAAATTGTAATAAAGAAAGGGAATTGTTCCTTGAAGGATATTTGATATGATTTTAATAGTAATTTGATTTCAGCAGAGGTATCGAAATAACCAGTGACGGACTTAGAGCACCAAATAAAAATCCTATTGAGCTTATCTGACACTGGAAATATAAAGAATATTAGTAGATTTGATTTATTAAAGTAAAAACAGGTGGTAAAGGAAAGGTTGTAAAGAATATACATTCATACAACACACAAAAAACCTTTACAAACTGATCTTGCAAAATCTCTTGCCATTTTAGTTTTATTGCTAATACCGTAAAAATGCTCTGTTTTTGAGCGTCCTGAAATATTAAAATTTACATTGGTATCACGAGAAGAAAGGTGATAAATGATTTAGAATAATATTTTCTTAAAAGAAAAAACTTCATATGAACGTACAAAAATAAAATTATAAGAAATTTATAGCTTGGATGGTCTGAGAAATACACAGCTTGCTGAGTTATATAAATGTTCTCAAGGTGCAGCACGTAAACGAAGAATTTTTCCGGCGTGAAGGTAGTCTTTTTACGACATCATCCGGCTGCAAACCAGCAAAGATTATACTATATTCTTAAGGCAGTCCAGATAGTGTTGAAAACTGTGAAATGTTTGGGAGGGTCTCAAGCTGTAGTAATGAAAGAAGTTGTAAACTTTTACAGGCCGCCATGCTGGCAATTTGTCACATCAGTATTGATAAATCATCTGCAAAACGTAAGACATTTTCTTAGATTCGGTTTAGATTATTCTAAGGAAGATATTATTACCACACTTACGCGAATATCGATTTGACCAAACGACATGCAGTAATTTGTGTGGAAGTATAACCTTATGATTTCAAAGAATATTCAACTGCCGAATTTTTCTTTTTTAAGAAATTTATCTGAGCAGGTCAACGATTTTACCATCAATAAAATATATTTTTAGTTGTTCCTTTGTCGTATCTAATAGATTTATGTGCCCTCCTTTCTTCTTATAATATCTTATTCATAACTACATATTCCGTTCCAGTTTTTCAATATCTATTTACTTTTTTGATTAGGAATGCAGTTGCTCAAACTTTCAGATTTCTGCCACACTGCCAACTTGATAATGTAACAACTTAAACCTCTCACTTTCAATGTACAGAAAGCAACACCCTTAAGATGGAGAAATCAAGGTACAATTTCCGACACGCTATTCTTAATTAATCTATAATTTGTTGTCACGGGAGTCAAAATACAACTTCACATCCATCTCACACTTGCCGCACAGAAATTTTTGTTTTTCAGTTCCGAAAATAGAGGTCTCAAACTGATATAGGTAGAAATAAAATTTGTAGTGTCTATATGCGCCAGAAATACTGAAAAGTTTGCAAAAATTTTAACCAAGCCAGACGATTGTGAATTATATAGTTATAATGTTAATAATAACGACAACATTAGTTAAAATTGTTGTAGACCATAAAACTGTATTACTTTGCATTAATTGTTTCAAGCAGATTTATTCCCGCATCTCAGAATGTAAACATGAACAGCGAAATTTGATCCACACATGACTACATAAATAAGTTGCTAAAAACGAATGAACTAGAACTTCTAATCTATTCTACCTAGGCGAGAAACAGCACCATTAAAATTCGATTAAACCTCGATGGAGAAAATATAACTACGAATGCTCATTTAAATAAGTCTGTTTGCTATTCATAGAGAAAGTAAAAGGAATCAATGTCTATTATTTCGTAGAAAAACAAATTTTCATGTGCAAAAAGCATTAAAAAAGAGAGAGAGAGCTTATAAACCGTTCAGTCGAACTCGATTTCTGAAGTTCCATCAAAAAAAAAAAAAAAGAAGAAACACGATTACTTTACTTCCTGTGTGAAATATCGACAAAGAAATAGTGAAAGGTGGTGTGTTTAGCACTTAGTTCGGGATGTCATTTTTACTATCTTTAGTGCATTTAATAGTAACGATTTTAATACAATACTTTTAAAATTCCTTTTAAACGGAAAAAATCGTAAACATATTATTTATGAACTCTGAATTTCGTAGTTTATGTCGTCATAGATAATTCTTATTGTAGATTACCAAGTGTAGTGGGTGAGTGACTGATATCACTCGGCCCTGACGTGCCGTCCAGAGTTAGGTTTCCCATGGATTCCCAATTCACTACTGGCGATTGATGGTATCGTTCCTTCAAGAGGCCGTAGCCGAATTCCTTCCCGTCCCTTGCCCTCAGTAGTTTCCGCCTCTAGTGACCTCTACGTCAGCGAGGCGTAAGTGACTAAAAAGAACCTCGCCTTCAACGCGTTGACGCTTGATTAACTAATGGAGTCGTTCAGTGACAATCTAACACATTTTAGGTAGTACCTTTTACATCTACATCTATACTTCGCAATACACAAATACTGTGGGTGGCAGAGGGTGCTAAGCACCAATCCTAATTCTGTACATTCCAATCCCGAACAGAACAAGGAAAGAAAGAATATATAAAAGCATCAGTACGGCATTTTATTTCTCTAAACTTATCCCTTCTGTCATTGCGATCTAAATAGGCTGGCGGAAGAAGAATTTCATTTTCGCATATTCTTCAATAAATTCAAACGAAAACGACGTCGTCTGTCTGCCAAGCAATCCCAGCACAATCTGTATATCAATTCTGTGACATTTTCGTAAGGACTGTAACTAGCAGTCACGAATCGAGCGGCTCTCTTCTGTACTTTCTCTAACGTGCCAATCAATCCCTTGCAATACGGATCCCAAACTCCACAACAGTAGGCCTAATCCAAATGCGGACGCACTAGTGTTTTGAACGCTATTTCCTTTGCTTGAGCATTACAACTTCTCATCTGTTAGAACGCAATGCACTATTATTACAAGTACTTAGTGTTGTAGTATGGGGAAGTAATAGCAAAATTATAATTTTTGAATGATTTACTCTAAACTTACAAATTATATTAAATGTAAGGTATTTTAGTATATTTTGTTTACATACAGGACATGGTCGATATTGGGGACAAATTACAAGTTTATTGAAAGCACCGATAGCAAAAATGGTCTATAACTGAATAATTTGACGAACGCTCAAATCCTTATTTCCCTCTGAAAAAGAGTGAAAAATATCTTCGCCCTTTACTATAGACGAGCTCTTAGCAACGATAACTCACGCTGGTGTAGAAAGGAAGGAACATTTTCGAACCCCTTATAAGCGTTCATTTTTATCCGTACATCGAATATCGCCATCAATGAAATTTGCCGACCTATAATAGTGTATGACCAATGCTTTAATACCTGAAATCGCAACATCAATACTGTTATGTAACAATCTAGCATACCTCTCTTAAATGACTCATCGAGGCTTTCTTTGCCACATTATTATTATAATTTATTTTACAGTTGTAAAACTCTATAAAGAATAATAATTAGTACTTATCTTTATTAAGTTTCACAACGCGTAATATTCAGTTGACATACAAAATTAACAGATCACATATTAAAACATTTTTCTTTGCCCTCAGGCTATTTAGACATCATATACAAACATTAATAGACTCTATTAGAGAGATTCAGTTTTCTTTTAGACTCCCTTTTCTCGATACCTCTTCTTTTTAATCTTATCATTCCATATTAATACTTCCATCAACCATTTTACTCGATACATCATCCTAGGAGGATTTTTTCCCTTCTTAATTATCCATCCACCAGGGATATTTCTTCAAGCCTCTGGTGACATCTTTGACCCTTTTAACTAAGGTTTACAGAGTTAATATTGCACTTATTCTTATTTACGCAAATATGTCCACAATAATGGTATTAATTCTAGGTAAGAACACCCTTTAAGAAATTTAAATTTTACATTCTGTTTTTATTCAAAGATACACATATCGTGTGCACATTTGAAGTGCTGGGAAGGTACTCTGTCTCCTCACCATACTCTACACATTTCAAACAAAAATGCACAGATGGACGAAGATTGGATTGGAAAAAATAAGCCTTTATTTCCCTTCGGGTGCTGGGTCATAGAAAGTGATTAAACTTACGTAAACTTTTATATCCAGCTACTCACTTTATTAAAGATATTTATTTCCATTTTAATACTCTGCTACTTTCCAAATAACGTGAAATTACAAAGTTAGGAACATCCGTTAGACGTGAATTCAACTGGTGAGATCGAAATAACTAACTTCGACAAAGCGTCTTTCACATTTCTGTGAGTGAAGAAGATAACCGTGATGAGATTTTCTTTAGATTTCAAATTCATAAATTTCTCACGACGTTTTCATTACAACCTAACTGTGTACTTAATTTTGTGAGTGTTATAAGTTGTGTAATCGCTCCTTGATGGTCGACCTTAAAGGTGGGAATCCACAAATATTACCAAAACAAAATTAAAAAGCACGATGCCTGGAGCGAAATCGCAACAAATATGGGAACCACTATTGATGTTGTTAAGGGGAAAGTAAATTCTTTGCTCTCCTCGTTCAGAAGAGAAAGAGTTAAACTACAGAACTCGATGGTGGCAGGAAAAGGTATTGTAATTTTATAAATTATTTTACTTTATGCAATTATTGTAGGAATCTCCTGTAGCCAAAAAGCGAAGCGTTATTACCAATCTAGCTTCCACGGAAGTACAGTCTCTGTAATTTGTATCTCGTTTACATATTCCCAGACCAATCAGCAAATTTATGAATTCAAAACCTTTTGATAATATACAACAATTTTTTAAAAAATAAACCAGTTCTATAGTCTGTTCTTAAGTCACATAGCAGTCGCGTGGAATTTATTTTTTTTATTTTTTTAATGCAATATCCAATATTTAGGTGTCCTATTTCCATTTATAATAATCCCTTCTTCTTCACTTGAAACAGACATAATGGAGCGTGCACAAACTACGTGGCTCGGTCCAGGTGGAGGCGGGGAGGGATTGCCTTGAAGGCTACGCTGGGCTACGGGGGAGGAGAGGGGGGTTCCAAGCCAGGCCACGTAGTTTTTCTTTCATAATATTTATCACAGTTAAAATGAGGAATAAAACTCACAACAGCATGTGAATATTTATTTCCCTCAGTTAATTATCTCCGTATGTAATTTAGAATAGTCTGACAAGAGAAAACAGTACAAAATGTCTACTGGAATCAAAAGGGAAAAAAGCTACGTGGGGGGGGGAGGCAAAAGCCACGTAGGGCTACGTGGGGGGGGGGGGGGGGGAACACAGGAGGCCAAAATGGAGCTACGTTGTTTATGCACGTTCCCTAATTCCACAAGATGCAGCGCTAGCAGTAAGTTTTCCTCTCGGAGCCATTTGTACACTGCATGTAGAACGATATTAAATGTTGGCACACGAACTGTTATATATTTGCGAATATTTGGTTGGTGCATACAACCAGCCAAATCATCCGATTGCAAACAGACAAACGTATGCAAACGCCACAAGCGTTTGCCAAGTATGCGCGCTTGCTGGATCCCAGGTTTAAGAGGAGACTCTAAACTAAATCTAACAAAAGAAGCTCTGCAAGATGCTGAGGAGACATCCACACCCTGTGGGTGTCCTGCTTTCCCCAGGTATTGTCTGCAGTGTCTAGTAGGCGGCTTTCACCGGTGGCTGACAATAGCTCCCTGCCATATAATTTGCTTCGCTTCAAGGGGTGACGACACCGCCAACCAGGAAGGTTGACGTTGAAGGAGAGTCATTAGAACAACAAGTGTTCACCACAACGCCAGGCGCTCCTGCTTTCTAAACTGCGTGAACCGGCGACAAAGACCCCACTTAACTGTATTCTTCACCTGCCCATTGTTTGCGATGTGAAAATCCGAACACTTCCTCGACTGTTCTGCCATACGATACAGGTAACATTACATTGATATTTTTATTTTAGTTTTTATTTACAAAGTATACATTTATTTCAAAGATTATAACAGACGAGTTAAAACATTTTAAATGTCTCTTCTAAATCTGGACTGAGCCACTTTGCAGATGGAAAGATAATTAAATTAATGATAATTAACATAAACGTTCTTTGTTGCTCAAGGTAGACAAAACTGTAGTGTTATAAGCTTCAAGGGTTCGTGTTTTATATTTAATTCATCATAGGACTTTACAGTATCAGGCATTAGTTCTGCCTGCTTCATAGTAATGTATCATGGTATTTCCTGATGTACAGTTGAGGCTGTTATGCACCCTGAGGATCTTGCCATTTCTATATGAATAGATTGTTAGTGTTCCAGAAAAGATGTATCAGGATAACATACAAGTTGGATAGGAATACAGCCAGTAAAGAAATATTTAGACAAGAAAAAATTCTTACTATATTTTAACTATATATATATATGTGTGTATGTGTGTGTGTGTGTGTTTGTGTGTGTGTGTGTGTGTGTGTGTGTGTGTATTTAGGGTTTTGTTACTGATTAGATGCAATCCAAAATTTGTTAATATTAATAGTGAAATTCATATATATGACACTCGAATTAAAACTAATTTACATATCAAAAGACAGCAGATAAAAGTGCGTTTGAAATGGGAGCAAGACAATATAATAAGCTACCAACACATTTAAAGTCATTGACTGAAAATGAATTTAAAACTGAATTAAAACATTATCTATGTAATAAGGCTTTATATAATCTTAATGAGTTGTGAACTGTATGTAATAACATTTCTGTACTGAATTATTTTAACTTAATGTTAATTTACTTACTCGAAGTTCCTGGCCTTGCTATGGAATTCATTTATATTGGAATTCATTATATTATAAGGTATTCCTGTTGTGTAAGATGTATTGGGCTTGGTAGAAACTTGTGTACACAATTATATTGTCAATAAACAATTATTATCTTACGACAAATTACAGGCGCAGAAAGAATTTTTAAAAATGTCACGTCTTCCATCACAAAACCATGTTAATAAACGTACGTTGTAAACTAGCAGCATCGTATAGAAGGAACTGAATTTTCCGCTTTACTAAACGGTATTTTATCTGAAGCAGTGACCTCCAATTTACATTTAATTTTAAATTAATTTGGAGATTAAGGAGAGAACTGATATCATATGCTGATATGGACGGTTACATGAAACAGATTAACACATTGAGTGCAAAAAGTGGTATATACTATATCAGCAGAAATGATTACTTCTTTTTTTACTTATTTCTTTACGCCTCGTCGACGGCTAAGGTCATTAGAGGCGGGATGGGACTGGGGACAAGGAACTAGAAAGAATTCCGCCATGGCCCTTTTGAAGCAAACATCCCGACGTTCACCTGGAGTGATTTTGGGGAAACCATGGAAAACCCAAATCTGGATGCCCGGACAGGGATTGGAACCCGCGTCCTCCCGAATGCGAAGTCAGAACGTTAACCGTTCACCCACCATGCTCCGTAGAAATGTTTACGTTGGAATCAAAGACCTCATTACCGAAAACTACAAAATTTAACTCGGAAAACTGTGTACCTGGAAAGTTAATATTGAGAAAACGTGAATTCTCTAACGCGTAAACTAAGTCTTCCTCTCATACAGGAATAAAGTACCTACTGTGTCGTTATTTATGGCGAACAGAAACATTACACAAAATTGGTGACAACTACAAAAATGTTTAAAGCATTTTCCATCTAGGGTTGCGATTCGTACTCTATTATATAGTACTAAATGTTACATGGCGTAAGCGTATTTTACATTCTACGAAAGAAATGTGAAGTACGTTGAAATATATTTTTTACCTGACTTACATTCTCGCCTTACTGGTTGACATTTTACTTACACATTATCATAACGCAGCCTTAACAAACGATCATTAAAAGTCTTTGGCATAGTTTACTCTACGGTCTTTGGACTGAAAGATTTATGCATTTCTCAATGCAATCACAACAAAATGTCAAAAGTCTCTCACTTCACAATTAATTTGATTGTTTTGTTTGAACTTTGAGGTTGAATACAATTCACTCGACATTTTTTGTTAGTAAAAAATGAGCTCATTAGATACTTTTACTTGAATATAAACCGCAAAGATTCTGGGGAAATTTTTAAGAAGTATTTATCGAATGTATCTAAAAGTAATGAAAACCATGTGTTCCAAATTAAAGAAAGTACTCTTTCCTGTACAATGTACGGGACCTTATTTCTGCATTCCCAAAACACAAATATAATATAACTGTTTCACTAAAAGGTGGAAGCACTAATTGCATATGAGAAACAAAATTCGGCATCTGATCAGTGAATATGGCCATCAGCAGTTCTCTTGCATTCACAGACAGAACGACACAGTCGGTAAGCTCTAAAACGTTGAGGACCAAGTTTTCGACGACTGTAATTCATCTTTTACACCACCGGACATAAAGAGAGTACAAATGAAGCTCTGTAGTGTCCGGGAGGTTAATGTCTCCTCGAAGACACCCAGGCCATTAACGTCTATCGAGGATTAATGGAGGACGTTATCCCTAAATGCAGCTGTTGTCTGTCTCTACGACAGCCATAAACAGTAAAGGCTGACGTCTTTATCACCACTGATAGCCAGGTCACACAGACGGCAGCCTGTGGCTGTCCAAATAATTACTTTCAACAAGCGCTGTTTCAGAGTACAATCGTGCATTGACATTGCTTGAAGATGTTATGACTGTTTTTACGTCGTATCAGCAGGAATATTTTTCTGGAAGTTTTAACGCTATTATTCGGTGGCTCCGTAAGGCTCCCTTCACAATAAACGAACCTGAATCAATAAGGATCAATTCGAATCAAGATGAATTTGATTCGTGATATCCAATCCTTCATACCAAGGGAACGTCCATAAACCACGTAGCTCCATTTTGGATTCCTGTTAACTCGCCTTCCCCCCCCCCTAGACCGAGCCACGTAGTTTATGCACGCTCCCCAACCGCGTCAAACCAAATCAATACGAATCAAATCCAACCTCTCTTTTCCAATGTAGCATTCTCTCTCAGTAGCTTTTTAGCTTCCAGCATCGATGCAGTTATAATTAACACTATTGTGCTTCGTAGAAGACCATTTAATTTTATAATAATAATGTCCTTTTGTTTTGGTAGTTTAAATAATATATGTAGATTAAATAATGATGAAATTATAAGATTTTCCGGAATACTTAAATCTTGCCAAATTTTCTTCAACACAGAGGCACTAAAATTTCTATTATTGTGATTTTTTCACTCAAGTCAAAAATCGCACTTTTCTTTCACTATCATAATCAAAAGTTCAACATCCATCGTGTCTGGCTGTTGATTCTTGATTGCTTGAAGGAAGAAGATCCTGACCAGCTGGATCACGTGCAATCTATATATATAAAGATGAATGTATGTATGAATGTTAGTTAGTTTGTTTGTTTGTTCTTCATACAAATCCACAGTTTTCATTCGATCTCGATGAAACTTTGCACACTTATCCTTTGAAACAAGGAGAAAAATACTGTCTACATTATGTTGAAAAATTATCTGTATAAATAATACATGTTGTCTTATAATTTCGAAACATTACCGAACGGCGATAAACAGACGCGTTGGATGTGGAGGTCTCTGTACAGATCTTCAATGTAGCGTTCAGCTAGCTCAGTAGTTAAAGCGCTAACATACTAATGTTTGGGTCGTGGTCTCGGGTTCAAATCCCCATGGATACTAACATTTTTAAAAATTGTTTTTGATCGTAAGAGTCACGCCTGGGCCGTCGGTTATTCGGACTGAATGTTAAACTGTAAATATCACAAAGTTAGGGGTGCAGTACTGTAGATGTACACTTTTTTACGTTATATTGATCCATCAGGGGTGATTCGTAGTCAGTGTGTGTGTGATCTGCAGTAGTAATACTATAAATGCAGAAGCAAGTATCTGTCTTATGTTACGTTTTTAGAATTAAATGCCTATACCGATATTGATGGAATTCGACTAGAAAATCTGTAGGGAGGGGACAGGACTTTTTTGTTTGTATGATTAACAGCTGTAGTCACGAAATTTTGAGAACTTATCGAATAGTGACGGAGAGACGGATGTGTGGGTTAGTCTGTAATTTTATGTCGCTTGCTCAAGCTATGCTTCTCGCGCATCGGGGTTAGTGTATAATTTGTTAATAAATTTAGTTTATAGAAAAATCGTATTATTTGGTATAGATGTCGATTTTCTCTGTCCTATTACTTCGTGTCTGCTTAAATGTTTCTGGCACCAATTTATTTTGCCTTCTTTTTTGATATGCCTTGCGGGTGTAAGCTGACCTAAGTTGTAGCTCTAGAAGAGCACGAGCAGCTAAAGTTCTTAGAACCCAAGAATTGGATGCTTATGCTGAAGTAAGAAGAAAAGTCCAAGCTCAAATAAAGCTGCCCTTAGTTAACACCCCCCCCCCCCCCTCCCCACATCCCCTTACATTCGTTTGTTTTTCTTTTTTAAAATATGTTTGAAATTGATTCTCTTCAAGAGACAGGTTCGATGGTAGAATGATATAGTGATGGGTTTCCCGTCATATTATGCCGACTCGGTGTTGTTTGGGACCAATCCTTCGCTATCAACAACTTTTTATAATCAATCTGGCAAAGAAATTCTTAATCCACGCGTAAGAAGTCGTGGGTATCACCTAGTATTGAATTAACGCGGATTGAAGCGGATTCAACTGGTGTGAAGGCGGGAACTGAGTCTGGTCGCATTTGACTGGTGGAGCATCAATCGAACCTTGGTGAGTTAGATTCTCCTTGATTCTGATTGATTCAGATACGTTTAGTGTGAAGGGAGCCTCACTCAGCCAATAACGCGAATGGCAGTGAATTTGTCGATCGTGGTTGAAGTCTCAATGAATCAGAAGATTTTACCGTCCGAAACTCCTCCCCACAGGAGGCCAACTTTGCTGTTAAATGGACATTGAGAAGAAAATTGCTGGGAGATAAAAATCCCGGCGGTGTCTTACGAAACAACGCCGTTCGTAAAGAGTGATGATTACCAAAGCTTGCAACTTAGTGTTTCTCTAGCTCGTCGTCGATATGCCAACTGTGGTCGAGGCCTATGGTATGTTTGGCATTGTCCTTTAGGAAATGGATCCCTGCTTTCGAAGATGGCTTCTCCTACCATCCGCAGAAAACAGAAATAACTACATTCCACCTAAGAAACAAACAAATGAACTACAAGCCAACTTAGCGTTCAGAGAGCAGATGCTGAGGTATAACAGTGCCCCAAAATACCAGATAATAACATTAGACAGATCCCTCACTCACAAAAGGCTCCTTCAGAATACAGCTGCCAAGCTTAAAAGTCAGCACGATCTACTTCAACGGTCGGCAAGAACTTAATGGGGAGTTGATGCAATACATTAAGAACTCCGGCCTGGGCCTTAGTTTACTCCACAGAGGAATACTGCTCTAGCGTGTGGCTCAATATCTCTCACATCCAGATGGAGGACGTTCAGCTTCACCAAACCATGCCCATCATAACTGCCACGCTTCTATCTATACCTGTCCTGTGGCTGCCAGCGCTCAGTAACATTCCACCAACTCAACATTGAGACGTTTCCCGTCCACGGGGTATTAGGCAATACGAAATACGGGTGAAGTCACGTCGCCCTGCCTGTATAACTGCTGTGAGTCCAACTCCTTCAGCCCTACAGATAGCAGGACAGGAGAATGGGCATCGTCATCACCACAGGCCATCGTGCAATTAGTAATCCCTGCTCAAAACTTGCAGGATTCAACTTGCCGCAATCTGCTAGGTGTAAATTAAATCATATTAGATGCCGCAAGGGAAGAACTGCTTCAACTCTCCTAACATAAAACTGGGAAGATTCACTGTACTGAGACTGGGGCGAGGTTGCACAAACTGTGTCGCAGATTGTGCACAATTGCCCACTGCGTGTCTTCCCTGGAAGTCACGAAAATTTAAATTCGGCAACGCCGGAGGTAGTAGCCTGGAGGGAGCATCTCGACATCAAGTTATGGAAGACCTGGCTGGCGATCCTGACGTAGCGTCCAGATCACCTGCCAGCTGAGGGAATTATATGTATACAGGGTGATTCAAAATAACGTGGACAAAATGACATGGAAGATCTGTCATACAATAAGGATCAAAAATCGCATTGGAACAGAGGGTCGCAAACGCCTGTAGAGGGCGCTGGAGCCACGAGAGGCACGGCCACCACGATCACCAGACCTGTCTCCCTTTGATTTTTTCTTGTAAAGATTTTTAAAAGGACTTGTGTATGAAACACCTGTTGAAACGCCGGAAGACTTGGTAGGAAGAATCGTTGCGGCAGCCGGATGTGTTCGAGATACACCTAGTATCTTTGACGGAGATGCCGGGCTTGTCTCGATGCATCAGGCAAAAACTTTGAGCATCTGCTGTAGGCTCAACATTTCGCTTGCATTAGTCGCATGTGAGTGAGTAATTATCAATAAAATGATCTGTAATGGTATTGTTTCTTCTCTTTGTGTCAGTATTATTTTAGACGCCCTGTAGCGGCTTCGGATCGCAGTTGCGACCCTCTGTTCCTATGCGATTTTTGATTCTTATTGTATGACTGATCTACCACGTCATTTTGTCCACGTTATTTTGAATCACCCTTTACATATTAACTCCATAACTATAGTATAATTTTTGTTGAGCTCCATTTTATAAGTGTCATACAGCATCAAATGCGAAATAAATAAACTATTAGGTGGACAAACAGAAACAGACAGACAGGCAGATGTGAGCATTGTATGCGACGTGGAGTGGACCACCCCGACATCTGCTACAGCTGATGGCGACTGCTGAGTGAAATCGTCCGCCGACATCAGGGACGCGCGAGGTGGACTTTTTGCGCCGTTAATCGATTCTTAATGACTGCCGAGTGGCTGAGGTAGCCACGCCACTGCGGAGAACCACAAGAAAACTGCTGGGTGGTCGCCCAGTGATAAATGTCGCACCAATTGTGTGACATAAACAAGAGGTGTGACAAACAAATCAACGAAGAGGGCACAAAACCTCTCCTGCAGTTTGGTCGTTACCCCGTCAGCATTGCCAGCCAGCACATCTATGGCGCTAATGCAGTCAAGATTGTTTTCCCAGTTACTAAGTGCCTGTTATTCGTTTGTTACAGCACTATCAGTGCTCATTTTTAAAATGAAACCAGAAGTTCGTTTCTCCGTTCTTGATTTTTTCTATAAAAAATCTGAACTGACGACTGATCCTTACAAGTGTGTTAATGGTCTGGTTATCATCATTCACCAGTACATATTTGAGATTTTTTCACCTTTAAATTCAATTAATTTTTTTTAAAAAAGTTTACTTTATTCACATTTCTTCTACCGGTGTCAGATGTATTAAGCCTCGTTTCCACGACGCGTCCCTCGGCGCGTGCTAGGGGACGCCTGTCATCTTTGCCGCATATGTTAGCATGGACCCTCGACCCACCGCCAGGCGGTAGAAGATGAAAGGCGCGTCCTGCCTAGCACGCGTCGTGGGAACGAACCTTGGTTCACATTCATTATCTAATCGTTCGATTCCAGGCTCGACATGCACGCTTTAAAATTACCTGAATATTAATATTATTAGCACTTCAACTCACCATCAAAATCACAACAATCTCTCCGATTACCTCAATAATAAATTGCAATGTTTTTGTAAATTTTACGACCACTGAGATCGTGTACCTCGCAAATGTATTTAGTGTCTTAGGTTTATGGCAATTTTTTTTATTTTTATTTTCTAATGCGGCAACTGTGTCTCTTTCAACGCGTATAAACGATTTTACCACCAGTATTATTGTATTACACAGTACAACAAACTTAAAACAAACCATGTCCTAAACATGGCCTCGATCAGAAGCGGATACTTGGTTCTCGTATCCGAAACTCGAGGAGAAGACATCTAAAGATCACCACCCAAGACTTGAGACGATTTCAAGATGTTTACATGTCTGTACCGGTAAATATCAACTTGTGTGTGTTTGTCGGCAGTACCATACATAGTGTTTAAGATTATAATAAAGAACTCATGGATAACTAGTTGTTGAATTGTGCTGTAGACAGCAAACCATCCGAACAACGCACTTTATGGATGGCACTATCCGATTTTTTTTGATTTTTTTTAAAAAAAATTTTAATTTATTTTTTTATTTTTTTTATTTTTTTGAGCAGGCTAGACTGTGAATGGGTAATTTAAGGGCAGCTAAAATGTTCACTGCAAACTTCGAATTTTCTTTTATTCCCCTTTTAACTGATACGCCATGTTCGAGTAAAAACAACTAGATTAGATACGCATACTAGCCGATTTGGGAAAAGTGCTAAGTTCAGTGAAAATGTTATTCACTTATCCTACGATGTAGTTATAGTTTCATGCACAGTTACTGTGTTTATTGTTGGTTTATGAAGCCCTTCTACCTTGCCAAAGCGAAAAGGTAATAAAGGAAGGTCATTGCGCTAATTCCAATCCTTTCGGTGCAATTTTTTAACATTGTAGTATGAATATCATGCGTTGGAACGTATTTCTCTGAAAGGCCTGGTACTCCCGTATCGTACTAGTATTGACTTAATACACGAATAAGCACGCTTTCTGCAAATCCTTCTTAAGTTTTCATTAATCCCTCGCGAGATTCAGCATTTAGAATAAGCACAGACAATGCAACCACCGGAAGCATTTCTTCTCATCATTCTGTATAACCGACACTTTTTGTTTGAACCGTAGAAATTGTGAATACCTAAGCGAACTTGATGCGATACAAGGATCACAGTAAAAGCCATGGCAATAATATTTTTCTACACGGATTAGAAAAGAAATTTAAAGTATACAATGTAGAATGGAGACTCGGACATATGAAATGTTTTGTTATTCCACTAAATGTGAAGGGATGCGTAGACACCTAAATGGGAGAGCAGATCATAATTTATACAGAATCTTCTCTCACTAAGGGAGCGACAAGTACTTGGGAACCCATCCTAACTGTTACGTGATTTTGAGCTCAAATCCTGCTAGACTTGTAGGAACCATTGCTTGAAACATACTTTCAATCTTGAAGACATCGTCATAGCAATGAGACATAAATAAGATCATAGGATACTATAGTGGTGAAGCTGAGGGTGTGTGGCCTCTTCCACATCGTTGGCGGCGTGTCGCGGATTCTTTGAGAGACTACTTCTCAAGACTGTAGTAGCGTGTGTGGTTACATCTTATAGCTAAAGGAATACACACATTTACAACGAACGTTTGATGTTTCTTATCTTTTTGTCTGACACAGATCTCTGTATTGCTCAAAATTCATACACACCGCAATCCTCTTTCCTTCTTTATTTTCTTTTCTTACAGATTTACACCTGGTCGACGTTGAGGTTATTACATGCGGGAAAACATGAAGCTCAAGGAACGGAAATGAATTTTGTCTTGGGCTTTTTAAGGAATCATACTGCCATTCTCTTGGAATTATTTTGGGACATTATATCTGGATGGCTGAACGGCGATATGAACCCGTGTCCTCCCGAATACGAAGCCAGAGAGCTATCACCCACACAACGCGCTCGGTTCGTCTTTCCATCTGTATATTTTGAAATTTCTTGCTGACCCGCATTATTGTTCTATTTTTTCTTTAAAAAAACCCATTGTGGTCTCCTTCTCCTTCTGCTCCCTATATGTTCCGGATGTCGGCAACCATCTCTGTTGGTTGATGCTCGGATTAGCTCCGTAGTCTTCTTGGAGGTCCATGTTCTCAGATTTTCCCCTGGAGAACAGACTGCAGGAGTTCATAACAGCTATTGTTCCTTCTGATGTGGCCAAGGTACCGCTGCTTCCGTGTTTTTATGGTAGTCAATATTTCCATATCTTTTTTAATTTTGCGAAGCACTTCATCATTTGTGGTGTGGTCTGTCCATGTTATTCTAAACATTCTTCGATACAGCCACATTTCAAAAGCTTCTAACCTATTACTGATAGTTTCCGTTAATGCCCACGTTTCAACGCCATACAGGAGGACAGAGAACACATAGCAGCGCAGGAGTCTCATCTTCGTGGTAATAGGAAAATTACGATTTTTAAAAAGATTATTCATTTTATTGAAAGTAGCCCTGCTTTACCAATCCGTGACTCTACTTCATCAGATGGGTCCCATTGGCTATTTACTGTGGTGCCAAGATACGTATACCTTGATACACATTCAATGGTCTTCTTGTTAATCATAATATGGCATTGGGAGTCGTTGTTTTTGACAATGACCATTACTTTTGTATTATTTGTATTAATTTCATGTCCCTATTCGTGGCTGCCTTGTGACATTCTATCTATAAGATATTGTAAACTTTACTGACCGCCTGCAAAAATGACTGTCATTTGCCTATCAAATATTGTTTATCCAGCTTGCATTCAACAGTACTCCCATCTCCACATCGCTCTACGCCTCCCTAAAGATATACTCTGAATAGATGTTGAATAATAAAGGGGAAAGGATACAAACTTGTCTTACACCACGAAGAATTTTTACTTAAAACGTATTTTCTGTGTTAACCCTCATAAAAATATTTGCCACCCCTTTGATGAGCGGCCTAGTGCTTCAGTGGTTAATACGTCTGACTGGAGAGGTTCTCGGTTTGAATCTCTATCTCGGGCCGTTAACCATACCTTCACACTTGGCACAGTTTGCTGTATAATGTGAAGTACGCCAGAAAAGCTACGTGGTTTGAATTCCACGTTGAATTTCAAATATCCTTTACCCGGTAGGATTACCGGGTTTGGTTAGGTAAAGAGAAAAGCAACCACCAAGAGTAGTGGTGCAACGGTTAGCGTTCTGGCCTCGCATTCGGAAGGACGCGGGTTCGAATCCCCGTCCGGGCATCCAGATTTGGGTTTTCCATGGTTCCCCCAAATCACTCCAGGCGTATGCCGGGATGCTTCCTTCAAAAGGCCATGGTCGAATTCCTTCCCATTCCTCGCCCCCCCCCCCATCCTTTCCCGCCTCTAAAGACCTCGCTGTTAAGAGACGTTAAGCAGTTTTTTTTAAAAAAAAAAAAAGGAAAACAACTGGCCACCAACCTCCAATACCAACTAACAACTGCTACAATAACTGCTAAATAAAGACTTCTGCATTTTTTCTATTTTTCTGTAAATTACAGATTGTTGTTAGTTAAAACATTCGAATAGTTATCTAAAAGACATGAGAAGAAAAGAAAATTTTGTGAAATAAACAGGCGTACAGGGTATTTATGAGACATTCATTAGCTCACGAATGACCATATTCCTAAATACTAACTATATCTGCAGTAGATAATCAGTTAATTGGGTCATTATATGGAAACTGATGTGAGGTCGTTACCATATCTAAAAGCAGCAATGCGCAGCTCGGTACAACAGTAATATCCCTTATCTGCGAGTTCAAACAGTGGCAGTGCTAACATGGCCGGCGCTGTAGCACGCACTGCACTGTACTCAGTCAATGCTGCACTAAAAATACTGCCCACCCGGGAGCTTGCGTGACTACGTGCCGCTCGATGCAGTGGTTTAATCTAATGGCGAGAACGACCAGCCAGCTATCTGCCGGGACAAGGGTTAATGACTCAATAGCGGGCCACGCCCACGTCCGACACGCGATAGAAGGGGCGAGGGAGCCCAAAGGGTCGGGCACAGTCAGCGAGCAGGCTTCAACATAACTGATAATGACGAGAGACGGCATGCAATTGGGAGAATCAGGTAGATAAAGCTTAGTTACTTAATTAATGTCTGCTTTCTTTCTTTACTCGCTACGGCCTAGCCTCTAACCATACTCAAGTTTTTTTTAAGGACAGTAGAAGTGACAATAGGATATGAAAGAAAGTAGTGGGTGGCCAGTAACGCTCTGGCCTCGCATTCGAGAGGACGTGGATTCGAATCCCCGTTCGGCCATCCAGATTTGAGTTTTCCTTGGTTTCTTCTTAACACTTCACTCGGATACCAAGATGGTTCCTTCAAATGGCTATGACCGAATTCCTTTGCGTTCCTTACCACCAGCCCTTTCCACCCTCTAATGACCTCAACGTCGACGAGGCACAAAAATCATAAGGAAAAAAAAATAGTTGGGGGAGACCGGGGCAAGTTGACGATGTTAACGATTAAACATTTTTAATAAATTCATTTTTTGAAGAAAATATTTTTTCATTGTTAATATTATTAGATTGGTCTTTTATTCCAATGTTCGTAATTATATATAATTTTATTTTCATGTTATCAAAGAATTTTTACTAATTTTAGAAAGTAATGCAAATCTGTCATTTTGCCCCAGGACTGGGGCAAGATGACACTTAATGATACTGTAATACATTTTTATTGTTATACATTAATATGTATACATTGTTGTACATACATTAACAGAAGTTACTTACAAATTTCCTTCCTTCACAGTTTGAGCAGTCTTTGTGCCACCATTTAAAGCACGTGCAACACTGTATCCAGTCTTCTGATGGATGGTCTTCATAGACCTCAGCACATCTAGGACACAGAACTAAACTTTCTTCAGAAGCATTTCTTGATGTTTTGGCAAATCTGTTGTTTTTTTTTTTTTTTTTTTTTTTTTAATTCAGAAGAGGTAACCGTCAGTTTCTTACTAAAACTTCTATTTCCAGCATCCCGAGCCTGTCGTCTTTGTTGCTTAAGTTCTTGTTTCATCTTCTGTGCTTCCATCTGCTCTAAATTATCTTTCATAAGCGTGCTTGTTTGTGAGTTCTACATTTCTTCATATTTAGTTCTTCTTTTGGCAACGGTTTAAAGTCACACACACACACACACAAGCGAGCGCGTTTGCAAAGTTAGACGAATATATATGCGTATGAAACAAACATTCAATTCTTACGTCATCTCTTTTCTTCAAATGGCAAAGTAGTGTTGCTTCAGGGATGTTGTAAGCTTTTGCTACACCCCAGCGGGACTTTCTTCCTTCTTTCATATCAATTATTGCAGCAGCCAAAGCATTTCGGTCCCATTCACCTCTGGAGGACTTATTTTTATAAGTTCTCACCATATCTGGATCATATTGTGTCATAAATTAGTAAAGTAGCACATTTTCAAAATGTTAAGAGAAACTATGTGAATCATGCAAGTCAAGACTGTTACACGGAACACAAAAAAGGCACTCAAAAACTGAAACAGACACAGCAAAAGTCATCTGGGGCAAGATGACGAGGTCGTCAACTTACCCCAGCCAACTTGCCCCGAACGACAATATTAGAATCTTACCATTATTGCGGCAGTTTAAAAAAGAATGAGATACAAATACACGGCCTTTATGAAAAGCACATTGTTTAAGCTACTCATGTATGACAAAGTATAAAACAATATCTTACCTGTTAGTCTGCGAAGTCTTAATTGACAGATGTAGAAAATTACAGCATGTCACATAGAATTCTCGATCAGCGTATACCGAGGAACAATATGGCACGAGCGGCGTCAGTGCACTATATCTTAGTTCCTAGTCGTGTGGAGAGCTAGTAGGCTACTGAGCATACAGCGCTGCTACTTAGAAGTGGGAATTTAAACTAAATCATTATTCATCTTGCCCCGCTCGTCAACTTGCACCGGTCTCCCCTACGTGGTTGGGTTCTGGATCCAATTGCTTTGTGATTCTTTATTTGGCTAGGTGGTTTCCTGGTGATACAATATTGTACAACAGCATTAAAATGAGGGCAGAATTGCGAACAGCTGCACAAGGTTTCGAAGAAGATATTTATCTGCGGAAGTCAATTTGATATGAAGATTTTTTTCTTCTTTAGTACTGGTTTAATGCAATCTTCATTTTCTTCTCATTTGAAAGGATTTCATGGACAAGGGACATGGTCAGATAAACGAAAAGTGCTGAAAATGATGGTTGATGAGGAAGTCTGACAGGATGAAGAGCCTGGATGACAAGCATTTCATAAAATATGGGAATTATTAAGTTGTTGCTGGTGGGAACAGTCTAAGGAAGGAATTTTAGAGCAAGAAAAACATTATAATATTAGTAGGAGATAAATGAGGACGTAGATGAGTATTTTATGATTAAGACATTAGCTCAGAATAGGAATGGATAAATGAGTCCATCAAATTACTTAGGAGACTGATGACAGAAAAATATTTCTAGCATCAGTTCTAAAGGTACTTAAACATTTAACTGCTTGATAAACAACATAGTTTAATTTAAGGAAAGACTCATGTAATGCATATAAAAAAATCTATTTCAGTCACACGATGTTTGCTGATGGTTATGTCTAGCTGAAGCACTGGTTTAATGATAATTATAAAAGGCTACATGGTTAGAATATTATATGTTGAAAGTTGTAACACATTGTATTAGGAGTACAGTGTATTGTTTGTTCAACACGTGGATGGGGGATACAAATGTAGAAGATAAACGAGTAAGGTATGTTTGGATTTAGAGGAACGCATACACTAAACTTGTCTGCCCGACCTTGGTTAATGTTGGCTCCCCTCGACCTGTCAAAACACTGTCTGCTGAGTGACACCTCTGCTACTTGTCGACCAGAGCCTAAATAAACACGGAGCGTGCTGCCTATCTCGATATACTGCAGGCTCCGGCCATTAGACAAATACAATCACGCTATGAACCCTCCTCGTCTTCAACATCAGCCGTTTCGATCAGGCATACGTGACAGAGGTGGATTACGCAGCCAATAAGGCCGAAGAGTCAGCCTTTCGATTCTCTCTGGCCATCATGTCATCCGCAATTTTTTATATACTTTTATAGAGAATAGCAATATATTATTTTTGCCGTGCATTTAAACAGAAATATTTCCAGGACTACTGATTCAATTATCGGTCTTATAATTAAACAGTTGCTTATCAGTTTAACTTTGAGTGCCTTTTATGCCACCGATAATCTTAAACCAATAACTGAGTCCTGCAGTTAACCGTAAATACCAAGCGTCGTGGGTGAGCGGTAACGCTCTGACCTCGCATTCAAAATGACGCACGTTCGACTTCACTTTCAGTACGGTCATTCAGAATTCGGCGTTTCATGGATTTTCCCGAAATCACTCCATGCTAAATGCCGGGACGGTGCCTTCAGAAGGTCACAGTCGAATTCCTTCACGTACCATGACATCAATTCTTTCCCGCCTCTATTGACATCGACGTCGACGAGGCGTAAAACCATAAAAAAATTGTCAAAGTAAAATTTTCAGCGTAAAACACGTTCAACTTATCTTTCTGTAAGGTGAAACTATTCTGAATTTGATTACCTTGTTTGTACGAGACGAATAAGTGGTCACGTTGGACGAAAAATATTTGTTTTAATGCTGTAATTTTGCTTTATCTTGTAATCACAGCACAAAACCAACACAACATTCAACTGAAACAATCCAGGCTCGAAGCGGGACTTGATTGAACCGGCAACCATTTCGACAAGAAACAAGCATGCGCGGCAGGGATTGGTATCGACGATCGTAGTTCTTGATGTTGAAAACATTCGGGATATACATTCTTGTTTTTGATATTGCCGGCTGTTGTTTTATTCACATTTAAGTTTATCTTCACTTTGTCCTTATGATTTATTACCATGCTTGGCAACCTCGAGTCACCAAATGAATGATGTTGCTATTTTTTCCTCACTACCATGTTTAAAGACATATTACCCGATAGGAATAAACTAGAACAGTGCTAAGGTTAGGTCAAATTTAGGTGTAACGTAAGTTTAGTGACTCCTTAGCATTTCACATGACTATGGAAAGAAAGCTTCACTTCAAAACTATTCATTTCCACTGTGTACTGAACAAGATACTGTTACATAAACACACGTTCGCATTCAAGTTAATGTAATGTAGTTGTATTAACGAGGTAACCAAGCTTGTCTAGATGCAGTTAATTCATCCGACATTTACCACTGCACATCCAGATTTTAGTAGTTTTCACAGATATGGGCAGCACTGTACAAGGTGGAAAGCAAGCATTTCGTTATCTGTTTTATGGGCAAGGCAGGCTAAACTGAAGATCGCGACGTCACCGATCAACAACAATCAAGCCCTGAGCTGAGTTGAGCTGACCGCTAGTGTGAACGTGCAACAGTCAGGTCAAGTCAGATCAACCTGGCGGCAAAGACCGGGAAGGAATTCGGCCTTGGTCTTTTGAAGGTACATTCCCAGCATTCGCTTGAAGTGATTTCGGGAAATCATGGGAAATCGAAATGTGGATGGCTGGACAGGGATTTGAAACCGCGTCCTCCCGAATGCGTGAGTTCAAAAACTAAGTGGCCTTACGACATGAGGAAAAATGCGTGCTACATACAATTCACATGCAATTCTCCTTTACATTTCCCCCTTACTTTTTTTCACGCGTTTTTATGCCCCTTTCTCAGCTGGTAAGTACAATCATAAGCCACTTTCGAAATAAGCACAGCCGTTTAGTTAATCATGAGGCGCTGTTATAAACTTTTTTTTTTTTTTTTTTTTTTTTTTTTTTTTTTTTTTTTTGCTTATGGCTTTACGCCTCGTTGACGTCGAGGTCGTTGGAGGCGAGAAAGGGCAAGGAACGGGAAAGAATTCGGCCATGGATTTTTGAAGGAAGCATCCCGGCATTCGCCTGCAGTGATTTGGAGAAATCATGGAAAACCCAAATCTGGATGCCCAGACGGGGATTCGAACCCGTATCCTCCCGAATGCGATTCCAGGCCGTTAACCGATCACCCATCACGCTCGGGAAATGAAAATGGGTGTACGCATGTTTACCAATAAGTTTAAACGAAACCTACGTCGTCTGTCTACCAGAGAATCTCAGCACAATCTACGAATCAAGTTTGTGACGTTCTAGTAAAGAATGAGGAAAGCAGTCACAAATCGAGCGTCTCTTCTCTGTTCTTTAGCTATATTGTCAATAAACACCCTACGAAACTGATCCCAAACTGCACAACAGTATTCCAAATGTATACGCACACACCACGACACTCGGTTTGTTAACTTCGCAGTCATGTTTAAATTTTTGTCAGATAATCGGAATTGAGGGCTAGACATGTCGGAACGTTATGCCACCTCCTTAAAAAAATTGTACCTTTGTTCGTCAGGAATGTATGGATAATATGACAAATTTCCTCAACTCAGTCGCAATCATTTTGGTGAGTAGTTACTACACTCAATCGTGTATGCGGTTCCTAGGAGAAATTCTGCAATGGCGAAACACGTGTTTAGAAATTCAACACGGTTTTGACATTGCTTCTACGTGTTGCGGATAAACGGCAACTTAAAATAAACTGTGAAAAAATGTAAGAAAATGCGTACAACGAACAAAAAGAAAATTCTGCGCGTGATAATAGCGTAAACAGTGCAACTCACGATGCTGTAAAATTCCGTAAGTATTATGGCGTAAAAGTACAAATCATCACAAAGAGAAACCAGCATATTAGTTTGGTCGTAGGGAAATCAAATTATAGATTGCGACATATTAGTCGAATTGTGAAGCATTGTAGCTATATGAGAAAAATATGGCATATATACGAATGTAACCGTCGTGCATCCTTATCTCGAATTTTAGTACGGTAAAGGGAAATTTCATTTGTGGCCGATTTCTGTAGCCACTACAAAAGAGTCGCCGACTTGATGCAGAGTTTGGGTTCAGATCGTTTCGTATACCGATGACGTCGTTTTTGATTGAATCTATTGGCAAACATTCGAAAACACACCTTCAACTGCGTAGAAACGCTTCACCCAACAATATATTTGGGCCGAAAAAACAGGAGAGGTAAAATCCGGGAAGTGTTCACTGAGGGATTTATGTGTCCTTTCATTACTCTTGACAACAATGTTGCAAATTGTAGAGTGTGGATGTTTACAAAAGAAAATTACTTGCAGTACTGCGTTTCTGGTGCTGGGTCGCCATAAAAAAAAGAAGAAGAAGAGAGAAATAGAAAAAAAAGAGAGAGAAAGAAAGAGGACGACGAAAGACCTGACTCCGTACAGACAGTGCTCTAAACTTTTGTTAACAGAATTAAAAGTTCATTCAAACGAATTGGAAGAGAAAATTAAACGACACATCATCCAAGTTTAAACTTAAAAAAAAAAAAGTGTGGTTCCATTAATTAGGGAAGTTTAAATTTGGAACAACAAACAGACCAATTACTAAAAACAACAGTCACTGGCCTGGTTTGCTTCAAACACAAGTCTCCCCACTTTCCTCCCCGTTCCACCAACTCGCTGTCGTTACTGTAATCCAGTTTTCTCCTTTGTTTTTTTGTACTCCCTTCTCTGCTCCTTTCAGCCTTCTGTTCACTGGACTACTTTGTATACGTATTTTGCAAAACTGTGTTTCAAATCAAAATTTTGGTAATTTTTTAAAGTATCGCTTAAGTTTTCCTGTAATTTTTAAGAGTCTACATTTCACTGAAAATTATGAAAGAATTTTGGGATAATTAGTTTCCAAAATAAATGGCAAGAATTAAATTTTTTTATCGTTTTTCACTAAGTAATCGCACAGATCGTTGAATAAAAAAAATCCAGACATTTTAAGAGCCGGTGCCCTGCCTACTTTTATTCCATACCCATAATTATTAAATTCCAATAAACAATTCTCACAACCCGTCACTAAATCACCTAAATGTAGGAAAAAAAGATTAACCTACCTATATTTTCAGACAAAAACAGAAACTGGTTGGAAAAAAAGTAAACTTATACCAGTTGGTTTACATTGTAATACAACAATTTTGTTGTACCAACATCCGGATAAAATCTGTTTCTAATAATGCCAAAAGTGCACATCTTTCTCCAGTTAAGGATCATAAAATCGAATATTTTTACTCAAAGGCTTTATGTATATGCATTTAACTCTTCATCAGAAGCGTACTTTGTCAAATGAATATATATACATATATCCTAAGAGAAAGTATACTTGATTATTGTAGGCCATTTCTTCTGCAGTTGCTTTTTAAATTAATAATTATTATTTATAAAGTACGCCAATGCAACTGTTAGATATTCACGTACGCGTTTCACCTCTAATAGAGGTATCATTTTTTTTTTTTTTTTTTTTTGTTTACTTATGGCTTTACGCCTCGTTGACATCGAGGTCATTAGAGGTGGGATGGGACTGGGGACAAGTAATGGAAAGGAATTCCGCCATGGCCTTTTGAAGGAAGCATCCTAGCATTTGCCTGGAGTGATTTGGGGAAACCATGGAAAACCCAAATCTGGATTCTCGGACGGGGATTCGAACCGGCGTCCTCCCGAACGCGAGACCAGAGCGTTAACCGTTCACCCACCATGCTCGGTATCTTCAGCGTACACTGTTTTTATTTACATTTCCGTTTTGAGGTGTGGTTGTAGGCCACTTCTGTCCTCAACCCGAATGCTGCTTCCAATATACCATCTGGTTGTAGAACTTATGACTCTCTGGTAGTCAATTTGGATACACAACACATCTGTTGTTGAATTGGAGAGGCCATCACTACTCTATATTTGCTAACATCACTTGGGTATTTACTTGGAAAAAACTGTGGTGTATTTTTGTGAATTACGACACAGTCTCTGTTGGAAGTCCAGCATACCCTAAATAAGCCTTCAAAATATACGGTTATAATACTGTCGTGTGTTCGGTCTGACGCCAGCAAACAGAGTTTCTAAACGTTTCCAGTGTGGATGGCCCTGTAAGCAGGAGAGGTCACGGACCTGTGGTAACCCGACGCAGGTAGCCAGTCGACTGTTTGTCACAATAGCAGTCAATCAGCCGGGGAATGTCCAGTCACCAGGGGGTGCACACAGGCAACAAAGAAGGGTGGACATTCCGAGACAAACATCCCACATAACTTCCCGACGGGATAACCATTCGCAGAACCCTATAACAGTCAAGAGTTCGCGGAAGGTTCATATGTCAGCGATAGTATTCACTCACATGACAGAATAGTTCCTCAAGCAAAGATAAGAACGTTCTTTCTCGCTTTGTTCCCCATCCGAGTCGACGAAAAACATTCCTCTTCAACAACACAGAGAAGGAAATAAGCCGAAATAATTACATTTAAAAATAACACTCTCACGCTGCAGGCTGGAGAAAGTTCTGTGGCGCAACAAACTTCAGTACACTACCACGAGATGTAGCATTAAACCTGACAACTGAGAGAAAAACTGTACATGCATCATACAATTAGCTGCAGAAAAACTTTCTTGGAAGTCTTTTCCATTCATTAGCAATGTGGACGAGTTGCCACTACAACATAAGAAAAATTTGTACTGTTTTTCTATTTCGTTATGGCTGTTTCATGTCGAAGTCTTTAGTGACGGGAAAATATTGTGGGCAACGGAAGGGAAGCAATTCGAATCATGGCTTGTTGAAACATCCATCCCGGAAGTGGTTTGGGTAAACCACGGAAACCAAAATATGGATGGCAGGATCGGGAATCGAATTCCCGTCTCCCCGAATGCTAGGCCCGGGCGTTAACCACTCGTCCACCAGGTTCGGTGAATAAATAAGAATTTAATTAGTATAGCACCAACCTATACTTCAATGTTAAAGAAATGCCTGCTGTCGAATTCTGTAATATGAAACCTATAAACAAACCCATTAAGTGATCTTCTACCTTAATATTCAAACCACGATAAGTGTTTTAAATTGGATACGTTTGAAAAATATCACAAACTTGTTAAAACTATATCAGTGAGACCAGAGAGTGATGATTCAATAGACCTATATATATATATATATATATATATATATATATATATATATATACTGAAGGAAATTAAAAGTGCTGTACTCAGACAGGAATGGTGGAATTTTAGGAAACTCTGTAGATATATCCAGAGTCATACCCAGAATAAATAATAACAAATTAAAATGGATAAGGCTAAGTTTATTACCTTTAAATACAGTTGCCAGTAAGAAGTGCGCTCACCTTGAGCAGCTATATATTTGTGGATTCTTGCCGGCATTAAATCAGTAAGTGTTCGGAGTCTTCTTGGGGTAAGTCTCTTTACGACTGCATGTCTTTTGCAGTCAGTTATAGCACAGTTTGTGCTGGGTGACCATGCATCCCACAAATGCTCTATTAGAGACAAATCTGGTGACCTTGCGGTCCAAATTGTGATTTTAAACCGCTTCCAAGGCTTACCCTATTTCGTGGAAGGAAAATGCGATTTAATAAAGGGACGTGGTGAAACCGGATTGATCATCAGTCAATAATATCAAACTCTCCTTATCTAACTCCGTTAGTCCGTTGTCTTCTCGTCCAGCTTACTTCCTAGCTTCACATCTCTGTCTCGTCATTCGGTTTATCATCAGTATAACGAATCGATTCGAATGAATCTACGTGGTGGTTTGTTAATGTTATCCACAGTAAATTTTCTCCTCATTCCATCCAAACGTCACCATACCTACTATATCAATTTTATAAACGGTCTATAGATTCAAAAATAATTTCAAATAATTATGCATTTCATTAAGTGCATTGTGAAACATTACTACCGAAATTAAACGACAGGACGTGGAACTTTGTACAAAAAGCAGAAGTTTTCAGTAAACGAAACAGTTATTCACACACATATGTTGTAGTTACGGACGGTAAAATTTTAATGTATTATGAACAAGGAAGCTAGGAAAACAGAATCATCATTCTGTGCTTCATTCTGAAAAATACGGAGAATGTACAAGGACATGTTTCATAAAATAAGGTGTTGAGGAATATGTATCACAAAGGGATAGTTAGAAATATTTTGAACTCGAAAAATTCATTTTGTGAAGAATCTAAGAAGCAGGAAGAGGAATTATTAATACAGTGAAGTAGTTCTGTCCGTAACTTAGGTGTATCATAAAAACGAAAAAGACCGACTGGAATATTTTAAAAATAAAAAAAGTGGTAATCTTAGTTATTACAAACCACAGTTTGGAGTTCAGAAAAAAAAAAAAAATCTTTGTTACTTACTTTCTAAATTAATAGATTAGTCGAACCTGAACTATTTTTAAAAAAGGTGTATTATGTATATTACTATCCAATCTCGGGAAAATATATTTAAGCAATGATTTTATAAGAGTTTTAGTGTCTTGGCAATGAACATTTTGCAGGAAAATGATTATTTGGTAGGTAAGAAAAAGGAGGGGTGTAAGTGTTTGGGAGAGGCTATACTAGCCTTTTCCATCCAAATATCAACCTCCATGTGGTGCACCCTGTTTGCACGGACGAGGCTCTGGCGACTGAAAGTGGGGAGTGGTTCAGGGGACCCTCTTACCCTTGGGGTTGGAAACGGCCCCTAAAGGCGGATGAATCAGAAATGATCAACGGCATGGGGATGCAGAAGGCAATGGGAGACCACTGAATTAAAGACCCAAAGGGTATCCCGAGGACCTGTAATCCTCTGAAATTACATATATCATGATTGCTTCTTCCTGGGTAAAATATTCCGGAGGTAAAATAGTCCCTCAATCGGATCTCCGGGTGGGGACTGCTCAGGGAGGAGTTATCAGAATGGATAGAAACATTCTACGAGTCGGAGCGTGGAATGTTAGAAGTCTATATAGGGCAGGTAGGTTAGAAAACTTAAAAAGGGAGATGGAACAACGTAAGTTAGATGTTGTTGGGAATAGTGAGATTAAATGGAAGGACATACAGGATTTCTGGTCTGGGGAGCACACAAGCTGTCAATGGAGTCACTGGTGTAGGATTTGTAATGAACAAGAAAGTTGGGAAACGGGTGAGTTATTATGAACAGTTTAGTGACAGGATTATATTGATGAGGTTAGAAACTAAGCCCGTCCCAACCACTTTAGTACAAGTGTATATGACAACGTCAAACGAAGATGACGAAGAAATAGAAAAAATATACGCTGCAATTGAAGAATTAATCCAATATGTGAAGGGGGAGGAAAATCTAATAATCATGGGTGAAGGAAAAGATGGGAATACTGTAGGAAGTTTTGGTGTAGGAGAAAGAAATGAGCGAGGAAGCAGGTTGCTAGAATTATGTGCAAGATATAAGCTAGTAGTGGCAAACACACTGCTTAAGAACCATGCAAGGAGAATATACACCTGGAAACGTCCTAGGGATGCAGGCAGATATCAGCTAGATTATATCATGGTCAAACAGCGATTCAGGAATCAAGTTCTAGACTGTAAAGCATACCCAGGAGCAGACATAGACTCTGACCATAATTTGATAATAATGGAGTGCAGGCTGAAATTTAAGTGAATAAGGAAGCAGTATAAACAGAACAGATTGGAGGTGAATAAACTGAAACAATCTAGCACAAGAGAAAAATTTGCAGAAGTGCTAGACCTAGGTCTAAGAAGTAATTCTGAAAGGAGTTCAACCGAGGATGAATGGAATGCATTAAAGACCGAAATAATGAAAGCTGGTAAAGAAACATTAGGCTTTAGGGAACAAGCTGCCCGAAAACCTTGGATCACAGAAGAAATTTTGGAGCTGATGAATCAGAGGAGAAGGTACAAAAATGCTCAGGAAGAGAACAGTACAGGCAATTTAGAAATCAAATAAATAGGAAGTGCAAAATAGCAAAAGAAAAATGGCTGCAAGAAAAATGTGAAGAAGTAGAAAAGGAAATGGTCGTAGGTAAAGTAGATGTTGCATATAGAAAAGTCGAACAGAATTTTGGAGAAATGAAGAAAAGAGGTATGAACATTAAAGCTGCCGATGGGAAACCTCTTTTAAGCTGAGAAGATAGAGCTAACCGATGGAAAGAATACATTGAGAAACTGTATGTTGGGGACGACTTGAACAATAGTGTAATGGAAAAGGAAGGCGATGTCGACATTGATGACTTAGGACATCCTGTTTTGAGGACAGAATTTAATAGAGCTCTGAATGACCTGAAAGCAAATAAGGCAGTTGGAATTGATGAGATTCCTGCAGAACTTCTTAAATCCCTAGGAGAGGAAGGAATCGAAAGATTATTCAAGCTGATATCAAAAAGTTATGAAACAGGAGAAATTCCAACTGATTTTAATAAAAATATCATCTTCACACTTCCAAAGAAAGCACAAGCCGACAAATGTGAGAATTATCGAACCATTAGTCTTACAACACATGCTTCAAAATTATTGACCAGAATAATATACAGAAGGATGGAAAGGGTAGTAGAAGAGATAGTAGGTGAAGATCAGTTTGGGTTTAGGAAAAATCACGGTACAGGGGAAGCAATTCTGTCTTTAAGATTAATACTTGAAGGGCGGATCAAGAAAAACAAAGATACTTTTATGGAATTTGTTGATTTAGAAGAAGCTTTTGATAATGTTAGGTGGGAAAGATGTTCAAAATTTTAAATAAGTCAGGTCTAAAGTACCGAGATAGAAGAATACTCAATAAACTATATAAGAATCAAATGGCTATAATAAAAGTAGAGAATCACGAAAGACATGCATCAGTTAAAAATGGTATGAGACAAGGTTGTAGTCTATCCCCGTTAATATTCAACTTGTATGTAGAAGAAGCAAAGAAAAATTTCCATGTGGCATAAGTTTTCAGAGAGAAGAAATCAGTATGCTACGATTTGCTGACGACATTGTCTTGTTAGCAGAGAGGGCTGAGGATATTGAGAAGTTACTGAATGCCATGAACAAATTACTGAAGGAAGATTTTGGACTGAATATAAATCAAAGTAAAACAAAAGTGATGAAATGTAGCAGAAATGATACCAATACTAGTGGATTAAATATAAAAATACGATCGGATACAATAGGAGAAGTCAGAGAATTCTGTTACTTGGGAAGTAAAATTACAACCGATGACCGAAACAGGAATGTTGTTAAAAGCAGAATAGCTCTAGCAAAAAGAGCCTTCATGAAAAAGAGAAACCTATTAGTTTCAAATATTGATCTAGGAATTAGAAAGAACTTTTTAAAACTCTTTGTGTGGAGCACAGCACTTTATGGTAGCGAAACATGGACTTTAGGAATACCGGAAATAAAGAAAATTGAAGCATTTGAAATGAGGTGCTACTGAAGAATGCTGAATATTAAGTGGACAGACAAAGTAAGAAATGAACGAGTTTGGGAAATGATGGGGGAGAAAAGAAATTTATGGAAGAAGCTTACAGGAAGAAGAGACAGGCTGGTAGGTCATATTTTGAGACATGCTGGAATGGTTAATTTGTTAGTGGAGGGAACAGTCGAAGGTAAGAACTGTAGAGGTAGACAGAGATTAGATTATATGAAGCAGATAATTGAGGACGTGGGCTGTATAAAGGAGTATGTAGAACTGAAGAGGTTAGCACAGGATAGGAAGGGATGGAGGATTGCATCAAACCAGTCGAAAGACTGACGACAGCAAAAAAAAGAAACAGGATGCATGAAGTATTTTAAGTGTGTGCATTTCCGTTGTACATCAGTTGAATTTTACGAAGAGAAGCAAATCGGCTGCACCACTAAACTCGAAGAAAGCATAAAACAAAATTCTTGGAAAAGGTGATGCGATATAGTTTGAAGGAGACAACTACGGTATAATTATATTTTTGCTAGAGACAACACATTATTCCTCAAACAAAAAACTAGTAGTTGGATCAGTACTGTGTAAGATTAGCTCTGCTACTTCTGCAAAAAAAAAAAAAAAAAAAAAAAAAAAAAAAAAAAAAAAAAAAAAAAAAAAAAACGCTTGAAGCCGTTATAATATTCGTACTTCCATTCAGTTACATGTAAAACCCTCCCTCTCTTAGAAGAGAGGTGCTGATGCTTTTCAAGGTAAACTCTGACCTCCAGTCGCCGGTAGGCAGGGAGTAACTTTCAGCCTGGCATTCGGAAGGACGCTGGTTCAAATCCCCGTCCGGTTATCCATAGTAAGGTTCTTGGTATTGGTAGTTCACATCGTGATAACTAAAATAGTTGTGATTGGTTCTGTCTAACAGCGTAATTTGTTATGCTTACTTTTTTTATTTGAACTTGCGTTGCCAATTTTTTTTCTATGGCTTTACACCTTGTCGACGACTAAGGTCAATAGAGACGGGATGGGACTGGGGACAAGGAACGGGAAGGAATTCGGCAATGGCCTTTTTGAAGGAAGCATCCTGGCATTCGCCTGGAGTGATTTGGGGAAACCATAGAAAAGCCAATACTGGCATCAATGAGAATAAAACCGCACCTGGCCTTACAAGGCAACATTCCCACATTGGTCTGGATTAATTTGTTAAGACCATAGACAAACGAATTGTGGACAGCCGAATGGGGATTTGGAACTCGGTATCTTCCAAATTCCTGGTACAAAAAAAGGAGCTAATTTTTTTATATAACTTTACGGATAGTCTACGTCTAGATCATTAGAGGCGGGAATGGACTAGGGGCATGAAACGGGAAGGAAATCGGTCATGGGATTTTGAAGGAACCGTCCCGTTATTCGCCTGTAGTGATTTCGGGAAACCATGGGAAAATAAAATCTGTTTAGCCGGACGGGTATTCGAACCTGCGTTCTCCCGAATGTGAGACCAGGGCCTATCCTAGCACCCTCCTCGAGGGAGCTTATTCATCAAGGCTCAAGCCAATATCCTTGTTCATAAATGTAGAGCAAGCATGTCTTATTCGGCACAGTGCAGTCTGCTTAATTAAACCACGTCTAATCTCCATACGTTTGCTGTGATACGTTGCAACTAAGTTTTATTCAGCTATCCGGTAGTCGTAGTTGAATACAAAAATGTTGAGTGAAAAAGAAATTCTGAAGCGAAGTCTAAGGTGACCTCAGTATTTAGTGTAACCATGACCTTCAGTTTAGAAGTGAAAACTTATATAGGCGCATTACTCAATGTTTCGATGGGGGTAAAGCTGTGAGTCCGTGACGTCACATCACCGACATGCCACCTGTTGCGTGCGTCACCAACATGCCACCTGATGCGCGTATGACATGCGCGTTGGAATTTTTGTACAAACACATCGCACAGTTTTTATCCCATTTTGATGGAACTTTGCATATATTTACTTTAAAACAAATACAAAAACACTCTTTACGTTTCATTTACAGAAATCTAAACTTTCTCCTCCTTCCCCCCCCCCTTTCTCGCCTTAATATCTGTCACCATTGTTGACACAAACCCACAGTTTTTATCCGATTTTGATATTACTTAAAGTACACTTCGAAACAAGGCGGTCTGGTAACTCATAGAGGCTAAAGCGCTTACTTCCGAAAGTTCTCTCTCCGCTCGTGTGTTCAAACCCCGCGATGAGTAGGAATTTTTAAGAGTTGTATTTGATTATATGAGCTACACCGGGACATTACGTGGTTCTGATTCCACGTTAAACTGCTAAGCCTGAAGAAAGGAATTAGCATTCTTGCCTCTGACACAATAGCTTAGTACATCTCCTTCGAGAAGGTTATGGGAACCGTTGGGTTGTGGATTAAGTTAGGTTTTTAGTTTTTGAAGTCAAAACTTCTTTAAGCGCGTTGGGCGATTTTTGAATAGGCAAAATCTTATGACTTCACATTACCTCCATGCTAATGTTAAAAGTATATCTGTTACTGTCTGGTGGTTCAGTGGTTAAAGTGTCTTATTGGTGAACGAAAAGTCCTCAGTTCGAATCTCCTGTTCGGCATGGATTTTCGTAGACCATTCACCCGACCTTCACATGTGCCATAGTTTGCTGTATAATATGAAGTACTCCAGAACGCTTCCGTGGTTCGGATTCCACGTCAAACTGTACCTTGTACCTAGTAGCACTACCGGTTGTAAGACCCAAGGCTGATACCGGGGCTTTAGTATCGCCTTAACGCCTCAACTAACAGTCCAAGTGGATTCAAAGTTTTGCGGAAAGTTCATAAAATAATTTGAATTTGACCATGTAGCCTGACAGAAACTCAACTTAAATGCTTGAAGGTCGTCACTAGATCTGTTACTAACCACAAATCTAGAAAAGGTTTCAAGATAACTACGAAATGACAAATGTTCACTTCCAGAAAATTCAAAGTTTTATTTCCAAAGTAACATTTACCAAAATTTGCATTTAATAGTTGAGTAGGCAAATCGAAATTCTCCGACCGACCCCTTTTGTAAATTTAAAAGTTCATGTTAACCGTTATCCTAGCAGGCTATCACACCAAAGTCCCGACATGGATGACCCAATGGCGCGAACATCTAACCGTTTCCTCCCGCTCCTACACCAAACTTGCGCACTCACTTATTGCTCCCAGGATACAGAAAGACGAAAGAAAGACGTGGTCACATGTAAGCACGAGTTTATATAGGTTCAATGACGTCACACCTGAAACAAAACTTTCTGCTGAGGCCTAGCCAAAATATGACCCATCAAATTAAATGAACAAAAGGATAAAAAGCAATTAAAGGCTGACAGTGTTTAGACCTATTTAATAGAAGATCAACGGATATTTAGTGAGTATTTTTAAAAATTAGTTTTAAATATCTTATTTAACCTTCGCGTAGTGACACGTTCTAATTCGATCGGGGAAAATCCCTAAGGGCCTTATTACACTAGGCGACTTGGCGGCGCAACCAGCCGCGGCACTGGTGTGTCTGTTGGCGACGCAACCAGGATTCTGGTGGCGCCGCCAGCCAGCCACTCGCACAACCGAGCAGTCTCTTTGCTGTTATCCTCGCATTGTACGCGAATTGTGTAGTTGAATATGTCCAGTGAACTACAGAATGTCACTGTGGAAATGAGTGGAAGTGAAAGTGTAGAGAAGACAAAGGGGTAAAGCAAGAAGAATTTCTAATTTTCGTATCTTTCCCGGTAATATCAACCTTTACTAAGTACAATGATTAAATGAAAGACGATTTAGACATTCTTAAGTAATTAAAAAACTTGTTGTCGTCTGAATACAGTTTAATTGCGATGGAGCTAACACTCCGGTAGCAATTTGCACATTTACAGCACTCTCTTCACCCTCCTCCTTTCCTCCAATGAGTCCCAATCCAGCTCCTGTATCATATCAGTTACTGACTGGGTCCAGCGATAATTTCCACAAACAAATCTAGCTGCTCTTCTTTGCACACCTTCCAACTCCTGTATTTGATCTCCAAAATGTGGTCCCAAACTCCTCTGATTCATTCCCTCCCATCACAGGATGACTGTCCCTAGTTGTCTCACCAAACCTGACACTCAGTATCTCTGTAATTTTAAAATTGTAAAGTAGGAAGGGGGCATATGAACAGTAGACTGAACGCGTGGTGGCGAGTCTGGCGGCTCCACCTGGTGGCCTAGTGTAATAAGCTACGTAAGATACAATGCCCCGCCACGACTCTCGGCCACCAGTGGTTGCCGGCCTGGTGGCCGGGCAGGGCAACCAGCCGGCCGCCAGTTTCTGGCGGCGCCACTGGCTGCCCTAGTGTAATAAGCTCCATAAGACTCAGTGCCCAGCGACGAGCAGAGCCACCAGTGGCCCGGCTGGTGGCGCCGCCAAGTCGCCTAGTGTAATAAGGCCCTTAGGGATTTTCCCCGATCGAATTAGAACGTGTCACTACGCGAAGGTTAAATAAGATATTTAAAACTAATTTTTAAAAATACTCACTAAATATCCGTTGATCTTCTATTAAATAGGTCTAAACACTGTCAGCCTTCTGGATTTTTACGCGCGTCAACAACAATCCGTGACAATTTATTTTCAAAAACTTAATTACTAGACAAATGTTTAAACTTTTTACCAAAACCATTATATGTCCGTAATGGTCTTAATTAAGGCTATCTAATGATATAAATTTCAAATTAACATCTCTTTTCATTTTTTTCTCTTAATTAAAATCGCTAATTAAACTTTGCCAAATTATTTAATTTTACTGCCAAAATATTGGGAACAATGCTGACTATAGCTGGTGATAAAAGATCAGTTGTAGTTTTACGCGATTAAAAGATATTACAAATCTTAGATTTTTTACTTTTCCGATCGCGTGTTTTAAAACGTGAACAAACGGGAATATCTCTTAAAATAAACGTTTCACGATATGATAAATACACTTTAAAATGATTTTTATGGCGAATTGTAACTGTGGGAACGATTACAGGGAAATTGAAAACTACTTTTTCTCGAAATTTCTAAGTCCAACTTCGGCAACTTTGCAATCGATCTATGGAATATTTTACTTCTAGGAAAACTAGAATTTGCCAAAATTCTAAGGTGATTACACGGTTTAGGTTAAGGAGGCTAAGACAGAGGCGGAAACCGCAGCCAATATAAACCCTGTCACCAGATCATTACATCCACACGGAATTATTACTATTTAGTATATCTGTAGCTACAAGTAGAACGTGTTGCGCGTATGATATTAATAGTTTTAAGTTTTCACTTCTGTCCGCAGTCCCCAATGACTGCCAATTGTTTATTTATTTTTGTTTCAGAAGACGTTCATCACTTAAGTATTCTCTGTAAGAAAACTTATTTAACACTGACAGAAAACGTAACGGAGTGTGATTCAGTCTAAGCCTGCTGGCGCCTCCTGCCGCCATCTTGCATGGTGACTGAGTGCTGTAATGACGTTAAGCACGGCGCTGTTGGCAGCCCTGACCGTGATGTATGACTGACGGGCTATTAGCGGCTTACCGGTGGTAACCGTGACGGCAGGAGAGCCGCAAATTGGCCTACCACCGGCAGGAAGCTAACCTGAATGTGCAATGAGACAAGATTACTGCTGTCAGTCTGAAACTCTTCTACAAAGCAATATTCAAAGGAACCTCCGAAGGAAAATAATTATAAAATTATAGTTTAATAACAAAACTAAAACACGCACTTTTCGTAGCAATGTGAACTGAAAATTAAAATAATCTTTCAATAATGATATTATTCAACAGCGATAAGATGTCCCAAAATTCAGTATCACTTAATTTCTTGAATAAGCTTAAAATAGGAATTAAATCAATGACTAAAAAATTAACTTTAATGTAATAAAACGCGTGGTGCTAACTAGATATGTGCTGCCTAATTTTTTTTTTTATTATTGCTGCCTATTTGTAAAGGTAGAGTCATTATGAAACTAAGTAGATAGCAGTCCTCGCTTTTTTGCATTAAAGAATTTTTTGTCATTGAATTTATTGTTATTTCAAGCTTATTCAACAAATTAAGTAATAATGAATCGTGGTACATTCTACCGCTGCTGAACAAAGTCTTTATTTAAGGATTACTTTAGTTTCTTATTTCACATTGCTTCATAAAGCATGTTTTTAGGTAATTTTTAACTATGTTTAAAAAATATATTATTCGAACTACATCTGTGATATGCTGGTTCAAAACTTTTCTGTTGTTTCTGTCAAAGTAATTAGAATTCCAAGAAATAGCTAAGAAATTATTGTACTATCATCAATACTTAATACATGAGCAAAATTTCAAACAACTCGTACATCTTTAAATGTGTGAAAAATGAATTCGAAGATTCCTTTACATTACTACGGATCAAGCTAATATAAACCGTGTAAAAATATTAATCTCAACTCATTTTTTCGTGCATATTGAGACAATATTACTAACACATCTTCAACAAACTAAGTATTAATTAACAAAATCGATTAAAACTTTATGATACAAAGTAAAAAAAATATATATGAAGTGTAATTAATGTCGATTGTGTCCCTGTTACTTGCATTAACAAACTCATCATGTCACATATTTATATGTCTGCTTCATGTTTGGGTCCTACCTAAAAATTCAGGTCCCGAAAAAAAGGAACTGGTGGTTCCACCTCTGTCATCCGAGACTGCTGTGATTCTTTCTGGAAGATCCAGAAACTTTTCTGGATGTTTAAAAAGTTAGGTTCATGTGCCCATTTCAAAAGTTTGAACATGATTGATCGTACCGAACTCTATTAAGGTAATAGGCTCGGTACAAATAGAATTTAGAATAAATCTGTTAGAAATCATACCAACTAAGTTATTATTTCCAGTGCTGCAATAAGTAATCTTGAAGTGGTTATAGTATTTTGTAAGAAAACTAAAGAAATAGAAAATATATCACCTCTGAAATTCAAGATACACTTACCATGAGATAATTATGTTCTTAGCATTGTGCAAAAACAAATGGTTTTATATTAGTTTGCATTGTCTGCTACATTATATACATGTTCGAAACAAGAAGTTTGAAGTTGCAATGGATAAAATGCCAGTGTTTATTCAGTAATATGTGTAAAACAGTTTTTATAATTGTGAAATAGAAGATCTGTAAGATGCATAAAGTGCTGTTGCAGATCGCCATGTAAATACCATCACCCTAGCTGTAAGTACAATGTAAATATGTATATAATAATTTATAATTCCTCTGTCAAATGTAATGTATCACATGTAAAAACAAATTCACAGCCATTGAAGATGCCCCACACCATAAGGGCGAAACGCGTATGGAAATAAAGAAAACAGTAACATCAACAGTTGTTCCAGACGGAATTTTGATTTATAATCTATAAGTATCTAGTTAATAACATCAGAAAATCAAATAACATCATTGTATATGTATATATACGTGTATATATGTTTACCTAGGGCACTGAAGATGTCCTGAATAAAGCCGAAACGCGTCTGTCATCAAAAGTAGTTGCAAGTTGGAAACATAACCCATAAAACAGTAATCATATCTTTATTTTGTTGTCAGCGATAAGATGAGAAAAGTGACAAATTGCGGAGAAATTAAAGTTATAGAAGTCATGTACATGATTTTATGTTTCAGACTAAGGATGAGTAAGGAAAATAATGTTAAACTTACAGGAAAAAAAAGACTGATAATTTTTAATGAAATTTTGTTTTGACTCTGCCTAGGAGATATGCCAGGACGCTCCGTGGTTCGGATTCCACGTTAAACTGTAGGTCCCTGAGGAAAGGAACTGGCCGTCCTACCTCTGACACAATGGCTTAGTATGCCTCCTTCGGGAGGATCCAACCAACCTTCGGGTTGTGGACTAAGTTTAGTTATTAGACGATAACGGTTGTCGTTTGGGCGTTTTGATGACTACAGCGTTGAGAAGCAGCAGATACGATCTGAGATAACGTGATGCGAATGGTCTGCACAACAGCTGTCAGTCAAGCGAGGTATTAGCTGTCCCTACGGTCCGCTGGGAAATAACCGTTGTGAAGCCTCGAACACGACAGGTAGTCGGAAAATAGACAGTCACGTGACGTATTTTCGTTTTCGAGCCTCATCTGACAAATGGATTTATTAAATAAGCCTAATATTCTAGGGGAACACTGGAACACTCTCCACGTTCCACGCAAAAAATTAGGTAATACACAAACAAATTAACACTTAACATGCAGAACATAGCTCACTAGTTGATTAATGATTAGTAACCGGAGAACTCATAGAGCAAAACACTCGGAATATTTATTCCCCAGGACAGACGTCTGGAAGCTTTTCCATAATGAGCTTCAACGTAAGATCAATCTAATACAAGAAAAAGATAGAAAAATATATTAAGCCCCTATACAATGTGCGTTATTATTTCTAACTGTTGCTAAAAAGCAAAGAATTATCTATCATTCTACCGAATTTATTATAGCAGTAGTTGTGTGAGAGACTCATCTAACAAATATCAAAAATAAAACTGCAAGTAGTGCTATTAGAAAAAAAAATTATATAAGATACAGTTATAAACAAAAGATTATCAAACGACAAAACTTGAGGAGAATCATAAGAACGTCCAAATCGACCAGGATGATTGATTGTTAGCTAGTCTTCTAACATATCCAATGCTCTCCACCTTAGTGATTTTGTCGCGAGTTTAAGTTAATTTGAAACTCGGAAGCGATATTTTCAAATATGTTATCGCTAAAAAAAAAATTTGTGCTTTTTAGTGATATTCAACCTCGCAGAGTTTCAGAAAACTTGATTGGAATTGGCGTAGCTAATGCCTCTGTGATGACTTGGATAAATAATGCTGTAGATAATATATTCAAAACGGAATATGGCTTAACCAATTTAATTGTTTTTAGATAAGCAATCAGCAGTGTCACATGCTTCTGATCAAACGTTACCACCAAATATAGAATTTCTCATCAGAAAAACCTATAAATGGTTCTCACATTCACCTAAACGTTGTGATGAGTACACAGAAATATCTGAGGCAATAAATTGTGGGGAAAAACCGTTGAAAATATTGAAGTCTTGTGACACTGATTGGTCTTTATGCAACAGAAACCCTTAAACGAACCAGAACTGAGATCTTGAAACGCTATGGGAAAATTGAAAAATGTTGAGGAAAATACTAGGACCTAAAATCTATATTGAATAAGAATACAAATTAACATCAAACAAAGAAATGTATTTTAAAATTGCAAAACTAACAGATGTAAATACGAGGCGCGAACAGAAAGTAAGTTCCGTTTCAATTTATCTCCGCTGCAGCGCTGCGATTGCAGTTCCGCACATGTGCTGTAGACGATGTGTATCAAGGGGAAGAACGTCCGCCATTTGGAGATCGCTGTCAGTTACGTACGCTTTGTTGTGCTTGTTTGAAATGTCGGCGTTGATTGAAAATCCCGCCGCCTGTGAAATCAGGTCTGTGATTCGGTTTCTGAATGCGAGGAAAGTGAAATTTATCGGCAAATTTGCGATGTTTACGGACCAAATGCGATGAGTGATTCGATGGTGAGAAGATGGGTCCGACAGTTCAATGGCGGGCGTAGTGATGTGCACGATGAAGAACGAAGTGGGCGTCCACCTTTGGTTACAGAAGAACTGGTTCACGCGATTGATGACAAGATCCAGGAAAACTGTAGGTTTACAATTAGTGCTCTCGCTATGGACTTCCCCCAAATTTCACGATCACTGATGCATGAAATTGTTACCAAACAACTGAAATTCCGTAAACTTTGCTCGCGTTGGGTACCAAAGATTCTCACTGAGCAACACAAAACACAACGGATGGGTAGTGCACTTGAGTTTTTGACCCATTATGCTGAAAGCGGCGAAGAATTTCTGAAACGGATAGTCACAGGAGATGAAACGTGGGTTTCTTACGACACCCCTGAGAGTAAGCGGCAATCAATGGAATGGAGGCACACTTCATCCCCACCAAAGGTTAAGCCGAAGCAAATCATGACACCTCGGAAAATGATGTGCACAGTGTTCTGGGACTGGAAAGGCATCCTACTCATTGACTTCTTACCGCGTGGTCAAACAATCAAAGCAGATGCTTATTGCGAGACACTTCGGAAATTGCGCCGTGCAATTCAGAATAAGCGCCGGGGACTGCTGTGAAAAGGTGTTGTTTTGCTTCACGACAACGCACGACCACACACTGCAAACGTGACGAAAAACCTCGTACAGGGATTTGGCCGGGACGTGTTTCACCATCCACCGTACAGCCCTGACCTCGCTCCTAGCGACTTTCATCTGTTCTTACATCTCAAGTCTTTCCTTGGCGGTCATCACTTCACGAATGACGACGAGCTGAAAGAAACTGTTTCCAACTGGTTGAAGACACAGGCGGCAGATTTCTATGAAGAAGGTATACAAAACCTGGTGCCACGCTATGACAAATGCCTGCAAAATTTCGGCAGTTATGTGGAAAAGTAGTTTAAGAGTTGTAGAATTTTGTGCAATAAAAATTTCTTCTGTATCTGTGTACAATTTCATTTTATTACCAAACGGAACTTACTTTCTGGACGCGCCTCGTATACTACGATTCTGTAGAATCTACAATCCAAAATAATTAATGTAGCATAATAATACAAACACTAAAAGTGGTTCAGGCATTTGACTGGAGATCGAAAGGTCCCCGGCTCGAATACCTGTATGGGCAGGAACTATCATAAGCACAGCTTACTGGGTAATGTGAAGTACGTGGTTCGGATTTCACGTTCAACTGTAGGTCCCTCTATGGCTAACAACCCTAGTTTTAACAGTGATGTGTTCACCTCCACAGCGAATTCGAGCCAAACAAAGGCTTAACGTGCCCCTAGTTGGTCCCAACGAACATACATACATTTACACTAAAGATTGCCGTGAAATATAACTAACAAATCAGAAGGAAAGCACTTGCAAAATGAGCCAGAGGTTGTAAAGTTACATGTTTCCTATCATACGGGCTGATGGAAAGCTTTTGCGATAAATAATCGGTTTGGAACAAAATCAGAGCGTGTGCCTATGTACGGTTGAGCCGTCTTGAAGCAGGATGCCTGCCTTAGTAAAGTTCAGACCAGCATCGTTATCGTACACGAGCAAGCTAAATCTTGGCAGCTACCGACTTGGAACGAGCCTTCAGAACACAGACAATTTGTTGACGACTGGTTCTACTCGAATTCCGACGCAGCACGGGATACCTCCGCGGTTGGAGACACTTCTCAACTTATTACCATCCGTATCTGGGGGCCATTCGAGTCGAGGTAAGCGGTAACTAGTTGTACATTCAGGTTTACAGACGTTAAACAAAAACGACGGGACTCCGGGCATCTCGCCCTAGACGTTATGTACCCCTAGACCGATTACTCGTGCACTTTATGTGGTAACGTGATTACGAGAAAACTTTCCCGCCCGCCCGGGAATTTTCGTTGCTTTACAGCCGTTATAACTTTACGCGTGGGATGTTCGCTCGCTGACCTCCCAAGTCGCTCGCTCTTAATGATCGACGTAATTCAAATCCAGCCCCGGCAAGAAAAACCGCGAAACCAGTCCGCCCGACTTCGCTCGCTAACAAGTAGCAGCGGGAGGGAATTAATACCGCTGCCCTCAGGGAATTTATTCCCACCAGTATCTCAATGTCACCGGGTAGCTCGCAATTCCTGTTTGCTAACACTTAAAGCATTAAAATGTTCAATGTTTCCTTGTGCACATAGGATTTTTTTTCTTTTTTTCCTGTGCGAAACATGGGAAAATGCGAATGTCTCAGAACTTTAGGGAGCGTCTATAAATAACGTGGATTATTGAGAATCATTTTCACCTTTAGGTGTTTTTAAAAACATTATTCTCTTACCTGTTTTGAATCTCCCCCCCCCCCCATCTCCCGCTCCCTCATGTGTAGGGTTCGGATCTTTAGGACAAGTCATATTTTTTTCATGCCTTCTTTTTGAGCTGAAATGTTGAGTTAAACACTGCTTGAAGGTTTCTAATTGTATTTAAATATATTTTATATAGCATATAAATGCATATTCAGATCATTTTCCTAGTTTTGGTCATATTTCGATAATATTTATGATCATCTGGTAGTTTTTTAATAGTATCGGGAATTCACTAGATATACAGGGTGTTACAAAAGGTACGGCCAAACTTTCAGGAAACATTCCTCACACACAAACAAAGAAAATATGTTATGTGGACATGTGTCCGGAAACGCTTACTTTCCATGTTAGAGATCATTTTATTACTTCTCTTCAAATCACATTAAACATGGAATGGAAACACACAGCAACAGAACGTACCAGCGTGACTTCAAACACTTTGTTACAGGAAATGTTCAAAATGTCCTCCGTTAGCGAGGATACATGCATCCACCCTCCGTCGCATGGAATCCCTGATGCGCTGATGCAGCCCTGGAGAATGGCGTATTGTATCACAGCCGTCCACAATACGAGCACGAAGAGTCTCTACATTTGGTACCGGGGTTGCGTAGACAAGGGCTTTCAAATGCCCCCATAAATGGAAGTCAAGAGGGTTGAGGTCAGGAGAGCGTGGGGGCCATGGAATTGGTCCGTACAGTACAGTACATACTAACGAAACTAAAATGAGCTCTAACATGGAAAGTAAGCGTTTCCGGACACATGTCCACATAACATATTTTCTTTGTTTGTGTGAGAGGAATGTTTCCTGAAAGTTTGGCCGTACCTTTTTGTAACACCCTGTAGATGAGAAGAAATTAAGATAATTATTCGCAGAACTGTACTTGTACTATACAGATGAGGGAAAAACAAAACTAATTTTCACTGTGGTAAGAATTCACCAGTCAAGAATTAAAGTTATACATTATTGTCACTTTCTAAACATAATTTTCCGCCCGCCTTTTAATCTCGACAATGCAGCATAAGCATGCCTGAGACGATCAGCGTCAATCAATATCTCAATGAAATATCCTCAGTCATCGTTAAATCTGCATTGGATCTGTGAGTAGACCTATCGCCATGCCGAAGATAAAATTTGCTGAAAGTGTGAGGTTGCGTAAGGGTATTTAGAGAGGATTATTTTAGTACAGATGAAAGAGTTCTGTTCTGTAATTAATCTGAAATTAAAGTGACTTCAACAAAACTATTTAAAATTTGATTTCCCAATAGAGCAGTGAGTGCACGGAAGCAAATCATGCTGTCTATGTGAAAGTGACACTACTAGATAAAATAAATGGTGTGTAATTGAGCATGTTATGATGAATAGTAAATTTAAATGTTCGGTCATATTTTGTCATTTTTAGGTCATATTTACTCACTTTCAGGTCATATTTGGCTCCATATTTCTCTATTTTTTGGTCATAAAGATCGGAATCCTACTCATGTAACTTTAGCCTTGATACACCTCTCCCCCGTGGCACGTACCTTAATTCCAGAAGACATTTTGTGCTGTTTTCTCTTTCCACATTCTCGTTAAAAATATTTCGTATATCACGAACACAACCGATATTTATTTTTCACACTTTTCTATAATTATAAATATTCTGAATGAAATGGTGACACTAGCCACATCTGCAAATCAATAATTATTGAGAATCATTTTCTTCTGGAGGTGTTATTAAAATCGTTCTCTTCTTAATCTGATTAATCATTTCATCTTTGTTTTTAAATTGATAAAAAAACGTATACCTGCCACGTCAAAAAAAAATAAACTATTACGAGCTGCATTTATTGTTTTCTATTGCTGCAGATGTCATATTTCTTTCTACATTGCTAGGGAATGATTATATTTCCATAGTTCATTGACGCTGTTTTTGATAGTGAAAACCTGCTGAAAAAACATTTTAGATAAGAGTAGTAAACTTAACTGTACAGCACCGTTTCACACCATAATTTGAACTTAAAACATTTATTTATTTATTTTAATGGCTTTCGGCCTTGTCGGCCATACAGCCAAGTTCGTTACATTTTATAACAATTTACATTTCAATTTCTTTACATATTCTTTTGTACATCAAGTTTACATTATTGATTATCTATACTATTATATATCTGTAAGCAAGCTGCGTTTGTTTCTTTACTGTAACGGATATCACGCAATAAGTACCGCAGCAATTTGGATGTGTTTTTCACGTTTTTTGAGTTAATGGTGCCAGTCAAAACCTGGGAAAAAGCTAATGACTTTTATGTACCATGGGAAGGAGCAAACAATAAAAAAAATTAGAAATCTTTCTGTATGGAAAATTGTGAGCTACAGATCATTATGCACTTTCAGACACGCACTACTTTCACATAAATCTAACGAAAATTCACATAGCTTAACTTATGTTTCTGTTTAATATTTTTACTTCGAATATTTAGTTTTTCAATTTTTTGGGCTACAGTAAATCAACGGAATGCTTGAATCAAACGTAATGATCATTACTAATATTTAAATCACTGTAGAAATGACGCGTTTCAGAGTTTGACCAAAGTTGAATATACTAATCTTTGAATTGTTTATACAGCATTTGTCTTTGGCTGTAATTATTCGATTTTAGGAATTAGCTATTCAAATTTCTACATAATATATTAAATCTTCAACAAGAATAATAGAATTTTGATATTTATGGTAAGTAACTTATTGCTTAATATGTGTATTAAAGGGTTTTATTGCCGCTGCAATTTGATTGTGAAATCCAGGCCGCATTTCAACCTAACCACAACCGCTAACTTTACATTGCAATACAGCGGATTTATTATTGCGAGTGTTTTAGCCCCGTTGCAGTTAAAATGGTGTATTAAGAAATTGATTGATATAATTTATGCTCCTAAAATAGACAATGTTATCATTACCCAAACTGGGCGATCCTACGATATCCGAGCTACTGGAATTTGATAAATTTTATGATCGATTCGTATATATCTCAACGAGACAAACCGAAAGTAAACAATAATTTTTTTGATAGCATACTCAGTTCTCGAGATATCGTGTGCCACATTTGAGATGGTTAGATTGAAAAGCGGCCTGGAACTCTACGAGACAATTCGAAAGTAAAGAATACCACTTTTTGATACTTCTCTTAGTTCTCGAGATATCGTATCACAAAATTAAGGTGAGTAGGTTGACATGCTGCTTGGACCAGAAAACAAATTCGCACTAGGAACTACACGGTGAACATGCACAATAGGTGTTTTGCAATCTTACGAGCTGTGGCCATAGGGTTGAAATACGCCCCGGACCAGAAGAAAAACGTCACTAAAAGAACAAGGAATTGTACCTATAAATGATTTTTAACATTCGATATCTCGATAATTAAGCGAGATATCAGAAAAGTTTATGCTTTTCTTTCGATTTGTCCCATTGACATATTTAGGAATCAACCATTACATTTATCAAATTTCGGTGGCTCGGATATCGTAATATTGTCCAAAAATGTAGTTAGTGAAACATTTAATATTTTTAGGTGTATCTGAAATGTTTTATTTTGAAAGGGCCATAGGTTGAAATATAGCTGGACCCAGAATATTCTTGCAAAAACATATGGCATGAGAAATTCAATTATTGTTAATTAATAAGCTGTTTTAATGAATGCCATGTTAATGATGACGTGTATCGCGAATAGGGATTGCAATCCAACAAAGCGGGATCCCGCAATCCCGCGGGATCCCGCATCATTAGACGACCTGGCGGATCCCGCACAAAATCAAGCGGATCCGCAATCCGCAAAATCCGGCGGAAACGCGCGTCAGTCTGCGTGACTCGCTGCCCCACTCGGTCTCTGTCGGATATTTTGCACTGTTTGACTGTACCCTTCCAGTTGGCATTTGACTCATGTGAACAAGCGTTTGTTTTTGTCAACCTTCGTCATTCGTAAGTAAATAAATACACTTTTACGTATTCATCAAAACTTCGTTTGTTTCGAGTACACATTTCTGTAATTTGAGTTATGGTGCGTATTTAGTACGATTTTCTAACTATATAATTATTTTTTAAGTGCCGCACACGTTATCTGAACTACACGGTTACAGCTTTTTATTCACGGTTTCATTATTCCCATTTTCTGTATTTGCAGATAAAGTAATTGTGACAATTTCCTAATTTGCGGCTGAAAATTTGATTATTCGTTGATATGAAACTAATGTTATCGTAATTTTAACGATCGTGTACCTATTTATTTAACAGCTATCAAAAGGAAATTTTATATCCTTTGACTTATTGTTGTTTTGGCCGCTACCTCAATGCGTTTCTTTGACGAAAGCCATCTGCTTACATATGCCGCTCAGGCTTTCGATTAATCCCTCTTCTCCTTGTTATTATTTCGACTAAAGGTAAAAAAAGTTATAATGAAATTTTCACGGGTATATCGACGAATTGTGTTGTAGGAACACCATACTTCGACGGTTGCCTCCGCCGTCTTCCTCACGCGTGCAATTTCGTGTGTTTGCAATGAAATACGGAGATACAACCTATGAGGACTTCACTGCAAACATTCGCCGAGAAAGTCTCCTTTCGTACTAAAAAATAATAATTTCCACTCTAAAAACGTCGTTAAGTAAATCTGAAATACTTGACACTTTACGTGTAGGTGTGTAGTTTCTTTTAATAACATTGAATCAACTGTAATATCAATCAAGGAATCAGGAGATATAATAATGAATTACGCATAAAAAAGGCCAAGTCTCGTGCTTGTACAGTGACCTAAGACTCAATATTTTCCATTTTTATTATTTATTTAAAAACTGGTTTAGATTAAAAAACAAAAATGTAAAACCTCGAAATACACTTAACACACGCTAAAAAGTTTTAATGTTATTTTGCCAATCAAAATATTGTTAACTGTTAATTTTTATCATTTAACATTAAAAATTATTTATTAATTTAATTATTATTTAATTTATTAACGTTTTAAGTAACTATGTTTTAAATATATGCCTTAAAAAACTGTTTGTACCAATCCCGCACGGATCCCGCGGGATTGGCGCAAATCCCGCGGGATTGAAAACACTGCGGGATTGCAATCCTTAATCGCGAAGTAAGCTACTCCCGAAAACAAAACAGCTATGTGCTTGTTCAGAGTGTATTTCCAGATGGCTTTGGCGAAATTTGTTTATGGTTCAGGCTACATTTCAATTTAACTACTTCAGTTTTTAGATACGGCGAAGGAAAAAGGCTCGAAATGTGGGTTATTGTATAGACGTTATTAAGAAAAAAATACATGTTATTAATCACGGCATATGATTGTATTCATATGGAATTACGAAATCTCATACAACCTAAATTCTGGTTGAAAATAATGGTCCAGGCTGTATTACAATGGAATTACTGACTACAGCAGAATTACAACGATATTATTTAATGTTGTTGTAGCGGAATCGCGATCTCCAATAGACCCGGGTATTCCTGAAGGCGGGGGGGGGGGGGGGGGGGGGTACCTACTACTGGTACTAACCATTTGAAATTTGGATTTACTGATTCGTTATAATGCTCTATTCACGTTTTGCACTCTCCTTTTTCGGCAAAGTTACCACAATTTAAATTAAAAATGCCAAAATATGAGAGCGACGCCCAGCTATTAGATGCCGCCGACGCTGAAAATTTAATAAAATGTCTTGAAATGTTGGTTAAAGCGCAGAAGGAATTTCCCGTAAACTTTTTCCTCGTGGTCCAGGCCGAATTTTAACCTATCCAAAACGAGACTGTTTAGGAACTGATAATTTGTGTCAATTTTACAGTGCTGGCAATATTTCGCGGTTGCGCACTCATATTTCGGCATTTTTAATTTAATATGAGTCAATTTTCCCGAAAAAGGAGAGTTCAAAACGTGGAGAGGACATTTTGTGGAAGAAGTTGTTCCGAATTTCAAAAGGTTAGTACCAGTTTGGGAAAGAGGCAGACCACACGAATTTCTATACACGTTAAGTTCCGCGCCTGCGAAGCAGCGGGTAAATGCTAGTATAATATAATATGTCGACATGGAATCGGTTACATTATTAAAATCTCTTATCTGCGCAGTAGATGGTTTAATATACAATTAGTGGGGTTTTTGGACACTGTAACTTAATTCTATTTTGCTCAATGTGAAACCGTTGAACCCTAATCATTCACAATGGCCGCATATTCTAGAATTATGTCTAGATGATGTGTATGAGAATATTTCTGTTCGGGAGGTATACGATTGTATTTGTTCCTATCGTTTCCTGTTGGGTTTTCTAATTTTCTAAGATTTATATTTGAATGTTTGCGTCCTTGAAAAAAGACAAATAAAACTATAGCGATCACTATAATTAAAGATGAACTAAACTTCACTTGACAGGACAAAATTAGAATTATTTTCTCATTGAGCTGCATTGTGATACGCGCAAGATCCAAATCAAAACAACTTTTTTTTCTTCTTTTGTAAACATCGAAACAATACGAATTGTCCCTGGTGTGGATAATCTTGTGTGATATCTGTAAACGAATTTGAGTCCAGGTACTGAGTGCTTAGCACTGGTATGTTTACTGGGCACTTAATGCATAAAGTGAAATTCGCACAAACAGTCATCATAAGAACCTAATCATACTTTATCACCCTAAATTACAGCAATAAAAACAATTATTGTCGGTATTTCTCAGGGTAATAATATCCAGCACACTAACGCCCATGGCATAGCAAGTCTATTACATTCCACCTGGAATTACCTTCTCCCTTAATTACAATTTCAGTTAATGATAATAGCGTAAATTTAATCTTGACTTCGTCAGAACTAATTCTGAAATTTAAAAAACCTTACTTCCCCACATCATGCAGATTGCATACAGTGAAATTTATTCATTTTTCGTGCGGATCTTAGTTCATTACAGAAAGGTTTGTGGAATATTTTTATTTTTGTATTTGCTCTTGGCTTTACGCCTAGTCGACATCGAGATCATTAGAGACGGGAAAGGAATGGAGGCAAAGAACGGAATGATTTTGGCTGTGGCCTTTTGAAGGAACCGTCCTGGCATGTCCCTATAGTGATTTGGGGAAATCGTGGAAAACCCAAATCCGGATGGTCTTTCGCGGATTCGAACCCGCGTCCTTTCGAATGCGAGACCAGAGCACTACCGCTCGCCCACAACGCCCAGTATGTTTTGTCGGATTGCAGGTGTTCTACGTTAACCTCTAAACTGAAACCTCAATTCAACAATTACACAATTCGCGGAGACATTGCTGATTTTATCTTCTTCTTTGAGTGATATATCCGAATCCGAGTACAGGCGATTACCATGGATATGGGGGGGGGGGTGAGGTTACCACTCCATGGGAACGTCTCCGGCAGGATCATGAACTGGGGTGGTTTCCTGTTGCCCGGTTGCGACAGTGACAGCGTGTATGTTCAGTGAAGAGAGTTGTTTGTGTTGTGGATGAAAGATACGGATATGTGACAATCGCACACAGTGACAATCGCGCACAAACGGGTCGTCTATTGCTACCTGCTTTTTAGCTACCAATTAGTCACCGCTACAAAAGCATGTTGGATTCTGGGAATTCCAACCCCCATCCCCTCCTAACCGGACCGCACACCACTTTTCGTATTCAGTGCTGCCTTGAGTATCACAGTTTTAGTTATGGAAGTTACTTCAATCACACATGGAAAGCCATGTGCGCATTATGATGGGTACAGCTATCGAGAGTTTAGAAAGAAAGAAGATGAAACGATCACCTGGCGCTGTCTCAAAGAAAGATCAAAACAATGTCGTGGAATTTTGATGAGTAAGGATGCTGCCATACTGAATGTTACAGAGTATATATGTGGATCCCTTGATGACGCACGCGTTGAAGTACATCAGAAACTTCATGCAGCAAAGAAGAGAGTTCGAGCGGAAGATAGTTCAATTCCAAAAATCTACGCTTAGGAATTAGGAGATCTCCATAATAAAAGCTACAACTTTGTAACTGAAATGCCAGCCCAGTCAACTGTCAAGAGAAACTTGTACCGTCAGAGGAGTATATCACAAGGAAACCAAAAGGAGCCAAATAATCCTGACCAAGGGATCTTGGATGGTGGATTGTTGAAGATGGGAGATGGAGGCAGTTTCCTTTTTACGGATGATATGGAAGCTGACAGAATAATTGTTCTGAGCGGTGAAAGAGGCAAACAAAGTTTAAAATTACACGAACATTTCTTTATGGATGGTACTTTTAAAAGTGCTAGTAAACAGTTTTCCAAAATCTACACGATACATGCGGATTACGGCAGGACTGTCGAAGGAACAAACATACATCCAGTGGTGTTTACACTCTTACCTGACAAAAAGAAGACTACGTATGTTTCGTGAAATTATCAAAAACCTAAGACGGTGGCTGTAGATTTTGAAAGTGATGCAGTATCTGCCCTCAAGGAAGTGTTTCCGTCAACGGAAGTAAAAGGCTGTTTTTTTTTTTTTTTTTCACTTGAAAAAAATATATATGGAGAAAGGTTCAGGAGCTTGGACTAGCGAGCGAGTACAAAGAAAGTGAGGAACTTCGCCTCCATAATCGTATGTGCCCAGCTTTGGCTTTCCTCAAATCAGAAGATGTGACAGATGGTTTGTTGGAAATCCAATCACAGGCTCCTAATAATTCAAAACTATTGGAGTTTTTCGACTACTTCGTGGACACGTGGCTTGTGAATAAACAAATCCCAGTTCACATGTGGAATTGTCACAAAAGACGTCATCACAATGCTGTTGAAGGATGGAATAATAGGATTAACAATGTACTTGGCAGACCAAACCCTGAAGTTTAGAGACGTGTTACTTTGTTTGAAGAGGGAAGCCAAGTCTTCAGGTCTCATGTATATGAGATCTGAAATGATTCTTCAAGGAAAGAGAAGAAAAACCACATACCAGAAGTTGGACGAAACAATTGTAAAAACTGTTGAGTGATATGAAAAGAGCGGTGACATCAGATCATGTCTAAAGGCGTTGACCTACATGCACAAGATTGAATACATAATAAACAATTATGACGAGTCTCCCTGGCTGATTTTGATAATTTCATTACTGGAAATTAAATATAAATCAATTGTAAATATTTATTATGACGAAGCTTCTTGCCTGATTTTAAACACGCCTAAATAATTGTAACTATAAAGTTGTTTAGGCAGTCCAAAACCTGGATAAATTGTGATGGGAATCAGTTTTTATGGTCTGGCCACACTATCCCGCACCGTCAGCGCACCGACACTTTTCTTATTGTTGGGGGTCACTCGATTAAAGTGACTTCAAACGACACCGCATGTCGTCCGACACTCGGTAGTCATTAGTTTGGTTTACTTTTTGACGGTGCGGGCCGGTGTCGGGCTGGTGCATATGGATTTTTTTTTTTTTTTTAACTGCTTTACGTCTCTCAACAGCTAGGTCTTTAGAGACGGGAAAGGATGGGGGCAAGGAATGGGAAGGAATTCGGCCATGGCCTTTTTAAGGAAGCATCCCGGCATTTGCCTGGAGTGATTTGGGAAACCATGGAAAACCCAAATCTGGATGCCCGGACGGGGATTCGAAACGCCGTCCTCCCGAATGCGAGGCCAGAACGCTATCCGTTACACCACCACGCTCGGTGTGCATATGGAGAAGCGATAGGTAGATTGTGAAAACTTATGGTCCTTTACGACCAAATTTTATTTTTATGTTACTGATTGACTTACAAAAGTGTCTTTCTTCTCTTCAACCTTACTTCGAGATTCATCAGATTTTCTTGAAATGCACCCCGTAAGCAGACAAATCTAAGATTACTTTTGTGTTTTACGATAGCAAAAATAAATTGTAGAGAAAAAGTGTACGTTTGTTTTATTGTGTTTGAATATTTATTTTCCATTTCCTGTATATTCGGTCTGGTGACTCACTGTGTTACGGCACACGATTTGGGTACTGAAGGTCCTCGGTCCAAATCCCGGCCTCCGTTGTATGTAATTATTACAGGCCTTAAAATTGACGTTCACCTCTGGCTAAGCGATTGTCGTTGTGCGCGATTGTCACGGCACCGAAAGATACACTTTACATAGTTACAAGTTTCACACACAGATGGGAATACTTCAATTCTCTGATTAGTACCTGGCAGTAGGTATAGAATAATTGGCGTCAGCAAGAGCGTTCGCCCTTAAAAACAAAGCTCCAAATTTGACTACGCCAACGATGAGTAAAACTCATCGCTGTCGACACATTCTAAATCCACTCAGTAAAACTCATCAAAGACAGTCGACCCTAATGTTGGGAAAGTGTGGTGAAGGACAAGAAGAAAGAAGAAGTTGTGTGAGTCTAAATTTAACCAAGTGCTTAAATGAACATTCACGGATAACGTCTGGAAACTTATTTATGACAAACCTGTTGCTGCTGTAATGACGTAACCCTTCTTAGGGGTAGCCCATTAATTACGTGTGATGTTTTTCCGGACCCCCTCCCACCCTCCCCCCTTCCCCACTGCTCTGGTGACATTTTTTGAGATCTGGTCGGACCTCCACCCCCTGATAATCGATCTCACTTTTTAGACTTTTTTATGCTCTCCTCCTTCCGTGGGCCTAAGGTCGGATTCCGCATCATTTCTGGACCTAGTCCCCCAACCCTCCCTCCCTCACCCGTAAGATGATATCCGGGTCGTTTGAGGATATATTTTTTTTTTTTAACTCTACTGTATTTCAAGACCTCACGTGAGATTTCCGTCTATCCCTCCCTCCCTTCCTCCTTGGTGATATTTCCCCGGATCCCCCTCCCCACTACCATTTCACCTCACGTAAGTAATGGACGCTCCCTTATTTTGCTGAGCGCGACATACTAAACAGAAATTTATATCAATTCTTTAATGGTTACATTTTAAAATAAAACAACAACTACTAGGAATTATTTTCATTTAAGACATGTAGAAAAAGTTCTTCTGATAATAATTAGAATATTTGGAAACAATCGCTAAGGGGCAGCTTAAAATGGTTATAAAATTGCCGGCACAATTTCTTTTGCTGGAACAATTTCTGTATTTATTTTTTCCTTTTGGGTTTACGCCTAGTATATTTCGAGGTCATTAGAAGCGAGAGAGGATGGGGGAAAGTGAAAGGGGATGAAGGAATTTGGGAATCCTGGCATTTGGCTTGACTGATTTCTGAGAACCATGCAAAATCGAAATTTGTATGGCCGGACTGGGATTTGAACCCAAGTCCACCCGAATGCCAGGACAGATCCACTAGGCTCGGTGGCAGCAGTTAGTGATAAGGGATATTCGAATAATTTCTTATAATTGTCATTGAAAGTATACGAAGTCGGGATCAAGAGAGAACTGAGACATGTGAACCCGTAAAATTCGTGTAACTATGTCTGCTGCTTACTCTAGTTATTGCATGTATATGTTGGCTTCACTTTATATCGTTATCTGCTGTCGAGTTTGTAGTCGCATTAAGTGTATAATAATTCCGTTAATCGGGGAGTGGTTCTGTCTTGTCTCGCGTGCTGGTAGCAGCTGCCTGTATTCCACTATCTATCCTCCCGGGGACCACTTTGCCGCTATCACAGGTCCCATTAGCGGCTGCCAGGCACCATCATGTCTGTCCCTGGAGACACCAGACCCTTCCAGCACGAACCAAAGCTTCCTGCGGATATCATCACAGGGCCGCAGCCACAACGCTAATGGCTAGAGGCAGGCGTCCATTCCAGTAGATAACGGACAGCACTTTGGGACGGATGCTAATTGTAACATTCGATTAATTCTACGGAACCTTGTAGATGGCAGGACACGACGTCAGAACTTAGTATAACTTTTCAAATCTTAGTCGTTAAAGTAGCGAATGTAATATACAGGGTGATTGAAAATAACGTGGACAAAATGACATGATAGATCTGTCATACAATAAGGATCAAAAATCGTATAGGAACAGAGGGTCGCAAACGCCTGTAGAGGGCGTTGCGATACAAACACAAGTCACCACGATCACCAGACCTGTCTCCCATGGATTTTTTCTTGTGGGGATTTTTAAAAGGACTTGTCTATGAAACACCTGTTGAAACGCCGGAAGACTTGGTAGGAAGAATCGTTGCGGCAGTCGAATGTGTTCGAGATACACCTGGTATCTTTGAGAAGGTGCGCCGTTCCATGCAACGGAGATGCCGGGCTTGTCTCGATGCATCTGGCAAAAACTTTGAGAATCTGCTGTAGGCTCAACATTTGGCTTGCATTAGTCGCTTGTGAGTGAGTAATTACCAATAAAATGATCTGTAATGGTTTTTGTTTCTTCTCTTTGTGTCAGTATTATTTTAGACGCCCTGTAGCGGCTCCGGATCGCAGTTGCGACTCTCTGTTCCTATGCGATTTTTGATTCTTATTGTATGACTGATCTACCATGTCATTTTGTCCACGTTATTTTGAATCACCCTGTAGTATCGTAACAAACGCAATGGTTAATAGCGAAGAGATTGAGCATTACAGCTGATACAATATGGAAGATCATTATGCTGACAGAAGTTTTGATATTCACTTACATTTATTAACGTCATAAAAAAAATGATTCTGCAAGGAAGAAGGGAAAGGAGAGTAATCAAACCGAGCGTGGCGGTGTAACGGTTAGCGTTCTCGCCTCGCATTCGGGAGGACGGTGGTTCGAATCCCCGTCCGGGCATCCAGATTTGGGTTTTCCATGGTTTCCCAAATCACTCCAGGCAAATGCCGGGATGCTTCCTTCAAAAGGCCATGGCCGAATTCCTTCCCATTCCTCGCCCCCGTCATTGCCCCCCATCCTTTCCCGTCTCTAAAGACCTCGCTGTTGAGAGACGTAAAGCAGTTAAAAAAAAAAGATAAATCAAATAAATAATAACAATGATGTTAACCACATCTGGAGAAACAGTTTGATATGGCCACTCCAAATCTACTTCTACGTCCAAAATCCAATTATTCCATAGCTAAAGAGTCCAAATATTTACTACGTCTAATGTGGACTGTATCAGTTAGGAGCGGGAAAAGGGTTATAATCCTACGTTGTGTTTGTTTCGTCCCGTCCCGCTGTGGTAGGAGTTAGTAAGATGGCCTCGCTTTTGTGTTTGCTTGAAGCTTTACGCACCATCGACGTCAACGTCATTATCGCCGGGAGAGAATTAGCGACAAGGAACGGTTAGAACCATTCCGGCATTCGCTTAGAGCAGTGTTTCCCAACGTGGGGCCCACGCCCCACAGGGGGGCAATTTGGTTTTTTCAGGGGGGCAATTTAGAAATTGACTTGATACGACTTTACCGCTTTCTCTTCGGTTGATTTAAATGCAATGCTAGATATCTATACAAAATATAGCAAAAAAGCAAATTCTTAAAACAGTGCTGTAAATAATTATTAGGTATAGTTTCGTTTGATGTTAGCAAAATATTTTTTTAATTAAAAATTAGGTGTGGGGGGCAAAGTAATATTAAAAGTGGGACATGACCCAAAAAAGGTTGGGAAACACTGGCTTAGAGCGATTTCGGGAATCCTTGGAAAACCGATTTAGGATGGCCGGACAGCTGGTAATCCCGAATATCACACCCAAAAGTTACCGTTTACCAATTAGACTCAGTTCATGCTTCACTTTAAAAAGGTAGCCTGTTCGATTCCGGCGTATGGCATGGACGATTTTAATTAAGAATTGTGTCCGTTGTAGTTTGTACTTCCACCTGTTGTTACGAATTACATAGTAAAAGGATGCATTCAGTTTAGACAAACATAAAGAAAAACACAGAGCTGGCAGAATGGCTGTACGGTCAAATGGTATTGAAATAAATAATATTATTCGGTAAAGTAAAGGCAGTAGTTGTAATCTGTCAACAGCTCTCACCACAGGCTATCGATTTCGTGACAGGAAATATTGTGACTGATACTGCTGCAACTGAAGCTGAAAATAAGCCGAAGACGAACCGATGTCAGGCTATCCCCTTCCAAAAGCTAGGTTAGAATTCAAAAATCGTTTATGGCTGGAAAAGCGTCTTACCAGCCATGAAACCCCTATATGAGAGAGCTAAATGTAGCATCCCACGGCTCGGGCATTTGCCGGACTCACCCGTCCAGCTATCAACAGCGGGCCGTGGGAAGGGATGGCATGCCTCAATCCGTCGCGCAGTCGGTAAACATCAAACGCCCGGGTAGCTGAACCGACACTAGGCAAAGTGGCGGGGAGGTGGCTGCGAGGTGGCGAGGGATAACCTGTAGCGCGTGCTGATCCGTACAATTTGGCTGCATGGTGCGGCCTACAAAAGCACTGGCCACCATAAAAGGTGTCTAGAACGCAAGAAAGTCTCGGGAGCAGCGATCAAACATTGCGTGTTCATTAGCCACGAGGAGCATACAGCCCATGTTTCCATAAAAATTCCTAGCCGCTTGAGTGTCACTTAGCAAAGCAAAGGTTAATGTCAATACCAAAACAGGTAAAGGCCCCAGTCTAGAGCGCCTGCGAACGCACACTCTTTTCAGTTACCGGAGTAACAGTGCGGCCGCGTGTGGTCTGAATCACAGGCAAGTGATTCGGAAGCGAGACCGATTTCAAGGTGACACACTTAAAAGACGTCTCGGTCGCGAGACTGAAAAATAGGAGATAGTGTTTAGACCGAGCGTGGTGGGTCAGCGGTTAACGCTCTGGGCTCGCAATTCAGAAGGACACCGGTTCGAATCCTCATCCGGGCATCCAGATTTGGGTTTTCCACGGTTTCCCCAAATCACTCCAGGCGAATGCCGGGAAGCTTCCTTCAGAAAGCCATGGCCGCATTCCTTCCTGTTCCTTGTCCCCAGTCCCATCCCGCCTCTAATGACCTTGACGTCGATGAGGCGTAACGCCATAAGCAAAGAAAAAAAAGGTGTTTAGCAACAACAACATGGACTAGTCTTGCGACGTGTGGGATGGATTTAGATGCTATCGCCTTTGAGAGCGAGTAACAATAACAGATGGCGCTACGAGTGAGCAACTAGCGATGTCGTTATACACCAAGCCTGCAGAACGTTGTATGTGTAGACAACTGGAAACGCATAGTCATCGCATCTCCTGACATACGAAATAAAAAACGTAACTGCGCACGAAGAAACGAAATGCTTACACTGAACGAATTATATTGATATTCTGACACGTAAAGAAGCTGAATATTTTCTAGTGAACTAAAATAGAGTCCAGGATAGTGATCTAATGTTTTGGAATTATAATAATGGTGTCTATAAAAGTGGTTTTTTAAGATATTATTAACTATGAAGAAAAGTATTTTATCTTATGATCTTTTCATCATTTTGTTCCGGGTTTTTTTTTTTTTTTTTTTTTTTTTTTTTAGGGAACATGTAGTGTAAGTTACTCTGTCATTCAATTAGCTTTCATAATATTGAAACACAATAAGTTTATTGTTTCATACGTCTTATTCATCTTTAGTTATCAACTTAAAGGTTGGTTTGCAGCGTCTTTCCGCTTCCTTTTCAGTTTACTGTATGAGGTGCCATCCACATCTAACATAATTAGTTCACACATACCAGGAGTGGCCTTCTATTTCACCTCGCATCATCCCTGTCAATAATCTGTCATGGTGCAGTAGAATGGTCTGAATGTGACTCCACAGTCTCTACAATTCATCAGCACCATAAACCCGCATCATCTGTTGCTCTGTCCATCCAGCTGACCTTTATCATTCAGCGATAGTACCACGTTTTTACAGCTTCAAGCGTTCTATTCTTCTCAATGTCTTCTATCTATGAATCACATCAATACAGACCAACGTTCCAACCTCAGGTTTTTATCAGACTTTTCCTAATGTCTAAGTTGATTCATTCAGAATATAAATTCTCCACGTAGTTACAGACATTCTGGCTTTATTGATACGGCTAATTATATCTCGCTCTTTTCTGCCATCTCCAGTTGGTTATTCACACGGCAAGGAGGGTAAAAAGATTCGATATTCATCTAAGTCATCGATTATTAATATTCTTCTTTCATCGTTATATTCAACTGAGGAATGCGAATGAACTTATTTAGCAGATGTGTTTTTCTTATTTTTCCAAAATCTCTTCATCCGCCTGCTGAGCTTCTTCCTACGTTCTTCCGTCCAAGTGTTCCTTCATCTAATATACTGTTTGTTGGAAAATTGGTGGTTATTGACCATGCTACTTCTTAGAAAAATCTAGGGATTATTACTCAGTGCTGCAACATAAATGGTGACAATGATTATAACGTAGGGAAATACACTGAAGGGCCAAAGAAACTGTTACACCTTTCTAATATCCTGTAGGGCCCCCGTGAGCACGCAGAAGTGCCGCAACACGACGTGGCATGGACTCGACTAATATTTGAAGTAGTGCTGGAGGAAATTGGCATCATGCATCCAGCAGAGCTTTCCATAAATCCGTAAGAGTACGAGGAGGTGGAGATCTCTTCTGAACGGCACATTGTAAGGCATCCCAGATATGCTCAAAAATGTTCATGTCTGGAGAGTTTGGAGGCCAGCGGAGCTGTTTAAAATCAGAAGAATGTTACTGGAGCCACTCTGTAGCAATTCTGAACGTGTGGGGTGTCGCATTGTCCTGTCGGAATTGCCCAAGTCCGTCGGAATGCACAATGGGCATGAATGGATACAGGTGATCAGCCAGGATGTGTACGTATGATGTACACCTGTCTATCAGTCGTATCTAGACGTATCAGAGGTCCCATGTCACTCCAACTGCACACCATTTCAGAGCCTCCACCAGCTTGAACAGTCCCCTGCTGACATGCAGAGTCCATGAATTCATGAGGTTCTCTCCATACCCGTAACGTCCATCCATTCGACACAATTGGAAACAAGACTCGTCAGACCAGGCAACATGTTTCCAATCATCAACAGTCCAATGTCGGTGTTGATGGGCCTAGGCGAGACGTAAAGCTTTGTGTCGGGCACTCAGCAAGGGTACAAGAGTGGGCCTTCGGCTCCGAAAGCCCATATCGATGATGTTTCGTTGATGGTTCGCACGCTGACACGTGTTAATGCCCCAGCATTGAAATGCGCAGAAATTTGCGGAAGGGTTGCACTTCTATTACGTTAAACGATTACTCATCAGTCGTTGTTGGTCCCGTTCTTGCAGGATTTTTTTCCGGCCGCAGCGATGTCGGAGATTTGATGTTTTACCGGATTCCCTATATTCACGGTGCACTCGTGAAATGGTCGTACAGGAAAATCCCCTCCTCATCGCTACCTCGGAGATACTGTGCCCCATATGTCATGCTCCCACTACAACACCACGTTAAAACTCACTTAAATCGTGACAATCTTCCATTGTAGCAGCAGTAACCAAACTAACGCCTGCGCCAGACACCTGTTGTCTTATATAGGCGTTGCCGACCGCAGCGCCGTACTCTGAGTGTTTACATATCTCTGTGTTTGCATACGCATGCCGATACCAGTTTCTTTGGCTCTTCATTGTGTATATGCATCTGTCCTGTATGATATAATCTGTGAATCCGAATTCTTGGAAATCCTTTTAGATTTCAATATACCAATTGTTTTTCATTTTCATTGAAATAAACATATTGAGAATTCTTTTGGTTGTTCTGCTGTTATTCTTTAGGATAATATGGCCGAAGAATTTAATTTGTCTTTTCCTGAACGTGTCTGATATTTTTTCCGAGTGCTGATATAGTTCATGAGATTTCCTTTTCATCCAAATTCCTCCTATACTTACTGGGCCTTTATTTATTTTATATAGCAAAAAACCTTTTGTTTAGTGGGCTAAGTCATTAATATTACGATAAGGGAAGAACATGAATTCCTCCGTCTGTCGGCCGACCATATAAGCCTTCTACTGAGGAACTACTCAACCGACCACAGAGCGTATTACCAGTACAATGGCTTCGTGTTGCTAGGGAGTCAGGTTCGAGCACGGCCTAGGGTATATCAAAGTGCGTGCCACAGCTAGTGTCCAGACACCCGGCGGTAACTATGTAGTATTACCAGCACAGAGGAGCTGGGTGGGCATGTGTTCTCGGGTGGTTTCCCTTTACGTTCGCCAGTACGAAGCAGTTACTGTATGAGCAGGTGATTATGTCATATGTGTGTGTTCAACGTAGTGTGTTCTGGATTCATAATTACTGCTTCGAAAGACATCAAGGAGTCACCAGGATTATAATTAGCTATTGCAAGGATAAATCACCGTCTACAATATTACATGTCTCACTTTTTATACGCATCTCGGAAACGTATAGGGATTTTTTTGTTTGTTGATAGTATTACGCCTCGCGACGTCGAGGTCATTGGAAGCAGGAAATGACAAGGGGCTAGCAACGGAATGAATTCGGCCATGGCCTTTAGAGAGAACAATCCTGGCATTTGTGGAAATCGTGGAAAATCAAATCTGGATCGCCGGACGGGGATTCGAACCCGCATCCTCCCAAATGCGAGGCCAGAGCGTTACCGCTCACCCACCACGCTCGGTGGTATGGCATTTAACCAAGGTGTTTGTTATACTATGTAAGAGTCGTGGTGGGTGAGCGGTTAAAGCTCTGGCTTCGCATTCGTGAGGACTCCGGTTCGAATTCCTCTCCGGAAGTCTCTTCTTCTAATATACAGGGTTAGTCAAAATTATTGCAGTGTTTTCAGAAAATTACTACAGATTTATTATTTGACATATACTTACAAGATTACACAGATATATAAACCCTGTGAAAGTTTTTTGAGTCTCTACAGGTGCTCAATATGTACACCTTTAGTGACTCTGCACACATTAAGTATATAATCGAGTTCTTCCCATACCCGATGCAGCATGTTTCTGTCAATGAGATCAAATGCATTGGTGATGCGCACCCGCAGGTCTGGCAGATCAACTGGTACTGGTGGCACGAACAGTGTGTCTTTTACAAAACCCAAAATAAAGACCATGGTCGAATTCGTAGCCCCAATTCCATCCCGCCTCTAATGACCTCGACGTCGACGAAGCGTAAAGCCATAAGTAAAAAAAAAAGTGTCGTGCTCGAACATCTCTCCTCTCTGCTGAATAAATGCAACATGGTGAAATTGTTTTCGTCAGCGGAATTCGAACCACGCAACAAGATGTCGGGCGGCAAACACCATGAGTAACCTCGGGCTCAAACTCGTAACTGGGTCAACGGCGTTTTTTATTAAGTATTTTTTTGTGACCGAACTGTGTACGATAAATATTCTTAAAGAAATCGTATATAAATATGTAAAAACAAGGAAATATAGAGGTTGTGTTGAGTTTATGGCTTGTCCCGAAAGACAGTAATGAATGAAGGTAATTATTCTGCTACAGTAGCATCTATTACAAACAAGCTGCATCATTATGGAATACCGCCTGAACGTATCAGAGACATTGGTATGTGTGGAATGCAGAATATTATTGTAGCAGTCCAGATGGATCGTATAACGCAGTAGGATTTAACAGCTCTGCTTATGAATACCGCCTTATTCTTCCTTCAAAGCGCAGGTGGGGCACCCGTCGGTTATTGGCCATCTTGCCTGGCTCCATTTTTTACTGGCGCTCCCTTTTCTGTTTGTCTGCCCCCGTTCCCTTCTCGCTCGCCGCCGCAGCTGCCGCTATTAAATTTCAGATTTGTGTTTGCCCCTAGCGGGCCAGGCCCCAGGGTCTGTTTGCAGGATTAGTGGTCCACAAAGAAGCGAGAAACAAGTCGTCTGCCATGCCCCACACCAGAAAGGCTTATCTCCTACAGCAGACGCACAATTTCAACAGATGAAAGGAACCGAGCAATACGATATTCCATCCTGCGCTGCCCCGCTAATCCTGCAGGATTTCATCCATCCTTCTTCCGGTGGGGTACCAGCTGTCACCAATCTCAGGTGTTAGTACCCGTCAGCTTCCTTTCGTCGAATAGAGTAACGCCTCAAACCTGACACATTGCGAAGGTGGAACAAATAAATACCTCTTCCCGTTTTACTATACTTTCCTACCGTTCGCATTGTGTGTGGTGGTAGGATTCTAACGTTTCTCTGTAAACAACTGTTCGCTTAGCTGGTCCTTGCTGTTTTCAATTGATGGTGATTATGGCCTTATGCCTCGTCGATGTCGAGGTCATTAGAGGCTGTTGTTGTTGTTGTTAGGGCGCGTCAACATCGCGGTTATTGGCGCCATATCACTAGATGGGGTAAAGGATGGGGGACAAGGAACAGGAAGAAATTTCACCACGACCTTTTGTAGGAAGCATCCCGGCATTCACCTGGAGTGATTTGGGAACACATGGAAAAACAAGATCTGGGTGCCCGGACGGAGATTGGAACCCGTGTCCTCTCGAATGGAAAGCCCAAACGTAACTGTCTATTATTATTTAAGTATTTGTATCCATATTAGTGTAGACGGTCCAGGAATCAACATTTAATTAGAAACTTCATTCCTGAGACCAGACTCGAACCGGTGACATCATTCACGCAACTCCGACTAGCTAAATTGAACACGGACCGAGCGTGGTGGGTGAGTGGTTAACGCTCTGGCCTCGCATTTCGGTTATTCGTGATTTCCCAAAATCAGTCTTTTCGAATGGGGGGATGGTTCGTTTAAAAGATCGTGGCCGAATACCTTCCAGATTTTGACCCGCAGCCCCATTCCTTTCTTCTCTAATTACCTTGACGTCGATAAGTCGCAAAGTCACAAAAAAAGAGAACCAAGAGAGTACCAAGATGAGAATTGGTAGAGTGATTTTGCTTTAACTGTTTAACTGATTAAACTATTTAATTTATTTATATTATATGACCCGTCAAAATGGTTGCGCGCGTTAAGCGCCACCAAAACGGACCTCGAAAGTACAACGGGACCAGGTCTACCGGCAGTCATGATTGTCATTTTTTTTCAGTTTTGGGGGCGTTCATAAATTACGTGAGGTGAAATAGGGGGAGGGGGGGTTTCCGGTGAAATCTCACCAAATCTCACGAAGGGGGAGGGGTTCAACAAAAATCTCACGTGAGTTTTTTGAAATTTTTGTTGGTCGCGAAAGTCGATTTTAGGGGGGTTTTTCGTCGCAAAGTGGGGGTGAGACTTTTTAAAAAAAAAAAAAAAAAGAAAAAAAAAGACCAGAAGTTGCGAGGGCAACTTCTAGGGAGGGGGGGGTCTTTTGGACCAGATCTCACCAGAGTGGGGGAGGGGTCGGACCAGATCTCACGAAGTCTCACCAGAAAAGGGGGGGGGGGTCCGGAAATCTGGGAAAAAACTCACGTTATTTATGGATGCCCCCTTTCCGCAACCGTCTACATCTACATATATACTCTGCAATTCACAAAATTGTGGGTGGCAGAGGGTGCGCAGCACCAAAGCTAATGTCTTTGCTGTGCATTCCAATCCCTAATGGTACGAGGGAAAAAAGAATTCATATAAGAAACAGTCCGGCACCTTATTTCTCTAATTTTATCTTTCATGTCCTACCGACTCAAATAGGTTGGTGGAAGAAGTATTTCACTACACTCAAAAGTGAAAGTGGGATTACGCATGTTTACCAATAAGTTAAACAAAACGTATGTCGTCTATCTACCAGAGACTCCCAACCTAATCTACTAATCAGTTCTGTGACGCTTTCATAAGGACTGTAGCAAGCGGTTACGAATCGAGCGGCTCTTCTCTGTACAAGGCGAATACTGGGACGGCTTAGACGCTCCCCAATCTTCGCCTTATGAACTACATATTTCGTAAACAAAAATACACTTACCACACACAGAACGTAGTTGCTCGATTCGCAGACAGATGGAAATGCAATATTCCTTCCCGGGAGGCGTTAGGCTCAGCTACAGGCCGGCCCAAATACGTCGTATCCTGAAAATATCGACCCTGCAATAGCGGGATAAGTGTAAGAAAAGGGAAAAAATACATTGCTATATATTACCGACCCTTGTGCAATCACCCTAAGCCCACTTGCCCCTCAGCTGTTTATTATTAATTTATTTTATGTTGCGTTTGATGGTTTTTTTTTTTTTTTTTTTTTTTTTTTTTTTTTTTTTTTTTTTTTTTTTTTTAGGCGATCAGACAATGTCCTCAGCTGACCGGTGAATAGGCCGCTGCCGCTACGACAACATCGCGAGCCATAATTTCTATAACTTGACATCTAGAATCTCCATCCAGGCCACCGCATCCGGTGTTGCTGAATCTAAATTTTCGAGCCTTCTAGAGAAACCACGGAGTGGTCAATCCTGAAGATTGTTCATTAAGGCTAGATATACTATTCGACGTGGTGGCACGCTTGGCGTCGCTACGTATATGCGCCTTGTAGTTTGTTTACCGTCTGGGTATCAAAGAAGATGCTGGGCGATGCCTGTCTGACGAGAGAAAGCGTGGAGTCAGGCCACGGGGTCAAACACCCACACCTCTGCGTCAACCAGCCCAAATGGGAACACCTAAAGAATTTTAACGCCCACGTTGCTGTGCACCTCGTGTGAAGACGAAGATGAATCATCCAGTTTAAATCAAGATGATTCCATTTCTTTCTGTCACAGGAGCTGACAAGTACCGTCGTAAATGGTAGATCCTCAGTTCAAATCCTATTACGCCCCTGGATTTTTATTGGCTCACAATGTGACCTCCCCCACGAACAAGCATTTTACATGAATGAGAACTGCGCTATGAACAATCTCAGGTTGAGAGGCTAAGTTAAACTGTATTTCCAGCAATGATAGACTGCAATAACACTTCAAACTCTTCCGCCCGACCGAGCGTGGTGCGTTAACGGTTAACGTTCTGGCCTCGCATTCGGGAGGACGTGGGTTCGAATCCCCGTCCGGGCATCCAGATTTGGGTTTTCCATGGTTTCCCCAAATCACTCCAGGCGAATACCGGGATGCTTCCTTCAAAAAGGCCGTGACCGAATACCTTCCCGTTCCTTGTTCCCAGTCCCATCCCGCCTCTAATGACCTTAGCCGTCGACGAGGCGTAAAGCCATAAATAATAAATAAATAAATCTTCCGCCTAACGTTAACATTACAAGAATTCACTTTACTATCTCCCGCCCTACATTGATTCCTTCATCTCAACATAGCCATTACTGTTATGACCTGGAGCCTCCTGTATTTGGTCATTCCTAATTTTTGTGTTCTTCTTTATTTCTTCCATTCCGTCATTTCAAGAAAAGTTCTAAATACAAAATTATTGAAAAAGAGGGAGCAAATTTTGCATTTTTATTTCTCACAAACAATAAAAGCTAAAAAAATACGTGCCACACGCATTTCGATAGAGAAAGATTCAAAGTTTGTGAAACCCCACCTATTTAGTTCTATTCGCTGAGGCCAAAGGTGCTGTTGTCAATGTGGAAATGACGACACCACGGCAGAAGTCGTCTGTGTGCTACAGTGCGCGGGATGTGAATCCATTGTTGACGTACAGCGTACATTCCACCGTTAGTTCAATGAAATGCCATCACGCCATTAACAGTTTTACGATTGGCACAAGAAATTCGCAGAAGATGGATGCGTATGCAAAGGAAAAGCACTAGTTGTCCTCGAATATCATATGAAGATTTTAGCGACCGATCGTGGTGGGTGAGCGGTAATGCTCTAGCCTCGCATTCGGAAAAACGTGGGTTCGAATCTTCGTCCGTCCATCCAGATTTGGGTTTTTCACGGTTTCCCCAAATCACTCCAGGCAAATGCAGGGATGGTTCTTCAAAAGGCCATGGCCGAATTCCTTCCTGTTCCTTGCCCCCAATCCCTTACCGCCTCTAATGACCTCGACGAGGCAAAAAGCCAGAAGTAAAAAAAAAAGGTGTATACAAAACCTTTTTGATTTTTTGGCACGTATTTGTGTATTTTATAGTTTTTGAGAAATAAAAATGCAAAATCTGTTCCTTTTTTTTGAATAACACTCTAAGCATAGTACGATCTAGCGTAATGTATACATTATATATTGCCAACGCACCGAGTTTGAGACGTCTTCTGTAGGAGAGTATTTGAAAATCCGTTTTCTCTGTTCTTTTCGGCTTCCTAATCACACGTCTATTGTATTTTAAGTGATATGCTTCATTTTCTGAGTGCCTGTGTAAAAAATAAAAATAATAGCCAGGTACGTCTGTTCGGTATTTGTGGAGAGTTTTCATCGAGAAAATTACTCTTCCTATATTAGTGAACGATACAAATATAAAATATCTGAATTTTACTTGTACAATCAAGAACGTTAAGTGGATGTTTCTGATTTAATGAAAAAACTATCAGGGAAACTCAGCGACAGTAGTAAAAATGAATTACGACTGTGCAAAATCTATCTAAACCGGTAAAGCTGGATAGATAATGTATTATTCGCTCCATCATGCTTAGAAAGCACCATTTTCTGATACTTACGAACTATACTTATCTCTGTTAACTACGCATTTCGCAGGTTTCTCAGAATTCATGCGTATTTGACGCAAAACTGGTCGCATTTTTTGCAACCAGTTTGTAGCTCGCTAAATCTTTGATAAATGTTCTGAAATTTATGTAATTTTCTGGCATTACAGATTCTTGGCTGTTATACGGTACACGATAAATTGCAGAGTCTTAACGGCTCATCAGAGGAAGTAAAAATATTAGCCCACAGAAATTCGAACAACATTTTAGACTGAATAAATCTGTCCAGTGTTTCCGTTTCCCTTGTATCACTGTGTCAGCAGACGTGTTAAGCTATAACATGGGACTTTGTCTTTGCTTTCTTCCCCCGCACTCTGTCGCCAACTCACAACAGGATGCGTTGTCGTCACACACGCACGCAGCTCTGCGCGATTTATATGCTTGCCGGCTGCGCACGCCACACGCAGTGTAAATATCAGCGCCCTGTGCGTGTTGCTTTGGTTTTCTTATTTCCGCTGTGAGGACGTGGCTGCTTGTAAGGCGATACCAACTTCCCTCCACGCTGCAAAACACGCGACGCTGCAACTCTGCAGACATAGCTTACGTCATCAGCGGAAGACACGTTGAGGTTTCTGCCAACATGTCACAGACAAGCCTCACTCGTCTTATCAAGTATTTTGCCAACAGCTACTGTAACATGTCTCGCTAACTTGCCTCCTACGGATTCCTCCATTATTTGTTACAACTGATACGAGGTGTGTACAAAAAGAAACCGAACTAATTAAATAGCGTGCCAACGGCTGCAGATAAAATTCTCTGACTTCCGTGCACACTAGTGACATCTCTCGGCAAGAGATTGCCTCTTGTCGCACTACGGTCGCTGCATTAGTTTACGAGTGACAGTCGGTTGAGTGAGGTCGTGCGCAGAGTGCTCGTCGGATTTGTGAGAAAGCGGGAATGAAGAAATTGGAGGAGCAACGCGTCTGTGTGAAATTTTGTGTTAAACTTGGGAAAACTTTTACCGAGACACTTCAAATGCTTAAACAAGCATACGGGGATGACTGCATGAGCCGAACACAGTGCTATGAATGGTTTAAGCGCTTTAAGGAGGGCAGGAGTTCGGTTACCGACAATCCAAAATCTGGTCGACCCTCCACATCAACAGACGATCACCATGTTGAGAGGGTTCGCACTATGATTCGTGAAAATCGCCGTTTGACTGTCCGTGAGGTTGCTGAAGAAGTTGGCATAAGTGTAGGCTCTTGCAATCACATCCTGAGAGAAGACCTTGAAATGCATCGTGTCAGTTCAAAACTGGTGCCGCGCTTGTTGACGGACGAGCAGAAGGAAAATCGAGCTAGGATCTCCAAGGAGTTGCTTGAAAAAGCAAATCAGGACGAAAACTTCCTCAAGAACACCATTACAGGCGATGAAACATGGGCTTATGGGCACGATGTGGAAACGAGAGGCAGTCTTCGGAATGGGTGGGGAAAGGATCTCCTCGATCAAAGAAAGCGTGGGTGGGGAAAGGATCTCCTCGATCAAAGAAAGCGCGGATGAGTCAATCGAACATCAAGGTGTTGATGGTCGTGTTTTTTGATTGCAAAGGAGTTGTGTACCATGAATTTGTACCACGTGGTCAAGCGGTAAACAAGGAAGTCTACCAGAAAATTCTGACACGATTGAGAGATGCTGTGCGTAGGAAAAGGCCTGAACTGTGGGAGAAACAGTCGTGGATGTTGCATCATGACAACTCACCCGCTCACGCATCGTTGTTTGTCACGAATTATCTGGCAAAACATCGCACTCCCGTTGTACCTCAGCCACCCTATTCTCCAGACTTGGCTCCGGCAGACCTTTTTCTCTTCCCAAAACTGAAAAACACTTTGAAAGGACGTCGTTTCCAGACCATATAAGAAATTCAAGACAATGCGACGATAGAAATGCGCGCCATCGGAGAAATTGCATTGCAGGAGGTGTTCCAAAACTTGAAAAACGAAGGCAACGGTGTATTGATAGTGAAGGACAGTACTTTGAAGGGGATGGTGTGTAAAAGTTAGTATGATGAGCAATAAAGCAATTACAGAAGAAGTTCGGTTTCTTTTTGTACACACCTCGTAAAACACATCGTTGAATTCTAAATAGCGTTCGATAGTTTATTGCATCAGTACGAAGTTGGTACATATGAAGAAAACAGTGCAGAAAACGAATCTGTCAAGAACTGAATAAAGTTGCCAGAGCAGCGCTGTTGAATAAGTGGGGTTCGGATCTTTATGACCAAAAAAATAGAGAAATATATAGGCTAATATGACCTTAAAAATGGGTAAATATCACCAAAAAATGGCAAAATATTTTATCTAGTAGCGTCGCTTTCATATAGCATAATTTGCTTCCGTGCATTCGCTGCCCCATTCGGAAATTAAATTTTAAATCGTTTTGTTGAAGTCACTTTAATTTCAGATAATTTGCAGAATAGAACTCATTCATCTGTACTAAAATACTCCTATCTAAATTCCCTTAACTAACTTTACACTTTCAGAAAATATTACTACTCACTTGAGCCGTGCTCGGCTCACATTGTTTATTTTCCCCGCCCTCGATTGTCTTCTGATGCTGGTTCCTGCAGAGCCCGCGTGCTAGTTTCGCCCGTGAGAGCGCGCTGTGGCTCTGGTGGTGACCTCTACCGGCTGATGGAGTTGATTTTCGGGAACACGAAACCGGGAAGTAAGTCGGTCGGCAGAAGAAGATTGGTTCGTTGGGCCTAATATTTTCCCTAATTGACTGCGACGTTAGAGGTCTGCTGGTATGAGCGAGGACTTGTAATTTGACCAGGCGGCCTGGAAGTACCGCATGATGTGGATTTGTAACCCGACAGAGACCGTTCCTCGCTCTCATTAATCGAGGGAATTCCTTCGCTGCTCTCTATATTCGTGAGCGGTTTTCCGCCGATTGGGGAGCACGGCAGCGGGCGGGGCTGGCGGTGGCTTCGAGGTGATAAATTGCCATTTTCCAGCACTGTCGGGTATTCGAGGTAGAATACCTGATGATTCCAACTACAAAGTGCGTCGCTTACTGCATTCTTGTTAATTTTGCTTAGTAATTTTGTTACGGGAATGGACAAAATCCTCCGATATGTGGTGCTAATCGTTCCCGCTACCTTATCAGTGTGTGTGGGTGGTAACGACTTATGCGCCGGCGTGTACACACTATAGTTGGTCAGAACCTTTTGGTAAGAACTTGAGTCTTAAGGTTAAACTGAAGGACGCTAAGGTAAACTGATTCCTGTTTGTTTAAAATAATTGCTGTATTTTGCCTCCTGTGTACAAATTTGTGTTTGGTACTAGCTGTAAATTTGTTATATGATGGTAAATTGGCAAGAGCCTGCAGATTTAATGATGGCTGAGGATATTTCATTGACATATTGACTGAAGCGAAGCAACACAGGCATGCTTCTGCTGCATTGTCGAGATTAAAAGGCGGGCGGTACATTACGTTTAGAGAGTGATAATAATATATAACTTTAATTCTTCACTGTGAATTCTGACCACAAAGAAAATTAGTTTTTTCCCCCCACCTGTGTAGCACAAGTACAGTTATGTGAATAATTATCTTAATTTCTTCTCATGTATATCTAGTGAATTCCTGGTACTATTAAAAAACTACCAGATATTTCCTCAAAATATGACCAAATGACCATAAATATTATAGAAATATGACCAAAACTAGGAAAATGGTCTGAATATGCATTTATATACTATATAACATACATTTAAATACAATCAGCAACATTGAATCAGTGTTTAATTAAACATTTCAGCTTAAAAAGAAGGCAGGAAAAAAAATATGACTTGTCCTAAAGATCCGAACCCTACTTTTAAGTAAATCTTGGTCAATGTTACACTTCGTCCCATTTTTATTCGAGACAAACTTCACCATACGAAAACACTTATGCTCATTGTTCATAACATTATGCAGAGAAAAGAAGTGATAGAACACAAGACCACACCCTGGATACTAACAGAGAAACTATATGACCTCTGTTGACTCAGGAAAATGCAATGTGATCACTATAAATGGAAGTTGGGATGCTGTATTATCTACTAAGATCAAAGGAAAGCGATTAAATATGATAGAAAAATTCAAGGAACTCAAAACCGTTGTGTAAGCTCAAGATTCTCTGTTTTCCTTTTGTAAAGGCATTCAAGTCTGGAGAGTTTAGGGGACAAGGAATTCTGCGATGGCCTTTTCAAGGAACCATCCCACCATTTGCCTAAAGTTTTTGTTTTTTTGTTTACTGCTTAACGTCTCTTAACAGCGAGGTCTTTAGAGACGGGAAAGACTGGGGGGCAAGGAATGGGAAGGAATTCGAACATGGCCTTTTGAAGGAAGCATTTTGGCATTCACCTGGAGTGATTTGGGGAAACCATGGAAAACCAAAATCTGAATGCCCGGACGGGGATTAGAACCGCCGTCCTCCCAAATGCGAGGCCAGATTGCCTGAAGTGATTGTAGGAAACCACCGCAAACCGGAATCTGGATAACTGGACCGAGCACCAAACTAACATCCTCCCAAATACCAGGCCCAAGTGATAACTGCTAGATATAATTAAAGGTATCATAGATAAGAAAATCGGTAACAGAATCTAGGTTGCAAGAAATTATACACTGCTTTAGTTACTTCTTATACACACCAAGTGAAAATAAGTATTTAAGCGAATTATTACTTCAGCAATCCAGACATACAGTTGTAATCCACGAACTATGACAAAAGAAAGATGCGACCAACGTTCCAGCACTTAAGTGACATATGTCAAAAATTTGATTGCCAGAATAACAGAGAATGTGCAATAACAAAGTGAGTTACTAGGCAATAGTTGGTGGATCGGAGATAACCATACGTGCAGTAGACTCACTACTACTTCTTCTTTATTACCTTTTCCCAACTTTTTGGTGTGGGCGCCTTCGATGAGTTTTACTAATCATTGGCATGCTCAAATTTGAATCTACTGTTTTACGGTCGCATGCCCTTGTTGACGTGAAGCATTTCTTACGTACAGCCAGGTTGTACTAAGTATTAATGGTGGAAGTGAAGTGTTGCCTTCTGTCTTTGAAACCTGTAACTCTGTTCAGTGTGTAATAAGGAAGCCCCGGATTCTTAGGTTCGAACCTATTTTGTTCCCAAGATAATATTCTCGAAATTTTAATTTTCTTTTTCGTCTTTTGTATAAACTAATAATATTCATAAATATAATAGGACCTAAAGTACCTAATTTTTGTTATGACCTAATTCGGTTTTTAGAACCTAAAAGGACCTATTTCAATGTACTGATCCAGTCCGACTGTAATTTTGTTACTTAAATAAAACAAATGACTCACTGGATTAGCTCAGTAGTACGGGCCGTGGGCTAGCTAGTAATCTGGACTCGGGAGACGCCCTGGATTCGAATCCCACCATCGGCCCTTCTGGAATGGTATTTCGGGGTTTTCCTTTCCACCTCCAGGCAAATGCTGGAACAGTGCCTTATTGACAGGCTACGACTGCTTCATTTCCCCCCTTCCTTCTCAAAAATTTCGTTTCCTTCTTCTACATCGATCCAAGTTAATGCCACCTGGGAGATCCGGCCAGTCACCATCCCCAAGTTTTAATCATGGCATGTTAAACGTTAACAATCTCAGGAACGCAAACACTTTCTGAGGAATTAACTGTTGTATACCGTCATCGTTCAGTGGTAACGCGAAAATTAAAACACTGTGTTGGCCTAGGTATTTTAAGTTCTTTCATTAAAAGCCATCATGCCTAAACAGAAATCCTCAGGAAGTAGTCTCCTGCGAGAGTGGATTGGAAGGGATAAGAACTTTTCTACTGATGGAAAAATTATATATTGCCAAGCATGTGTAAAATCAGTAAGTATATTTTGTTTTATATATGTATATTTTTTATAATTTAAAAAAAAAAATTATCTTTGATTTGTTTTCGTTTCTAAAGTAACATAGTTGTAGAGTTTATACTGCTGAATGAACTTTGATAATATTAACTCGGTATTATCCGGGGTCTTATATTAAGGTGGACTATTTTTATTTTGCCTTCTACTCGTATATAGGTGCCTGCAGATAAACGATCCCACGTACTGCAGCATCAGAATTCAGCAACTCATTTGGCAAATGTTACCAGGAGAAATGCTCCCAACAGATGCAGAGTTTCATTACTAGTTCAAAGTTGGGTACAGAAGATTCGTTTAACCTCCGTCTATGTGAAGCTCTCAGTTGCAACCTTCCAGAACGCAGTCCTAAAAACTTTTTTGGAAGAATTTTGTAACAGAAAAATACCAGATGAATCCACTTTAAGAAAGAATTACTTGCCTCAGCTGTATGAGAAAACAATTGAAGAAATACGGTTGGACATTGCTGAGTGGTTAAATTTAGATGAGACGACAGATGCCTGCGGCAGATACATAGCCAGCGTTGTTGTGGACAAGCTCGCATATGAGTAACCGTGTATACCCCATGTCATTATGTGCAGAGAACTTCCAATGACAAACGACTCTACTATGGCAATTACTGTAAGGAATGCATTAAAGTTATTGTGACTAGATCCAGAACACGAGAATAAGTTGCGGTTGTTGGTGATAGACAGTGCAGCTTATGTGATAAGAGCAGAGGAGTGTTTGAAGGCATTCCATTCTCGAATGGCGCATGTCACCTGACTAGCTCATGGGCTCCACCGGGTAGCTGAAAAAATTCGGGAACGGCACTCTGTAATTAACGAGACAATTTCTTCAGTGAAGAAAATATTCCGGAAATCGCCAAGTCGAGTAGTTACTTTCAGTGTAAAGCTTCCATCAATACCCTCCCTCCTGAGCCAGTAGTGACACGATGTTGGACCTGGCTCTCAGCCGCAATATATTATGCAGAAAACTATGAAGCATCACGGAGGTAATCGATGCATTAGATGAAAGTGAAGCTATTGCTATAGTAAATGCAAAGAAAGCGTTGCACTCAGTACCAGCTGTACAGGAGTTGGAATATATGAAGGAAAATTTTTACAACTTAGAAATTTCAATCAAGAAGTTGGAAGGAGGCACTCTACCGTTGACGAAAGCACTTCAAATCATCCAAGAAGTGAGGGCCAAAGTGGCTCCTGGACCAGTTGGGTTGTCTGTAGCTAAGAAGCTGGAGGCTGTTTTAACCCACAGTCCAGATTTCAAGAGGATGGAACAAATAGGCCGTGTTCTCTCTGGACTAAAGCAACAAGAAAAACTGCCTTGGTATCCTAAGGAAATCGCTGATATGATGCTCGCACCTCTTACCTCATGTGACGTGGATCGTAGTTTTTCCGCATTCAAGAGAATTTTAACGGAAGAGAGAAGAGGGTTTACTTATGAAAATCTGTCAAAATATTTCGTTCTTCAGTGTCACATTAGAAGTGTTAAATGAGTGTTTTACAATCCACAATAAAGACAAAATGTTTTGAACATAATAGTGGTTTATGTCGCATGTTTTAATGTGAACGAGCAATGTCATGTTAGAAGTTTTAAGGAGTACTTGACAATAATGTTTTTTAACACTGTGGCAGTATATATTGCGTGTTTTAAATTTTATCTCTCTTAAAAATGTGTAAATTCCTAAATCAGAGTTTTAAAAACCTATAAAAGCCTAAAATATGACTTGAATAAACCTAAATTTGGTTTTTTAGATCCTAAAAATCGGGGGCTTAGTAATAAGTGTATTTTTTGTTTGTAAAATGTGTGGCTTATGAGGCGGAGATTGGGGACCGTCGCGGCCTTCGCCTTGATGGTCTAGGAAATCCGCCTATAAACCACAGTCAGGACGGTTGCAACGCACTAGCCTGGGCCCGTGCACGGTCCGTTGTATCTCCCCAATCCAGTGCGCCACCTCAGCGCACGGGGGAGTCTGCAGAAGACTCAGGTGGTACGAATAAATGCAAGATGTGACGATACAACAGTATCGCTGGTATATCGATATTGATAAACGTGAGAAGAGCATCATGGAGTAAAGATGGCGGGAGTCTGTTGCTAGCAGCCAAACTGTTAGGATGTTTAAGCGCGCGGTTTTGAGGAATGTCGCGAATACGGAACTTGTGCGTGTGGTAGTGACTATGCACGAGTAAAACTACCTAACTGCTTAGGGGTCGTCCATAAATTACATGGGGTGAAATAGCGCGGGGGGGGGGAGGACATTAACGGAAACCTCACGTGAGATTCAGTAAATTTTCGTTGGAGTGAAGAGCAAAAAAAAAGTCTACAAATGACGTGAAAGTCGGTTTTTGGGGGGTATTTCGCCGAAAAGTGTGGGTGAGACTTGAAAAAAAAAAAAAAAGTATTGGGAGGGCGATTTCTAGGGGGAGGTCTCACGGACCAGATCTCATCATAGGGGGGAGGGGGTAGTCGGACCAGATCTCACCAGAGAAGGGGGAATAACAGCTAAGCACCTCACGTAATTTATGGAATTTACTGAATAATGGCGGTACTCCAAAATGTTTAATGACTGTGACGTGATGAGAACCGTGCTTTCAACGAGTGTAATACGGTGGGTATTCGTTAGCATGAACATTTCCCTAATTACGAACTGTGCAATCTTCGAAATACGGTCAAATTAGGTTATTAATTACTGGTGGTTCCATTTTGGCGAGCTGTATCCGTTTTCATGTTATTAAAAGAGTGTAATGTGTTCATATGTACACGTTGTTGTTGCTTTGTGTGTGAGCCGGAAACTTTTTCTCGTAATCGGCCGAGTAGGTCGGCATAACTTGTAGAACTGTAAAGACGGCTTGTGCATTTATATTTTATGGCCCGTGAACAGCGACTGAAGGACTGCAATTGATTTTATCATTAATGTCACGCCAAGGAAAGACTGTAAAACAAAACACCTATCAGCTCCAATGATGTTATTTTTTAACCAATTTACATATTTAGATGAGATGAGAAATTAGAGCTTTCGGCACTTCGACCTCGAGTGATTGGACGACAGGTCGCGGCAAGAACGGAAATAACCCAGAGACTGCTTTTAGAAAGAAACATCCCAAGTAATCGTTTGGAGTTATTTGGTGAAACCATGGAAAACCAAATCTGGTTGGATGGACTGGAAATCGAAGCCGTATTCTCCCGAATAGCAGTCCGCTCATTCACCCTAGGAATGAGCCATGACAAGGGGTCCAATAAATAGGCGGACTATAGCTGTACAGTATCAGTACCCCTTTTTTTTAATGGCAATTGTCTACGCGGCCATACAGCCAGCACTCTGTAATTTTGTACTTTGCAGCTATGTATTGTATTACAGACTCGGCATGGTATAGACGACACAACACTTAATTAAAACCACCCATGCCCGAGGCCGGACTCGAACCGACTACCCCTGCAACACGAGGCTAGCACGCTATCCCCTACGCTGCCGGGGTCGGCTAGCAGTACCCTTCACTGTAGAGATCTGGAGAAATGGTCAGAAGTAAAATTGGACACAAGGTTTAGGAGGAGAATACGAAGAGGGATATAACGATGAAGGAAAAGTAACATTTTTATTGCTGTGACGGAAGAAATTATACTAGCGGGTCGCTTCAACTACTGTATTCCGTGGGACCTTCGTGTTCTGTTCGATGTCCTGGAGGTTCCTGTTCAGTGCTTTGGTTGGTTTTTGTTAGTAATGAGTCATTTTCGAGAGTACTGTGATGTCCCTGACACGTTCGTTAATGTGACCTCTGGCTGGAGAGGTCACTGCCCTGCGTGTTCAGACACGATGGCTGTCAGGAAGTGACGGCGGGTTTGGTTCAGTCGCAGGTGACAAAGCCTCTGCCCCGCTTCCTGTCTGTCGGGCCCACACACAACATGTACATCCGGGACACATTGTTTCCTATGGCGTTCACAATGCAGCGCCATCATACAAAACGCTACTTGTCATTCACTCACACAGACACTAGTCTGTATTGTCTGATTTATAATCCAGGGTGTCGCAGAGAACAACCAAAAAAGTTTTATCTCACTGCTAGAATTCCGCTTTTGGGAATCCAAACAAAACTAAAAATTGCTTCAGGTTATTTATTCTTTAATTTCCTTGATCTTGAGTCTGAGATAGCACAGCATTGACAAGTTGAACGTAAATGTTTGCTGTTTCATTCTTAGATATATAACTTTTTTTTTTTAATAATGTTCGTCAGTCTACAATATCATCCAGTTCCAACAATCTGATAAAAAAAACTAAAGGTTGGTTGTGATTATAAGGTTGGGAAAGTATTGCTTGTAGAGTGACTTGAAATGTAAATACCTTGACATAACATTTGATAAACAAACTCAACTCTGCAGGATACATTGGACGGGTAGTAAGAAAAGATTTCAAAATCCAAATTTCTTGGAGAGAGTGATGAAGGGATGTACCATAGAAGTAAGGTAAGTGGGTTACAAAACTTCGTTCAGACCATTGCTTGACTGTGGTGGTATAGTATAGGACCCATATTTTCGGTGTCAAACACAGGAGTTGGAGGGTGTGCAAAGAAGGGCTGCTAGATTTGTCACTGGAAATTACCGCGGAACACAATCAATATCCAGTATAATAAGGGGCTGGAATGGGATTCACCGGAAGACAGGTGGAAGGTGAAGATAGTCATGGGAGAGTGTAAGGCGTATATTGATGATGAGGCGTGGAAAGATATTGGTGAAAGAATTAGTTTGCAGAGGATGGAAGGAAAAATACGACCATGACCACAAACTGGCTGTCTATTTCAGGGAAAAGGGGGTGGGAATAAGTTGCCAAGAGAAATGATAAATAATTTACCAAAAACGCTGACATAATTTAAAGTTGAAATTTGTAGAGGGCAAAGATAGACACGTACAGAAAAGAAGAAAAATGGGTGTGTAGGGAAATTTCCACCGTAGCTTGCGCTCCATCGCAATTAAATTAAATTAAATCTATTTATCGGTATGTGACTTCAGAAAATAAGTACCATCTTCATCGATTTTTCACCCCAGCGTGCGGGATGTGCGAAGAACAAGCCACTTTTCTAATCTCCTGTCTTGCCGTCGCCTCTCTTCCTTCATATTCTTCCACTCTGAACTGCAACTGGCTTGGCCTTTTTGTAATCTATTTTGTTAATTGAAATTTAATTTCGATTGCGATGGAGTAGCAAGCTGCGAAAGCGATGCCCCTACACCCCCACCTTCACCCCAAGCTGTGATATTTCACCATCTACTACACTTGTCCTTTACAAATTCCTATTTTAAACTTCTTCAGTGTTTTCGTAAACTGTCTCTCATTTCCCTTGACGATTTAATTTATTCCAGTCCCTTACATCCTTATCAACAAAAGAAAATTTTTCCACCCCCTTTCGCCTGAATTCAAGTGTCAGCATAGGATTATGGCCATATCTTCCCTACCTTGTACAACTCCTAATCGTTCTATTAATATCCATCCATGCTTATCGCGATTTTATCCCTCAAACAACCCAAACAATCAGTTCACCCACTTTTGTCTTCCAATAACTGATACCCCAACTCCTTCATCATATCAATTATTGATTGCATGTTGCGTCAAATTCCACAAACAAATCTAGTTGCTCTTCTTTCTCCCCCCCTCCCCCTCCCCCCCCTCACCACCCATCTTTTGAATTTGATACCCACAATGTGTGTCCCACACCACTCCAACATATTCAAGCAGTGGTCTGACCAAGGTGTTGTAACAGTTCCCTGAATTACCCTCATCATCAAATACATGAAGGATTTGGAAACCCCTTCCTGCCACCTGTAGAGATGGGCAGGTCCGAGATTTTAAAGGAGTCGGGTCCGGATGTACATCCAGCTCTGCGGACCTGCATCCAGGTTCCGTGTCCGCGGACCTGTATGGGTCCGGCTCTACAATCGGGCGGGCGGAGTGTATGGCGGAACTGGATGTGTAGGGACCTACATCCAAATACGTGTCCGGCGGATCTGTATAGGTCCGAACCTACAATCGAGAGTATGGTGGATACAAATCCTACCAAGGAGAACTGCAGTATGAGTTATATCGTGTTCATCCATTAATTAATGAAATGAAAGAATATTAATTCTGATAATTTTTTTATTTTTGTCTGAAACACACAATTGTACGTAATATTATAAAATCACAGCATAATCAGACTTGATAATGATAAAAGTAAAATTTCTGTGGGCTTCTATAAGAATAAAATGAAATCATTTCTTAATAATGTTTAAGTTCCACCTAAATTTTTTTAAAAAACAATCGAAAGTCTTTGTTAAATGTTAGTTTTTTTTTACTAAAAATGAAATTATTCAAGACTCAACATTTTGAGATAATTCTTGCCTTTCCACAATATACCAGCTTAAGAAACAGTTTATTATAAATGAACAAAATTGCAAGTATAACGTATTTTAAATTGTGAGCGAGAAATTACGTGAGATTTGTTCTTATATTATGTATAGTGTTTTGCTCTGTATACTATGTGAAACTCTTTTGATTGAGTGAATAAAACGTTGTCGTGAGTGCTAAATCGAGTGCGATACAATGCATTTTAATCAAACAGTAATATTTATGTTTTGCCAACTACCGTAACGTGTTTTTGGTGCTTTCAAAATCTTTATTTTATTTTGTGCAATTTCAGAAACTTTTAATTTCTTTGTAATTTTATTTAATATTATTTCCAATTTAGTTGAAACTATTTTAAGCAAGATTTAATTCTTATCAATAATAACCGATCGTTTGAGCCATTGTTAGACGTTCTAGAAACGGCTGGAGTGAGGTTTTTCTTTTTTCAATGTCGGATTATAAAATATTTCTGTAAAAGCGGCCAGCACAGTCGCTCGCAATAATGCCACATAATCATTTATATATATATTACTAGCTGTTACCCGCGACTTCCTACGCGTGGATTTAGAATTTGATTGCTAGAACTGGATATGCAAAGCTGAAAATTATCTAAGATGTCCCAAACAACATCGGCATAATATAACGGGAACGCCATCGATATACCATTCTACCTTCGAACCTGTGTCATGACCAAAACTGTTATTCATATCGGAAAAAAGTATCCTATTTCGTTCCTATATATACAAAGTATTTCCTTGTAATCGGTATACACATAATTATATTCGTGAAAACGTAAAAAAAAAGATGGAGACTTACTTTCGCATATACAATATTGTTAGTTTAGATCACACAAAAACTACCTGTGGAATCAGTATACCGTGAATAAAGTAAACGCTTTCTACCGCCAAAGATTTGCCAGAACATGGTATCCTTACTATAAAATCCTAGGCCCTGGCTCAAACTATGAAAAACAATTCATAAAAATAATTGCCTCCAGTGGGATTTGAACCCGGATCAAATCTATAGTTAATATGAGAAACAAACGGGTTACCACTACGCCATCCCAACATAGCTTTACAAATTTTCGCATTACAGATATACATGAGTTTATCTTTCACAGTTGAGATAGTTTTCATAATTTAATGACAATATGTTCTTATCTATACATAATATAGTATCCCATCTCGATCCTAAAGTCAAATTTCATCATGATCGGAGTATCCTTTTAGCCCAAGGAACGTAACAAACAGACATAAAGACAAACAGAGTTACTTTCGCATTTATAATATTAGTGTAGATATGTATAATGATCCTTGGAAACTCTACGAACCGTGTTTCTGCAATAAAGAGATGTTAAATGTATTATCTAATTTGTCCTTAAGCCCTCAGAATTAAGAACGTAAAAAATTCTAGAGACTTTGTGATTAGTCAAACTGAACGTTAAAAGTTTAATAATACTGCAACGCATTAAAATTACAAGTTAAATTATAAGTCCATTCTTATTTAGCACGTAAAACACTCCTCACCTTAGAAGCATGAACCCGACCAATAAAAAAATCCTACCGGGTTTTAGCTACCCATTGACATTTAATAGTTATTGTAATTATCTACTAGTAGTCGGACATTAAGAAATAGTTTTTTCATTTATAATCTCATCTTTAAACAGAACTGTAATCCAATCGTACAGTAAATGACATTAAACTCTTCAGAACATTTATTTCAAATCGGAACTGTAATGAAAATTTGCGTTCCAGCTCCGCGTTGCAGGTCCGGCCGTGGTTCAACCTCTGGCCACTCGAGAACTGTGGCGCTATTATACAGGTCCGGCTGGAAGCAGATCCGACAAGCCCTCGGATGTACATCCATCCCTCGCGCAAGTGATACGGGTCCGCGGAACTGCATCCATCCGGACCTACCCATCTCTAGCCACCTGCACAATGTGCTCTGCCCAATTGAGTTTACTATCTAGTGGTCTTCCACTCGGTCTTATTACTGTTAATGATTTTCTAATATATACCTTAGACAACCTACTCAACGCCATTCCTAAGGGGGCATCCATAAATTACGTGAGGTGAAGTAGGGGGGGGGGGTCCGGTGAAATCTCACCAGATCTCACCAAGGGGGAGTGGGGGTCAACGGAAATCTCACGTGAGATTGACGCGAAAGTCGATGTTAGGGGGGTATTTGGCTGAAAAGTGGTAGACCTAAAAAAAAAAAAAAAAAGTTGCAAAGGTTGCAAAGTGTCAGAGGCGTAATGAATTATAGTAACTATTACTAAAGTACAGGAATTTGTTCGAGCGACAAAAGTCGCCAACCAGCCTTTGACCTGATGACAGAGGCGATTTCGCCACTTACGGGGCCGCGCGGGCATCGCCACTTCAGGAATGTGCAATTCGCTGGATAGTGGGTGTGATGTCCGGCAGGTTATTGCCGCCCCGCTAAGCAGGTCAACCGAGCCTTCGTTTTAAGTAATGTAGCAAGGAGCGGTCACTTGGAGACCGGAGCCGATCGTACGCGCCTCGGGCATCGACTTGCCGACCCAGCCAGCTATCCGCTCGTCGTCTAATCGCTAAGTGCTTTTCTGCAAACCGACAACGGAGTGGACTGTGGCTTTCGGCGATTACTTGCCATGTATCGCAACTTCTACGGCAGTAAACTTGCAGTAGACCGTCTACCAATTCATTAATAATTTCAGTAGGCAAAGTATTCCCTCTACTGTTTGCTCGCCTCAGGGCGTGGTGTCAGAGTAAGCAATTATTCTTAGCAAGCAGGCAGCAGACTATCTGCGGTCCAGTAACTGACGGCTGCCCCGATCTGCGAGAAGAGAAGTACTAGATACATCCACAAGTAAGTCCACTTCCCCCAGCGGCCACTGACCATCCTGACAAACCCGTTGCGCGGATCAACCCCCAAAAGGGCCCACCACAAAAGACGATCTGTTGGGGGGGTCTCCTCACGGGACCAGATCTCGCCACAGGGACGGGGAGGGGGGTCGGGCCCTATCTCACCACAGGGGGCGGGGGGAGTCGGGCCAGATCTCATCAAAATCTCACCAGAAAAGGGGGGGGGGTCTGAAAATCTGGAAAAACACCTCACGTAATTTATGGATGTCCCCTAAGCATCATTTGAGTCTTGCTTCTGCTAAGATGTCTAAGTCCTAGTCGCTTCTGATTTATCTCTGGATGGTTGACCTTATAAATTACAACTCTGTCACTTCAATCCGGCTGTTGTCCGTTCTCGTCAATCTGGAAAATTCTAATCCGTTGGCTAAGATGGAGAGTGAGTATGTTTTATACAAAGACAAAAGAATTTTCTTTTTTGGCCATAATATCTGTGGACCAGAACTTCAGAATTATTCAGCAGTTTTAACCCTATTGTTTATTTCTGGAACTAGCCTATTATCAGCTGACATAACACTACCGAGGTATTTATAGTTTGGAACATTTTTAGTATCATGCTGCTCCTATGTTAGTTGGACTGGTTTGTTTTCTCTATTGACCATCAAGCACCTAGATTTGATCTCACTTCTTTCCAAAACAAGTATGATACTGTCAAAATGTTGTTTGAGCTAAGGCAAAGCTTCCTCGACTTTTATACACCTGTTCGGTTCCATCGCATTCTGTTATACGGTCTATCACTTATCTACGCGAATTGTATAAGGGCAGTCACTCTAACAATCCGACTTTTGGCCGGAAAATGAAGTCGGAGATCAACTTCGAACCGTCGCATCAAACTCATGCACTCCCCCGATGGGAAGCACGAGAAAGTTTGGTATTTTAGTTGATACAACTTTCTTAAAATTATGATATTAATTTTGATAGTACATTTTCGAGCAGAGTCAATGCGTACTTCTTAACTCACGTGCGGTGCTATTAGGTACAGTGAACTGAGGAAAACAAACCATATTTTAAAGATCAAAATAAATTCCACGCTATTTTAAGCTCATGCCAATAACAGCACTTCGTAACCAGTGTGAGGTAATGGACATGTGGACCAACAAAATGTTTATAGCTCGATGGTACAAGTATGCATTTCAAAAACGGAAAAGTGATAATGATAAATAGCATACAAGGCACCGTCAACTGCTCTCAGAACAAGTAAAGAACATTAATTCCAGAGTAAACCGTATAATTAGAGGTTTCAACAGAAGCTACGAGTACCAAAATAGAAATGATATACAAAAGGTGAGATCAGATGTGCATATCACAAGCTTGTACAATTTTATCTTTCTAGATCTAATGTTACATTTAGTACTGAAACGTAATGACTTGGGGACAGGCGGCAGACGCAAGTCGTGAATGTGGGGACGTTCAGGTAACGAACAATTTCCCAATGTGCCCAATCATGTGTGCAGCATTGACACAAGATGATTTGAATTTAGTTAATAACAAGGCAACAAACGCTAAAAACATTTGAAAGGTAAAGTTTTCATTTTTTTTCAGACATGGAAATATGCTGAGCTAGTGTTTCGCTAGAATTCCAAATCATTCCAAATAAGGTAGAGATTCCAAGAAGGGGTACACTTACTACAACTACTTGCTACAGTCATTAACGTGTTGTGAAACAAAAAATGAAAAAAAAACACGAGAGGTTGCTAAAACATAGTCATTGCTTGAATATGGTGGTGTGTGTATCAAATACAGGAGTTGAAGGAGGTTCAAATAAGGGCTGCTAGATATGTGTCACAATCAATAACCGATATGATAATCGAACTAGAAAGGGATTTATTTGAAGACAAGAGGAGGGTGAGAAGGGTCATGAGAGTGTACAAGGCGTATTTTGGTTATAAGGTGTGGGAAGATTATGGTGTAAGAATTAGGAGTAGTGCTTGGAAAGGAAAATGTGACCAAGACCACAAGCTGACACTCGATTTCAGGCACAAAGGTGTGGCATAATTTCCTTTCGTTGGTAATGCAGTCAGGGATTGGAATAAGTTACCAAGAGAAATGGTGAATAATTTACTAAAAAGCTGAAAATTTTAAAGTCGAAATTTGTAGAGGGCAAAAGTAGACTGGTACAGTAAAGTGAAAAAAATCGCAATTAAATTAAATTAATAATGATGTTTTTAAATCAGAGAGTCTGATGTTTGAACCATTTCGACAGTTTCAGTCTAGTATCGCTGCTCGCAGGTTTAAAAGACTTGCTGCTTGATGTAACAGCATTGCACGATTCCATTTCTGAGATTCGAGACCTTCAAGTTAGTTGAAGACAGAAGAGAACCCTAAAAGTGTCTGAAATTTGGACATTTTTTTGGTGTCCCAGAACGCCACGATGGTGGCCCCTGTTAATGGTCTTTCTGTACCTGCCGAGCACTTAAGACACAAACAACATTCTGACAGTCGGCTTCCCTTTGGCGGAACACACACACACATTCGTCGCTGGCGCCTGCCCCCCTTCCCAACCCCCCAAGACCACCCTGCAGTACAGACCACGAGATACTGGCCAGAACATATGAGGTTCAGATGTTTACATTTTACTGACATCTTACTGGATCACGCTTATTGTCAGCACGCCTTAGTTCAGTTGCCTCTTATGTACAGGATGATAAAAAATGTTTCAAATATTTTTGGAAGTGACAGTATGAATCAAGACAAAAAAATGTCTAAAGACGCGTTCCCACGACGTATTGTAACGAAGGGGGGGACGGGACCTCATTAGCCGAAGTGTAGGGACAAGCCAGCACCTTCTAATAGGTGCTTGACGAGCGCGCGCCGCAGGTTAGCCCTCGCTTACCTCACCGCCACCTCCCCACCACGTTACCTAGTGTCGTTTGGCACAGAGCACTTTACAGCAACAGAAGGGGTGCGCAGTGCACCGCTGCTGCAAACCGATGGCAACAGCGCTCCACTACGCACGCCTGTTATGTTTACCGACACAAAGTGGGTAGCTGCGTCTCGCCCCCGCTAGCAGAGGCAGCCCTGTTACCATGGCATGTTGTTGAGTATTCGTCCCGTACCGTCCCGTCCCGTCCTGCCTACGTTACAAGACGTCGTGGGAATGCGGCTTAATAAACATTGGGCCGCAAACACGTATTTTTTTTGTTAATACCAGGAACGCAATGTGACGTCAGCCCAATACAATGCATGCCTAGTCCATCAGCGTAAGTGATCACGCACTCAATGAAACTGTTCTGATTGGTCGTGAACATTTTCAATGCATGTCAACACTTATAGGATCAACCAGGACAGTTTCAAAGCGTGCGTGATTTCTTACGCATAAGGGCAGAGGCATGCATTGCCTTGGATGGACTTCACATTGCGTTCCTGCTATTAACTACGGAAGTACTTGTTTGCGTCCCAATGTCTATCACACATTTCTCTCTCATTTTAATGCATGCTGTTAACTCCCAAAATATATGACATTTCTTAACACCCTGTATATTATGTTGAAGTTGTATTTAAATAGCGTTTCAGAAGTGGCTTCATTTGAAGTTTTTATTCCGAAAACTGTAAAGTAGCTGTTATGATCTCTCTCAACTTATCTATTCTTCACACCGTGTCAAATTTCGACTATAAAAAGTTATTTACGTAATGTCTATCATCCACAATCGGAGTATCCATTTATTTTGAAAATTCGTAGCGATCTGCACTGTGTTCGTTTCGGCATTTCGGTGGTTAAAAAAATTACATTGAATACTTCCTCAAAATCCAAAACTACGCCAATCCACTTCAGTATTACGATGAAGTCTTCAAGGATGTACTACCAGACTGTGTTGTGAAAACATGGTACTACGCCGGCTAGTTCCGTTGTCCTCCTCAAGTGTCAGGCAACTATGCTGCTGGCCGACAGATGATTCCACGCCTGAGGAAGATGGCGAAGCTTGCCAGTGGTACACCCGTGAAGACTTCATTGCAATCATAACCAGGAAAGTCTCTGTTCTCACTCTTCAATAATTCTCACATGTTTAGAGAATAAAGAGAGTTTTTAGATTAATGAATGATACGCCAATAAAAGTATTTTATTACCATTTGAAACTTTAGTAATATTTGAACATGCAATATATTTCAGATCCTCAGTGCACCGTTTAAGAGACATTGTTAATAGAACTACTCTGACTGATTTTATTTGAATGCTAATATTAACGTAGAAGAGATACGGTATATTGTAACCAGAGTGGATTTTGCTAACACGTTAAAAGCGTTAAAAATATCACGGGAGCTCGGAGGCGTGAAGCAGTATTTATGGTGGACAGATGTATTGAAAAAATCTGTAATTGATTAAAGCCATTAGATAATGTTATTAAGATGAGAGTTCGAGAAGAAGCCTAAAAAGAAATTTGTATCATTACGCATAGGGTGCCAGAGGCCATTAATGTTTGCATATGATGTGTAAATGGCCTGAGGAGAAAGAATTTTTTTTTTAATATGTGATCTGTGAATGTTGAATGTCAATTGAATATTACGCATTAATAGTACACGTAATAGTACAAGGGTAGCAACGTCACGAAAAAGTTGATTTTAGGTGGGCTGGTTTTTTGATATTTCCTTTCTTATTGAAGTCGGGTAGGTATGAGGTACGTCTGGTACCTGGGAGCGGTTACGTTTACACGTGCACATTCCTTCCGTACAGGTAAAAATTTTACATTTTGAAATCATTTTAAGACAAATTTTCTTTTCTTTATGATATTCTATATCTTTTTAGTAGTAGGGGTCTATAAATTTATAGATACCTGACAATTTTATCGTTGGTAATATCCCGCCAGATGCAATTAAAAAATAAAATACTTTTAAAACCGTTTTAGGATATCTGGAATTTTAATATGATTTAGTTCTGTAACCAATGAGTATAAAATAAACTTGGCAGACAGAAATTCGGTTGTTTAAAGGAGCCAGACAAATTTAAATCTCGGGGAAAATAGGTAAATTTGAAACATGCAATTCATCTGTTGCGTCAAAGAGATAGTTGCGACAGATAGTGTGATAAGATATTAGCAGTCACAGATGCTACTTTTTAATATGGGGTCCTGTGTCTATGTTCGTTGTGTTATGTTTTGTAAAATGAAAACTCAGTTTCGTAGTGATGGGCAATGAGAAAGAAAAATATCTAAAAATACCAGATTATCTTATATGCACGACTCAACGTATTTACGGTACAACTGTTTATACTTTGTTAGTTTAAAACGATTTAATGGCCCCACTCTTCTAGTTTACCTATTCTCCCCGAGACTTAAATTTGTCTGGCTCCATTAAGTAACCGAATTCCTGTCAGGGAAATTTATTTTATACTCTTTGGTTACATAACTAAATCATATTAAAATTTCAGCAATACTCATACGGTTTGAAAATTATTTTATTTTTTAATTGCTTCTGGCGAGATCTTAGCAATGATAAAACTATCTGGCAATTATAAATTCATACTGGTAAATAGTCATAGGAAATTATGAAAAAAAAAGAAAATTTGTCTTAAAATGATATCAAAATGCACAATTTTTTCCTGTACGGAAAGGATGCACACAGGTACATGCACCCGTTCCCAGGTTCCAGACGTACCGCATCGCTACTAAACTTCAGTAAGAAAAGAAATATAAAAAAACCAGCCGACTTAAATTCTTTCTCGAAAACGTTGTCTCTTATACTAGAATGAATATAATTACTAGAGACTGGATTATATGCATTTGCATATTAAACCCATTTTCACCGGTTATTGCATATTTTACCTAAAACCTAGTGATGACGCATATTTTCGTCATATTTAAAATATTTTTCGGTAGTGTATCTAGTTAATAAAATAAAATCTTACGTTGTAGGCAACAAAACCTACTAGCAGCACTGCTCTTAATCTAGGACGACTCGCTGAAGAACTACGACCCACATTTGGGAACCTAAGTAAACTAATTTCATCAACAAAGAAAGCGTTTATTAATGCGCATTATCGTAATAATGCAAAAAAAAATCCAAATGTGCCTTTACTTACGGAACCAGTGGTAACTCGATGGGCGACGTGGGTTGAAGCCGTACAGTTTTACAATTAACATTTCGGTGCCATTAAAGGTGTAGTGAACGACTCTGACAGTGGAGAGGCTATGACATTTTTTCAGTACAAGGAAGCATTTAACAATTCTAGTATTAAAACATACCTGCGAATTACAATGGTTTGACCCACATACCTGCGAGTATTAAAAAGTTTGAAACTCAATTTATGACGTTGAATGACTCTATTCAGTTAATGAATAAAATCCGCATTGCCAGAGGTATTCCTGTGTAAAATTAAAAAAGTTTAATATATTTTGAACAATAACTCAGGTTTTGAACCTTTGTTTCAAATTGATAGTTTCAGTAATGGGACGGGTGAACTTTTTCCAGAAACAATTACCGCTAACACATCACCCAATTTCAAATATTGCCCAGTTACATCATGTGGAACGGTCCATATACACTTATAAAAATATTTTGAGAGATCGAAGAAAGAAACTTACTATTGAATATTTAGAACAGTGCCCGATTGTTTAGTTTACAAAAGTAAAAAAAAAAAAAAAAAAGTTGAATAATGGTTAACAATCGATTTTATAAATATGTTATTCAACTATTCACTAATTGCATGCTGATTTTGAAATAAAAATCTTAAAATTTAATTTTTTTAAAAAAAATTATATAATGTTGCATTTTTTGACACTTTTCATGCATATTTAAGCATTTTTCTTGCATATTTGCATGCATGTTTCTAGCATTTTGTGTTGCATATAATCCGGTCTTTAATAATTAATAATTGTTAACCGTAATAAAGTTATAAGATGTAAAATAAATTCTAATATTAATGTTTCAGAGAAATATTCGATGAACCCTAAATTGGGAAGTTGTATGCTTTGCCTATACTTTAGGATTTACTACACCGCAGGACTCACTCAACACCTTAGTACGTGTTGTATAATTCAGCAAGAGAACTTATTAGTACTCCCCGCTTGCTGTTGTCTAGTTTATTTCCACTGCGCTTTGAATTTAACAGACAATACTCTCTCTCGGCTTTTGTCCCTTTTTTATTCTTGTGACCGTTTTTAAAATGCACCACTCACCCGTAAGCGCGTCGTGCAAAATAGAAGATTCTCAAATTCAATCCGAACTTTCGATTACAAGCAGTGCTTAATAAAAGAACTGACTTCCTCCGTATGATTGCATTGCAGATTGAATGGCGTCCATCATTGTCCTAGCTCATAAACTTTAGTTCGGAGGACGTAAATTTTAAAAGCAATTAATCAAGTAAGCGAATGACAGGAAAGAAATATCCTGCTAGTCACCACTGCGAGAGTAATTTCCCCAGGGGAAAAAAAGAAATCAGATCTTGTCGTATACACACAGACTGTTGTTTTTCAGCATTATACATGGTTTCATGGTACAATAGGCAATTCAGAAACATAAAAGATAGCAAACGTCGTATTAACTTATGGTATCCGCACATAGATGTCTAAAATTAAACTATTCAATTGGTTACGGTATATGACTTCCACTAAGAATTAGCAGCTATAACTGCTTTTAGTATTGCTTAAACCCAAAAACGTATTGATATATGCCAAAAACATCACGCAAAACCTACATACTTCCTCCCATCATGATTTTAAATTTGCTCTTTACCATCAAATCTGCCAGAGTGACACGAACATTTAATTCAACTTACATATTTGATTTATTTTACTGGGATAGATGTTAAGAAAATCGAGAAGTTAGAATTCAAGATTTCTTGAAATAGAACCTAGTACACAAGAGATTATTACATTTCACCAAAATCTTTCGATAGAAACAAAAAGGGAATCGCACGTTTGTTTTTAAACAACCCGTATAATTCAATTGGATTAATTACGATGGTGCATATTCTCCGGTGCTCAACACGCCTACTTTCCAAGTGCACGAATTTCTTGATTTGAAAACTGTTTGAGGTAATCTGTTCATTTCCACTCTTATGCCTGAAATCAAGAAACTTTTTTATACATACAAATACAATAAAAAGGAAGGGCAAAAATTAAAAAAGTTTTCGAATAAGAGATTACTAAGCTACTTAATGATGGAAAAATAATATGAAGAAACTACAGACAGAATTTAATCAAAATTGGATATTTATCGAAATATACGTAATGCTGAAAAAAAAAAAACTGCCACAGAAATGCTTGCTATCTGCCAAACGACTGGATTACGTAACAATCATTGGTTTGTAATTTTTACGAAATTAGGTAGTTAAATTTCCCGTTCTCCTCGTGGAAGTGGGCTCCATGGTTGTCAACGAAGCTTTTTCTGTATAGTTCATTGTTTCACGTAAGTCATCCGTTACACAAGCAGAAGGAAATCTTTTTTTAATTGGCCACAGTTCCACCAAACGTGATATCCGCTTAGGTGTCGCAATTCCTTTTTTTTTTTTTTTTTTTTTTTAAAGGATTGCTGTAAAGAGTTTGTCAGATCCCACTGGACTTCAGAACCATACAGCTGTTACTCCTGTTACATAATTCATACTTATACATACCGACAGATCAAAAATTCATATGATACTTTTAGATACAACGTCATTATTACTTGTAAATACTGTTACACACAGTTTCAAGATTCAGAAGTATAAAGTGATAAAAAGATACACGATGTTATATAGAAATACTTGGCAAGAAAAGCAGAAAAACAAGGTGTAAAAGAAATCTTAAATCATCATTATCGTTTACGAGCCTTGGTTGTTGTATACGATCGTTTTCCACTGTGTCCTATCCAGAAAAGTTTCTTGGTCCGTGATATATTCCCAGTTCCAGCCTCTTCTCTCTATGTCCTTCTTCAGTTGGTCTGTCCATCTTCTTCTTGGTCTTCCCACTGGTCTTTTGCCCACTATCCTTTTTTCTAGATAAGTTTTTGGTAGTCTTGTACTAGTCATCTCTTGACGTGCCCCAAACCACTTAAGTCTTGATGACCTAAGTCTCTCTTCCATGGATTCCCTTAGCTCTAGGTTTGATCTAATCTCGTCATTCTTTATGTGGTCAAGTCTAGTTTCTGGAGGGCCGTTCTAAAAAACTTCATTTCACATGCTAGGATCTTGCTAAGGTCCCTTGATGTTAGTGTGCATGTTTCCAAAGGATATGTGAGAATAGGAATGAGATATGATTTGTACAAGGACAATTTTGTTCTTCTGGGAACCTTCATGTCCCATAGTAAGCCCCGCACGGTACTGTAGAAGTTGGCTCCTTTGGCTACATTATTTCAAACTCACTTCTACCGTTACTAGCAATTATGCTCCCCTGGTAGCTGAATTGTTGAACAACTTCAACTTGGTGATCTTGTAATTTTACATGACGGTCTGTATTCTTTCGGCTTACTTTCAGTGGTACGTTTTTTTTTATTATTATTTATTCAATTTCATTCATTTCATGGAATTAAATCTTAAATATTTATATAAAATCTGTAAATTCGTAAAGGACCGTAGACCTGCCAGTTAAAGAAAGTTTTTTTCTGTCATCAGTCTTTCGACTGGTTTGAATGCAATATTCCACCACTTCCGATCTTGCACTAACTTCTTCATCTCTCTTACAACCTACGCCCTCAGTTATCTGCTTTATATATTCTAATCTCTGTCTTGTTCTTATCTTCGACTGTTCCCTACACAAACAAATTAACCAATCCTGCATGTGTTAAAATATGACCCACCATCCTGTCAGTTCTTTCTGTAAGAATCTTCCACAAACTTCTTTCCTCGCCCATCATTTCCAAAACAGCTTCATTTCGAACTTTATCTGTCCTTAAATGAAGTAACGGCGAATAAAAATGCTTTAGCAGCCATCCTAGTATCGTCTCACGATATAATATTTACGTTTTATTTATTTATTTATTTATTGACACTTGGCCTGTTGGCCATACAGTCAATATACATTCTATTTATGCATATACACTGATTCGCCCACATTTATCCAACCATATACACAAATCACTGTTTATATTATAAGATCAAACATACTTTACGAATGGTATACAGCAGAAATAATAATTTACATAACATTAAGAAAGTACACATCAACACTGAGGACATAAAATTATAAAGATGGTTAGATGGAGAGTTAAAGATTAAACATTTTCACAGTAAATTTTGATAATACATGATTTTTATAGTTTATTAGGTTAAAATGTAATAAAACCATTACCGTCTAGTGTTCCATGAACGGTAACTATTTGCAATATTGAAGAGTGGGGTGGGATCTCCCGATTATATCTCTATATTGTTTCTTGTAATAAAATGTACCATCTTTTGGTATATAGAAATATTTCCTAAGGCAAGGAGATGGCTGACATTGACTGGATATCTTATACCCCAATGTTTCAAGTCTTCCCAAAAGGTGTCTGTTTCTTCCTTGTATTTATTACATGCAAAGAATATATGGTTTGTGTCGGCCTCGGACTGCCCATCACACCTGACAAAAAGGGAGTTCACTAGCTTTATTTTGTACAGATGGCTTCCGAATCTCCCGTGGTTGAATTTTAGTCTCGATATTATGGTGACTGCTTTTTTTTGTGGCGTATTTTTTTTGGTACCACTGTGTCCTTGGTATCAACGGATGTATCTGCCTATAATGTGCTCCTTTGTGTTGGTTAGTGGATTTCCACATATCATTCCAGGTCTCCATACTTTTTTGGCGAAATAGTGGGATTAGATCACTTCCTATTAGAAGTTCAACTGTGTTCCTGTTTGTGCGGCTATTTTTGCAAGAGCATCCACTCTTTCGTTGCCATGTAGTCCTACATGCGCCTTGACCCAGATAAAGGAGATCTTCATACCTTGTTTGTTTAAGTCGGTCATCAACTCCAATATGCTATACAAAAGTGGAGTCCTCCTTCTATCTTTGATTCCATCACCCAGTTTTTGCAGTGCCGATTTGCAGTCTGTAAGAACAACAGTATTCTGAATGCGCATCTCTAGCGCATATTCCAGCGCTTTAAGTATTGCAAACAGTTCGGCTGTGAAAGAGGATGTTTCCGCGCGCAGCTTAAACAACCTTTCCACTATGTTAGTGCTGTCAAAAAAGGCACTTCCAACCATGTTGCCAGTCTTTGATCCATCTGTATATATATATATATATATATACCACTCGACCCATACCACTTAGATAGTCATTTAGAAGATTATTGTTGCTAAGGGCGTTCTCTGAATATCTCAGATTTTCTACGGTCTCGTTCCGGATCATATGGGTTTCGTAGTCAAATTCGTAACATGGTAATCTTGGGAGAGAGAACACTAGTGGCTGATACTCATTAAGCTCAGCGATGGCCGCAACTAGAGGTGGGCTGTTCCTGTGGGTCCAGTAAGTAGAGGTTGATGTTGCTGCCCACAGGGCACGTATTTTTATTGTAAGCGCGTTTCCGGTTTTCTGGAACTGTTTTATTATAAAATTTTTACTGAGATATTGGCGCCTCAGTGCCAGTGGCATTTCTTTGGTTTCGACCAGCAGTGCATTGGTTGGCGTCGACAGAAATGCCCCTAAGCAGAGTCGAAGAGCTCGTTACTGACATTTATCCAGGCGGTTCAGAAGTTGATCGGACGTGGATCCGTAAAGTACACAGCCATAATCTAGGTGAGGTCGCACCATGGCTTTGTAGAGGGCTATTGAGATTTTGGGATCAGCCCCCCACCTAGCACCGTTAGTGGCTCGGAGTATGTTTATTGCTTTATCGCATTTCCCAACTGTTTCAGATATCTGAATTTTTATGTTATCAGTGGCCATTACTTTTGCCAACAATTTTTTTTTTTTTCATAGGAGAAATAATGTTCTAGTTTTCGCACGCTGTATATGATGTAAAAGCAAGGTGAATAAAGTCACAATCCAGCTAACTGCTGATTCAGAACTGACATACGGTCTACTTCATAATTTACAGCCTCCGAGCTTAACCATGCTACGTTACTGTCACTGGGCAGCGACGTCTTTTCAGTCACAGCTATTTTTGTGATTGATAGCTACCATTGCGATTCCTCTCCGCTCACAGTTTGCGCCTCAAATGTTATGACGTGAACTTTACTCAATCACGCCAATCTTCAGTCACAGTTACGTTTTGTCACTGTGACTTCCTATCACTTGTGAAATTAGCTGTGACGTAATTTCTCAGACATCTAAAGCCTCGCATGCCTTCTTAGTAACAATTAAAAAACAGCCTTCCCCTTTGGAGACGCTTACTTTGTATGTGTGTAGTTTGGTAGGATGCACCATGATCTGGTTATTTCGTCAAGCTGCATAAGAAAATGGAGATTGATGAGTTAGAGAAAAAAGGAAAATTGTAAGGGAAATCCTAGGATCAGTAAAGGGAAAGGGAGAAGACGGTATCTGACGAAAAATGAGAAAATTACAGACAAAATGCAGTAGAGAAGGCTTAAACTTTATGAAAATAATATGAGAATGAGAGAGTGTAGGTTGACAAAAAGAATTTTCAGGCTACATCACTAAATTAAAGGTGACAGCAAAATGGGTTGAGGAGACGAGAAAAGATAAGGAAAAAGTTGGGTTCCATCCAGATGAGATAGAAAATCGAATGTTCAAACTAAAATTAATAAACTCAAGGGGTCCCAGGAACGATGTACAAAGGCTGAAATAAGAAATGGTAACCTCAGTGAAATAATGAAAAAAATCGGGGAGGAGAAGAAAATACGAACGAGTAAACAAGTTGCTTCCCTTGGTCCAATGTAGGCCAAAATCGAAAGAAGAAGACAATGGGAATAACGTGTTAGGTTTAATGTGCGATTTAATGATTCTAGGTCATTGTGGCCGTTCGGAGATTAGGCTATTTATCGACTCAGAAAGTGCGTCGTGACCATTTGCGAATGTACTGTACCTTATTAAGAACTAAACCACCTGAACAACACAAGACAGTGCTTTGTTATATGTTTCAACGGTCTGACTCTCGAACAAATCGCGTCTTACTCTGATCTCTATCGATAATCGCTTAGTCGCAACGACCTCTATCAATGATTGAACAGTAAGCAGTCACACAACTCCCGAACGTGATGTCACAGCGCCGTATTTTCATAAATTACATGTTAGACTACGACACAGAGACCATATGTCCGGGGAACAGATATACGTAACTCCGAAGCTCCTGTATTATTCATGCAGCGGACAACGAAACCCTCTGAAACATTCACAAGGGCAGGAATCTTCTGTAACAACTTTAATATGACATCGAAAATAACCTCAACACTGTACCTGAAGTACAAAGTATCAGAAGTCCAGACACATACACTTAGAACTATGTGGAACAGTCGCATTGCACATTCACTAACAATTCGCTCATTCGGGTATTTACATTCTGCCCATAATAACTCCACCTGTTAGCGTGTTAACGACGAGTGCAATACCTAGGTCTACCGATCATCATTTTAAATTATTTTTCCGCAAACATCTAGACGTGTATTAAAATTTTCTATTGGCGTTTCAAGGATTTATATTTAACTAATATCAACGCAAAAATACGTCTTCTGTTTGGGTGAAAAATTGTGCAACGAATTGCCAACCAAGGCAGTGAATGAACTTCAGTCCTCAAATCAGTGAATCCAATCTAATCCGTGTTCATTTTCTGGTCACCATTATAGTAATTGAGCTTATGTTTAAAAAAAATGTCTGTTGTATAATGCCCCAGTAGCTAAAGATAAACAACGTTATATTCCATTATTTATTTATTTAGATTACGGCAAAGTATACACCATACTAGAAAATACATAACAATTCATCATCCTATAGCAATCAACAAGGCAATTGAAATAAAAGTTTCAAGTTGTAAGTCCAGATTTCACAACCACTCCGTGGCAGCTCTAGATGCTTTAGCAACGTTTTTCAACTAACTTTAATAGTACGCCCCCTTACTACAGTCTGTTGTGATACACCACAGTCACAGTAGGATGAAGTTATCATGCCACACTTATACATCAATAGGCCACACCATCCATGCCTGGTTCGTATCTTGTTAAGGGCATCCCGTATTTTACGTGGAAGCTAAAATCCTGCTGGTGTTTTGAAATACACAGAAATCTTCAAAAGAGGCCTGGGAGATGCCAAGCGATAAATATATAGACAGGGACTATAGCGATTAAAAGTTTGCTAAATTTTGTTTTAATCTGAAATCTAAATCAGCTTCTTGATTCAAGCTCGAAGTTAGCAAAGAACACTCTGTTTATAGGATCTCAGGCACCCAGGAGGCAATATACTTCTAATTGATTAAAAAAAATTCGCTCGAAGCCTCCTTGTAACAAACTCTCGCTTTGTTACGTGGAAGAAGAGCTGGTATTTTTCCTACTGTCGTGGTAATAGCACCACCTGCATTTTTCCTGCAGTACGTGAAGTACATTCAGCACTACTTCTCGAAGACACTAAACTGAAAAAATTTTAAAAGTTGAAATTTCCTTTCTAAACATAAGTGTTTGCTTTCAATGGTCCAAGAAGTAATTTTCGCTCCTGCTGTTGGGCAGTTCAAATTAATGGCAACTTCTTTTAATCGCACAGAAAGGATAGTATTTTTGTAACGGTTTGTTTTCATAACTTCCAGTTTTAACTTTCTAACTGTTGTTTATTACTTAGAGGTTTATTTAACGGTAAAAAATTGTTTATTTTTCCTCCTGGAAACTTTTTTTCCTGCACAGGCTCTAAGATTTTGGTTAGGTGGCGAATAAAGCAAGAACTAGAAATATGGAATCAACATATAGGCTAACACAAAAACAGATACAACAAGAAAGCTATCTCCTACAAAGCAAAGATTATACTTTCCATTTTATTATTGGATTAATATTATTATTATTTACTATTATTACCATAATTGTCGTATATCCCCATAACGGAAGGCGGTAAGCAATTTTGATTGGATGTGTTCAATTTTTCGTTGGATTGTCCTTCTTGCGGGCCAATATTTTTCATTATTTCACTCAAGGTTTTCTTTTCTTCGTCAGTCGGGATGCGTTTTGGTCTTTTTTTTCTGCGAAATAACTTCCCATGAGTTAATTTTCTTTTTAAAAATCTCTCGGTCTGTGACGTCTCCTTTAACAGTGCCTGCAGACTTTAGGTCTTTCTCCATCTTCTTCACCCATGTTATTATTATTACTATTATTTTACTTCATCCAGGTAAATCAGGTGAGCGGGTATATCATGTTTCAGTCCAAAATGTTTCGCCCTATTATGGTTACATTTGATCTGCTGCCCGCCAGATGTTGGCAGGTCCTCGTGAAGCCCAGACCGCCCTCGTAACACGGTTGGTTGGCTAATGTTCGCCTACCTGCTCGAACCCGGTCAGCCAGAAAAGTGCCCGCTCCAATCTACAGATTTTTGGTCGATCGGTTCGTCACAATCGAACCGACTCTTCTTCGCTACAAACACCCAGACGTGGAACCAAAGCTCCCTTTCGCTTTGTCTGGCCAAACGCTCTGCGTATAAGGTTACAGGGCGCGAAGTCAATGCGTTTATTGCTGGCGTTGTTATTTAAGTGCAGCAGATGGAGGGCAGAGAACGGCCATTCAATGCAGACAAAAACACGTTCATCACCAAAAGAAATCGCTGTACTTTCAAGCACCATGTGCCTTTGAGTGGGACACGAACATTTAACATACATATTTTAAGTTATCAATAACTTATCACACATGACAAGATCTTCAGAAAGAACGGCCATCGATTACTTCAATCAATCTATACGTTTGCTGCAAGCGTAGACCTATTTTGCTGTCTTGGCTCTTTACAGCATCATTAATGATATCCTGCGCCTGCCACGGGGTTTACTAGTTAGATCCCCGGTGGCAGAAGACGTATCCTGTAAATCGCGCCCAGTGAAAATCGCGCCCAAGTGTAAATCGCGCCCAGCACAGTCTCTACCTGGGGTATTTCTGGCTAAAACGGAATTCCTTCGACGAAGAAAGAAACTTACAAGGGTTAAGTTTCACGCCCACTGAGGAATGTGTGCAAATCGCGCCCGGTCTAAAAGTTGACTACCCCTCAAGACATACCTGTCCCATGAGTCACACCTCCGCACCAGCTGTGGGAAAGTTTTGCTTGCCAATGTTTGGCCCTTCGGTTTTACCCCAGAGTATGACATCTGAACAATGCTTTGGAAATTCCTTCTTACCAACCCCCTCCAGATTTATTGCAGTAACTTTACTACAGTTCGGTTCGTGTGCTTCAGCTGACATGGAACTTTTGACGACCAGCCACGGTAAGCCTTGTGCCCACTACAAAGGATACTCGCATATCATAAAAAGATCACTTCTAGATGGAACTGTTGCTTGGCGATGTTCAAAACAACGATCGAAGCAGTGTCGAGGAATGCTGAAGACGAGAGACACCAACGTACTCACTTCAAACGATCATAATTGTGGACCTCCGGATGACGCTCGCCTAGAAGTACAGAAGGCTGTAACCAAGGCGAAGAAGAGAGCACGAGAGGAAGATACTCCGATTAGTAAAGTATATTCAGAGGAATTGGGTGACCTACATAATCGAGGATATAATTTTGTCACGGAGATGCCGGAACAGCATGTAACAAAGAGAACGTTATACAACCAACGGGCAAAATCGCAAGGAAACCAGAAGGAACCAAAATTATCACAAGAAATTTCTCTTCAAGCAGAAGAACTAACTATGAGTGACGGTACCTCCTTTCTTCTCAGCGACGATGAATCAGCGGAGAGAATCATAATTTTTTGTGGAAAATCAGGAACAGAAGTTTTAAAAAGTAAACAAGACTTTTTCATGGACGGGACATTTAAAAGCTGTAGTAAGCAGTTTACACAAATTTATACAGTCCATGCAGACTTTGGAAGTTCGAAAGAAGAAACTAATATCCATCCGGTGGCATTTGCTCTGTTACCAAATAAAAAAAAAACAGACTTATGTCCGTATGTTCCACAGTATACTGAAAATCATTCCAGAATGGAAGCCAAGAAATGTAACAGTTGATTTCGAAGCAGCAGTGATTTCAGCACTTGAAGAAGTTTTTCCATCAGTTGAAATCCACGGATGCTATTTCCACATGAAGAAATGTCTGTGGAGGAAAATTCAAGACCTTGGACTTACTTGTGTGTACAGGGAAGATGAAGAAGTACAACTGCAAGTTCGCATGTGTGCTGCGTTGGCTTTCCTCCGACCTGAAGATGTCGCAGATGGCTGGGCCGAGATACATTCCCATGCAAGTAATGCTCCCAGACTTACGGAATTTTTCGATTATTTTGTTGAAAGATGGTTAGAAAATGCTGAGATCCCAATCAATCTTTGGACCTGCTACGGGAGGCGTCATCGAACCACCAATGCTGTAGAAGGCTGGCACAACAAGATCAACAACCTTCTTGGGAAACCAAACCCTAAAATCAAAGATGTGATCGACTGTATGAAGAAAGAAGCAGAAAACTCAGCGAGTGTATTTATGAGGTCACAGTTGAACATGGAAGGCAAAAGAAGAAAAAAGAAGTACATGAAACTTGACGAAAGACTGGAAAAAACAGTAAAAAAGTACGAGGAAGATGGTGACATCAGGACTTGTTTGAGAATGATCTCCCACCTCCAAAAACTAGAATAAAGTCTTTATCTTAAAAACAAAACTACAAAAAAAATATAAAATAAGAAAAAACAAAAAAATTGTCGATGCTTTTAAGCTGATTTTAAACACGCCTAAATGTCGAAAGATTACTTTTGTCATTTAGCCAGTCCAAAGCCTGAACAAAGTGTGATGGGAATCAGTTTATTTATTTAACTTGTACATAAATAGTTTTTATTTAGGAATTCCGTTCTAGCCAGAAATTACCCCAGGTAGAGACTGTGCTGGGCGCGATTTACAGGACACCGGTGCGGTGGTGTGACTCATGGGACAGGTATGTCTCGAGGGGTAGTCAATTTTTAGACCGGGCGCGATTTACACACAATCCTCAGTGGGCGCTATTTTCACTGGGCGCGATTTTCGTACAACCGCTGAAGAAGTATACACCAATAGGGAATTGACTAGTATGGTAGGAGATGTGCTGATGCACGATTCTTAACCATTAGTTTGCGTACCAGTGTCGTCGGTTGAATTCTAAACCTGTCCGCAGAAAGTATCAAATGATGGTGAAGGTGTTGTCTGCTATTCGTATTTTGGATAGGCACTTTAAACTAGGTGGCCTTCTTGGTGTTTTTCCTAAGCGTAGTCCTTCTTCATACGTTAGCACCGGGTTGTATCTCTGCATATATGTAACTATATAAGTTGTAAGTACATAATAAATTTTAATTAACGATAAGTACTAATGTAAATACATTATTATGTCGTTTAATCTTTTTGTGTTTTATTTTATTAAAAGATCAAATAATATAAATGCTTATTTTATAGCACAAACAAAACACAAGGATAATTTATTTTTTTATTCTTTCAAGCTAAAGGAATTGTTACAATCAGCATTTCAATTGTTCTCTCCTTTTAAATGGAGCGTCCATAAACCATGTAGCTCCATACTGGCCTCCTGTAAGCCCCCCTCCACTCACGTACCCCAAAGTGGCCTTTGTCTCTACACCCCCCCCCCCTTTTCCCCGCGCGCGCAGCACGTAGCTTTCTCCCCTATTGATTCCAGAAGACATTTTGTAATTTTTCTCTTGTCACACTATCGTAAATTACATACGGGGATAATTAAATGACGGAAATAAATATTTACATGCTTCTGTGTGTTCTGTTTCTCATTTTAACTGTGACAATAATGTGAATGAAAAGCTACACGGTCTGGCTCGAAAAACCCCTCCCCACGTAGCCCAGCGTAGCTTTCCAGCCAACACCTTTCCCCCTCTGTACGTAGTTTATGGACAATCCCAGAAGGTTAAACCCTATTCTTTACATCCGTTGGGTGCTGGTAAGCAGTTGTCCAGTCAAGGAAAAAGAGGAAAGGAGAGGAGTTGATGAGGGAGGTGTGGAGAGATTACAGAGAAACCGGATGGCGATAAGCTTTACAAGAGGAATATACGGCAAAGTTAAGCGCAACCTGAGTGCACATAAAAACGCATAATATGAAATAACATACACTTGCGCACACGAAGATTAATTTATTGGCTATGTGGGGTGTTTGATGAGAGAGGAAAGAAGTAGCGCACTTCAGTTTCTATTTACGTTGGTTGCAAAAAACAAGCAAATAATTTTTTACTGTTGCTACTCAAAACACAATAAAGAGAGTTCTTTTTCCATTTTAATCGTTTTTGTTTGAATCTTCTTCCCATCAAATTAAATAAATACCTTATTAATAATTTTTCTGTTTGATATGTTTATATATAAATGTTAGTTCGTTCAGTTAACAGAGTAGGTTTTAAGGTCAGTCTGCTCTATTCCCACCCGCTGCCCTAACCCCTACATGCGAAGGTCAGCTCATAGAGGTAGGAACGGGAGGGGATGGTGAGGTGAGGAGAGGGGCAAGGCGAACATGACCTTGGGGGCGTCCACTAATTACGTGAGATGAAATGGGGGGGGGGGTGTGTCCGGCGAAATCACACTAAACCTCATCAAGGGATCGGGTGAGGTTTTGAAATTCTTGTAGGACTGGTCTACAAATAACGCGAAAGTCGACTTTAGGGGGGGGGGGGGATTATTTCGTCGAAAAGTTGGTATATAGTCGCCATTGAAGCATGAGACCTAAAAAAAAGCTCTCAGAAAGTTACGAGGTCGATTAGTAGTTGGGGAGGAGGGGCTGTCTCCATCAAAAACTCACATCATTTTAGAGTTTGGACCAGGTCTCACGAAGTCTCGAAGGAGGGGGGGGGAGGTCCCGAATTCCGGAAAAACACCTCAAGTCACTAATGAACGTGCCAAAGCCACCAGTTCGGAGTGATCAGAGTTTAGTCCTAGTTTACTAATACTATTTTCAATGACTTTGTATGATAACTCAACTTGCAGCTTGAAAATATCTGTTAAAATTATTGTTAACGTACGTAAATTAAAGTCATATCTCACCTTATAAAACATTTAGCGGGTTTACCGGCCTTCATTACGTTTTGAACTGCTACGCGAGGTTTTCTCTGTGTCAATCGATACTTCTTTCTTCCGATGTTTCGCCCGAAACCTCCGATTTTCTTCAGAGGTCAAGCTACTAACTGAGACTCCTAGTTTTTCTAGAAGACTTAGAGATCTCTGCTCTTTCTAAAGGTGCGTTCCCACGGCGCGTCTCTCAGCACGTGTTAGGGGACGCCTCTCGACCCACTGCCAGGCGGTAAAAGATGAAAGGCCCGTACTGCTTACCACGCCCCGTGGGAGTGAGCCTTAAAGAATCTAGCCACCTGCTAAGTGTACTAGAGACTACTAGAATCAATTAGAGACAATTAGACACAGCAGATAGCTTGACCACTGAATAAAACCCGAAGACCTTGGTCGAAACGTCAGGAGAAAGAAGTATAGATTAGACGCGAAGCAGTTGCTATCATTATATCTCACTTTATTTAAACCGAATGACCTAAGGACACAATGAATTAAATTTAAATTAAAAAAAAAAAAAAAATGCTGTCTCGAGATTTAATAAAAGTTAACCGGGTGCGGTGGATAACGATTATTACTCTAGCCTCGCATTCGGGAGACCCCAGGTTCGAATACCCCCGACCATACAGATTTCGTATTTCCATCGTTTCCAGAAATCATTACAAGTGAGTGCAGAGAGGTTCCTTTTAAGGGCCATGGCCAAATTCCTTTTCATTCCTCACCCCCAGTCCTTTCTCACCTTTACTAACCTCGAAGTAGAGGTGGGCGCCGCCTGCAAAATTCTCGGCGGCGGCGCGCCGAGCATTTTCGGTCGGCGGCGGCGTGACGGTGTGGCACTTTTATGTGTGTGTATATATATATATATATATATATATATATATTAATAAGAAACAAAAATGTTCATTTATTTATTCAAAATTTTATATATTTTTGCACTCTTTGTAGTTATTGTGAATAAAGACAATTTTATTTACGCGATTTAAGCTTAGTCTAGAATCTAAATCTTTCCGCAAAAATGACTAATCCAGCCACAAAAAATACCCTTTCGCTCAGCGTGCTTGTGGCTGGCGCAAAAAGCAAAGGATTGGCAAGAAGAGAAGGACGTGGAAAGGCATTTTTCTTGTTCCAATAACTTAAAAGATTTTCATTTTTTTTTCTGATTGATCTGATGAAGCTAAATCTCTCCAACATTCTTGATCGATCGGATCATCACTATCAGTACCATCTGACCTAGCATAAACACGATGCTATTCATCAAGAGTTTGTGCAGCAATCACGTATCATTGGTGGAGCTGCAAGAAGCGATAGGGTCAACACCATTGTTTGTTCTGACACGTCAATGTCTGTGATTGCTTCCTTGATATATGAGGCACGAAATGAAGTTCTGGTCTTTTGTATTGACTCTAAATAAGTATCTACATCTTTGAGACTCACAAAGCAGTATACAAAAGTGATGCTTCTACGAATGATCTTATAACAGGGAATAGTTTGTAAATGTTGCGCTTAAACTGAAACATAATCAACGATTCGTCATCTAAGTGAGAATTTACTATATTAATTATTTCAGAACGGAACAGAAGAGCCACATTAATACAACATGTCTTTTGAGAAGACATTACCTCAAGTGCTGAGCGAAACCTTTTTCAAAAATTTTACCATATCCTCTAAGAGATTCTACTCACTTTGATTAGTCTTTAGCTCATCTTGTCCAATCTTTTTCAACATTTTGTTTGATAGGTCACATTTACAAACTTTCCAGCATCTTTAAAACGCTGACTTGGTGTTGCAGTTTTGATAGAAGGAATATATTTAATACTAGTTCGTGCCTAAGACTTGTTTCGTATTTGTCCAAAATTTTGAAACTTTTTATGTTTTTGTACGGAATCTTAAATATTTCGAGGAAAAAACGTAGCCTATGTTACTCCCTGCCAAATCAGCAACCCTCCAGCTAAAGTCCTTGTTAATAGCTGAAAAAGTGTCAAATTTTAGAACATTTTCAAGTATATTCTAGAACAGCGGTTCCCAACCTATGGGTCGCGACCCAATAGCGGGTCGCGGCGTGTGTTTTGGTGGGTCGCGGAACAATCTAGGTTTCTATCACAAAAATATATCTTTTATTCCATCTATTTAAAAAATATAATACATTATTTTACAAGTTCAATAATCATGAAAAGCTCTTAGCTTAAATTAAAACTTTGTGAGAAGAAAACGTTTTCTTATACAGTCAGCCGGTATTATGCAATAACCTCGTTGTGAAATATAACAGCGGCAGCAATCGCGTAATCGTTATGGCAACCCCTGAACACCCCTTCTCCCGTCCCGCTCTAGAGCGGAGATGCGCGTGCATACCTACTGCAATTTTACATCTCTCATTGTCATTTTCTTGTTTATTCTTGAATCGAAACCAACAGCCTTTATCTGCTTTGTGCGAGTGAGTTATTGTGTGCGTTTTGTTTTGATTGAGAGTAGATTTAATGTGATTAATCCTGGAATTTCAGCAGTCAACTTGATGATGTGATGGTCTGTGCAGCCACCTCCCGGTCAATGATATGTTTCTTGTTTTATGTATTACCAATTCTTGGTTTTGTTGATAGTATATCCTTTGTACGAAAATTCACCATTTAGTAGGATAGGATAGTCGATAGCGTATTGAGGTCATGCAACAATTCTCATTCTGATATAATGTACGATCTCGTATTAGGTGGGTCGCGAACATTTTTTCTTTACTTAAAAGTGGGTCGTGTACCAATAAAGGTTGGGAACCGCTGTTCTAGAAGATTAGAATTTTTTTTTTTAGAAAACATTGGTTAAAATATGACCAATTTCAACCAAAAAATCTCCCGTACCCCCACAGCTACCGACAAGAAACCACCATAGTGAATGATACAAGACTACCACAGACAAATACCAGTGGTCTACGCAAGGTAGTTGTGGCTGCAAAGTGAAATATAGGGACACGTACTATGTCTATTTATGTACATAAGATCTCCTTATACAGATGGTAAGTTCTCTTCAATTACTTTATCCGATATTTCTGTTTGGACTGGTTCCGCCAAATCATTTTCTAAAATAGAATCGTTAGAATCACCTAGGGATTGTACGACACTATCAAAGGAATCCAGAAACTCTTGTTCTACTCCTTTGGCATCAACTTTTTGCTCCGGCAAGCGATATCTCGCTACAATGACTCTTATTTCATTTTTTTACGAACATTTCAATTTCTGGAACTCCATTTATGCCATCCACTGTCAAAAAATGACGGAACCCATAACCAAGAGACAGATCATGTCCCATATTAGCAAGAGAAAGTGCCCGTCGCACGTTTATTTCAGCATCGCTAAACTTCTAAATATTTCCAACGAAAAGTAGATTGACTTTGAGTCATATAACACAGATACAGAGGGTTTATTAATTTTAGTTTTAACGAATTATGTCTTCATAGTACCTACTTATTCACTCAATTAAACGACTTAAAAAAAAAAAGTAGTGTCTTGTTGGGAATTGTTGCTCAAGGACACGCCGCGAAGCAAGTGTCGGCGGCGGCGGCGCCACTGAGACACGGCGGCGTCACGCCGGCGCGGCGCCCACCTCTACCTCGAAGTCATTAAAACATAGTAAAAAAGTTAAAAATCATTCCCAAATGTTATATACGATGTTAATCTCAGCTTATATTGTTAGTTGTTCGATATCATCAGCTGAGGAAGAAAGATGCTTATTGAGGAATATGTCATTGCATTGCAGTTTGTCAGGCAAGTTTGCCAGGATAATCCAATTACTCGCCTGCCGCTGACGTTCTCCCGCCTGCAGTCTGGCGGCGCCACTTGTCCTATTGACCACGATTTATGGTCGCTCCAGCCTGGCGCCTATAACCAACAAGAGGAGGGTACGGTACAGCACGGCTGGTCTTTGTCCCCTTACAGCAGGTAGTTGTGTCTGTCTGTCCTCTGCTGATGTTGGCGCCTCTAGAGTTACGAGCTGGGCGTGGAGGGGCGGAACGGGGATGTCTCTGGTGTTGTGTTCAGGGACTGGATGGGACCATCAGGTACAGAGATAGATCGACAGCCGATAACACGAGTACCGCCTGCACACAAAACCATTACACGATCGTACCCATAAAGCAGAAGTCTTCACAAAACACGTAAACACAGGATCGGCTATTAATTTATTTATCTCATGGAATTCCACATATCTGTTCTAATAAAACGCTAACCTTGGTCTTTGTGTAGTCATATAATATAAAATTTCACACTTTTCGCAGGGGTCATTATTGAAAAATTGCACTTACTTGTCTCTTCGTCAGGGCTTCTGTCTATCTAGCCGTCTGGTGCTTTTTTAATGTACTTGAACACTTAATTCACTGTTTATTTTCACCGGCAAAGATGATTTTGTTTATCAGGCAAACAATATTTACTTATAGACTATATAATATATTTATTAGTCTTTGGCGGATAAACAAAATCATCTTTGCCTGTGAAAATAAACAGTGAATTAAGTGTTCAAGTTTATTAAAAAAAAGCACCAGACGGCGAGACAGACAGAAGCCCTGACAAAAGCTCCAGGGCGGTGCCGAAACGTCGGCGGCATCAGCAAAAAAAAATTTAAAAAAATAGACAAGTAAGTGTAATTTTTCAATTGTGTAGTCGTGTCAGTCACGTTGTGACGCCACGCATCCAGCTTTCTTTGTTGGATTAACAACGGCCAGAGATATTACTACATAGTAGAGATCATGAGCTTTATTTAATAACAGTTCTATGTGGTTAAGCTTCAGCAAAGAGTTGAATTGCCAGAACACTAGAAGAAAAGTACTATTTGCTTTAGATTAACATATTAATTTTTAGTTGCTTTTATTCATTTATATTCGTTCGATGTAGATGACTTCATTAAATTATCGGCCCATAGGTAAGTAACAAAAAAGCTTTAATTTTCGTTCAGCATTGTTAGCGGAAGTTTTGATAAGATTTTTATTTAGCCAGAATTAGAAGTTTCATTTGACGCTACAACAAAATTAATGAATAATATAATTTTTTTAATTAATTTAAATTGTTTGCATGAGCGCCATGTTAATAAAATCATTAGTTCGTTTGAATGAAAGTAAACCCACACTGATCGCAATCTATGCGGTCTAGACCACAATTAAAACTAAATTACGTGGAATAACATATGATGTTAAGATTTATTTTATTTTCCTTTACGTTTACTGACGTCATTGAGGTAATTCTTTCGGCCTCATTTAACTGTGTCAGTCGTTCAAGGTTGAAATATCGATTTGAATCACGAATAACAAAAAAAAAAAACAAAGAGTAAAACCACATGAAGATTTTGCGTTAAGTTTATATCGAGATGCTTGATGCGACTAACATGCGACACAGTGAATGTGTTAATTCGTGTGTAACTGAAGCTTTGATTTTCTAGCGGCAATATTAGCGGATTTTGAGTTTAGGTTGAGATGCAACCTGGACCAAGATGACAACTGTAACCTTTTGCTACAGCGCCTGGCACAATGAATTGTATTATATTTCAACTAGTCTGAAATCTCGTCTAAAAATGACGGGCTGAACGCAAGGTTCTGGCAAGTCTTGACTTCTCAGTTGCTTTTAAAACTGAAAATAATTGTTATAAAATAATTCTCGATGTAATTCCTCCTGCCTTGTATTATAGTTGTCATCCTGGTCCAGGTTGCATTTCAACCTAACCATTAACTCCGCTAAATTGCCGCTAGGAAATCAGTGCTTCGATCACACTCGAATTAATACATGCACTGTACCGTACGTTAGTGACATCATGCACCGCAATATAAACTTGAACCAAAATCTTCACGTGTTCTTACATCTTCCTTTTTTGTTATCCGTTAACCAGATAAATGAATGACTGATACAGTTACATGTGGCTGAAATAATGATCTCATTAATATGGCCCCAGTGAAAGCAAAAGAAAATAAAACTAAACCGTAACAACTTACTTTATGCCACGTAATATTAGTTTCAATTGTAGTCTATGCTGCATAGATCGTGATCAGTGTGGAACTACTTTCGTTCAAACGAAGTAATGATTTAGTGACAGGTCACTCAAGAAAACAATTTAAATTGTTTTAAAAAATTAAATTACTTATGCCTTCAAATACCAGTTGTAATTCTGACCGAGGCTAAATAACAATCTAATCAAAACTGCCGCTAACATTGCTAATCGAAAATTAAAGCTTTCATCTTACGTACCTACGGGCAAACTGATACTTCTACATAGTAAGAATATTAAATAAATTCAGGCAAATAATATTTAATATGTCGATTTAAACGAAGTACAAATTTTTCTTTCAGTATTCTGACAATTCATTTATTTGCAGATGCTTAGTTAACGCCATAACCTCGAACAAGATCTCTGGTCGTTGTTAGTTGGGAAGCGAAGGTGGAAAGTATGACGTCATAGCGTGACGGCACCGCGTGACAGCTACATCGTAACCAAAATTAACATTTTATTAGTATAGACAATTCTATTTTATTAATCAAACTGTGAAGAAATAACTTGCCACTCCTTTCGACCTATCATTTTTGATGGACTCTGAGGCTAGTGTCAGTATAATATAATGAAATAAAATAATTACTGAACTAGAGCAAAACTTTCGGAATATAAAATTATTAAGGCAAAACTGAAAAAAACTACATATCAGTGAATTTTTAGAGATTAGTATGCATGATTTACACCTTTTGGGCTACCTCATAAAACTTTTCCAATCTCCATCAATGTGTTATGGAGTACTGTTGAACGATGTTAATAATTTTCTTAGGAACCCCGAGTCGCATTTTGGTGAGTACGATGTTCCTACATCAAATCACCCAATTCTTGTGCGTTTCAGGAGGCATCACATGTTCATCTCAAGATGCTTTCCAAGCAGAGATTAGATGGAATCCTCAGGAGCCACTTGTCTGAAGACAATCTGATGTGCACGTTTCCTTCGATGTTTCTTTGATAGAAAACATTTTAAATCTTGCTGCGTCCTCTCTGTCTCAAACTGGATCCTTGATTCAAAGCAATTTGGTGACATTTTATCAAATGTAGTGTGGACTGGAAGGCTGTGCCCTATTTAGGGATCATTTTTTTTCAGATTTCAACAATACTTTGGTGCCTACGCAACTTGGATGGAGCAATATTAGAAAAACGTGGATCCACTGAATCGGTGTTTATTTTATTGCTCTAGTTATGTTCCTTATTGATTGATCTACTTGTCTACTTTTTTGATATGGGAGCTTTCCTACCAGACTGATCCACAGTATACTGCTTTGATTGCAGTTCGCAGAGTGATTGGTGGTGCCCCTCCTTCCCCCCCCCCCCCCCCCTCCCCATGTTATTTTCTGGATAGATTGTTTCTCTTTTTATCTTTTGCTCTGTTACTTCAAAACGTTTCTGGAAGATCAGCAAGAGTCAAGGTTGACTCCTAGTTACTTCGCAAAGAAATTGTGCTTGACTTTCTTCTGAAAGAATGTAACGTCCAGTTCGAAATTTTCTTGAGCATTGTACTTCTGTATTTAAAGGGTTTAGGCATAGGTAAATATGGTGTCCCTCAGGAATCAGTACTGGGTCATCTACTTGCATTACATGATTCTCTTCTCTCAGTATAGGCATCTGATTTCTATGTACGCTACAAATTATTGTTGCTGCTCACTATTTTATATCTGTGTTCCTCGAATGTTTTAAAAGCCTTGCCCAACTTATTATTGTAAAAACTTTTTCCCGAGCTCAGATGTGCCATAAACATATCCTTCTTTTTGTGTACACACACTTCGAATATTAATTGCGCATCTAATCTTTTTCTTAAATACGAAGCGGCAATCAATTATTCCCAATTTCTTTCGATTGGATAGTTTGTATTTGGGTTCTCATTATCCGATTTTTCTCATAGGCGAAAAGTAAAGATCAATAATACCCAATGATGATACATTTTCGTATCTTTCCTATAAAACTAGAATTTACCTCCATGCGTTGATTATCCATGTCACCTCTAAATATTTTCTCACATTTCTCTTGCAGCTTTTTTCTCCTGCAATTCATTAAATTTTAAATTATTGGTACTCCTATATTCCTTCTTCAGTTGTTATGTTTTCCTATTTGCTCCTCAGACTTACCAATTTCCATTTTCAAGGTTTCTTATGATACAATATTTCCCAACTTCTTCTTGTCTTATCTTCGATTCATTTTCACCTTCTTACTAATTATACTCTCTCTTTTCGATACATTTCCTTCTTTTGCGATTCACTTCATTCTTCCCCGTTTTCAGTTAATACTGAATTTGCTAATTGCTGTTTTATATGACATGCTTGGTTTCTGAATTTTTATTTTAATATTTTTACCATGAAATAGTGTAGCTACTAACACGCGGTTTTTTAAATGATACGTTTGATACAACTATTTAATATTATTAAAAAACTCCATGCCTGGTTCTTACTTTTTCCGTTTTTTTCTAGTCCATAATCATTTTGTACATTTCCTTCTTTTGATTAATCTGCTACATAATTCCATCCTATACTTAAGTTGCTCTATTGTTTTTTATTCCTTTTTAAGTCATTATCCTGTTTGGTTACACTGCTGTGATCTGTTAAGATCTGCTTCATGTAGATACATATATATAATCCTTCAATCCGTAGAGTTCATAGTAATCAAAGCGATTTCCAAGTCTCTTATTGATTATGTATGTCACGCCTACAACTCTGTTAGTAGCTTTAACGTCAATTATTTAAACCCTGCGCGTCCTTGCATTTAACCTCCGCAATCACTGAGGTAAGTAGGGGAAGTCCCTTCCCTTCCCTCACTAATCTATTCAGCTCGACGGCCCTGTTGAAACTTAACTTTTCGACTGAGTGCAGTGTGGAGAGAGACTATCACAGCTGCCTGCGATTGTGTTGGCAGAGACCTTGGAGTCCCGTCTCCTCACTCACAAGTTTAATTGCTCTCAGGTCGCACTGCTACAAACTTAAAGACGTTTGCTCTAACTTGAGGCAATATTCCGGTGGTGACGAGTTTGCCTGTGCCCTACTTAGGCTCGTAGTGCACACAGAGGAGATGTCACTGTAAATTTGTTCCAGCGTTTGCATTACTTTTCTCCCACAACGTATTTACGAAAGTAATTTTATTTTTATTTGCATCTAAAAAACAACTGTTTTGGTGAATTTTGTTTTATTTTATTCCTCAGACCCGTTTCGGCCATGCGGTGTAGGGCATCATCAGAGGAGATATAGTGTTAATCCTCACACGCCAGTCTGGAACAGCACTTCATACACTCTTTCAGCACTGTTCATTCAATTCCAGTTGAACATTATTTCACTAATTGTTTTCACACCGCACTTGTTGGTATATTGAACCTTTTCTGTTGATTTACACGTGTTACAATTTGGGTTAAAATTTAGAAAAATTGCTCGTTTCTTTCTCTAATAATATCTGAAAGAAAATTTTTATATTACCACGTCTTGATTTTTACTATTTTATTTCCAAATGCTAGCTGATTACGTTTTCATCAATAACTTCGCAACTTATACGAAACAGAAGTTTTATTTCACAACTTTTCATATTTAATGACAAACTAATTACAGCTTCAACTATTACGTGACTTATTCGACCACTACCGTAATAAAATGGTTTTTCCAAGTAATTGCTTTGAAATTTCTGCAAATTCGTCATATTCGTACGCCATCCTAGGTTTTCTCTATCTCCTCCACTCTTGACTCCATAATTATTCCTTTTCCTGGACTGTAAACCAATCAGCTACTCCTTTCCTCCAGAGATACTCTTAAAATATAATTATCATTGGCATTTATAAATCGTATAGTACAAATAAATAAATACATTTTATTATATTTATAATAACTAATAAATCGTCGTGACGTTTGACCGTTACAGGCTGCAATTTAAATATATATATATATATAGTATATATTTCATTGGGAAATGAATGGCGTGGTCAGGTGCTCTATTACTTGTCCAACTTGTCTTCCCTCAACTGTATATAAAGGCGCGTTCTCACGATCCCTTGTAACGAAGACGAAACGGGACGGGACGGGACGAATATTCAACCACACGCCATGGGAACAGGGCCGCCTCTGCTAGCGGAGACGAGACGCAGCTACCCACTCTGAGTCGGTAAACATCACAGGCGTGTGTAGTGGTGCGCTGTTGCCATCGGTTTGCAGCAGCGGTGCGCACCCCTTCTGTTGCTGTAAAGTGCTCTGTGCCAAACGACACTAGGCAACGTGGCGCGGAGGTGGCGGCGAGGTAAGCTAGGACTAACCTGCGGCCCGCGGTCGTTCCTACACTTCGGCTAATGAGGCCTCGTCCCGTTTCGCCTTCGTTACAAGGGATCGTGGGAACGCGCCTTAAGAGGTATGTTAAACAGATAATTGGGGAAGTAAGTTTTACTGGGTACCTCAGCGAAGGGAGGCAGCCTCCAACCAATCGGAACTGGAGAATGCTCCTTCACGACAGGTGGTCTGCATGCCATCTGTATCTTGTCGCCTAGCAACAGAGTAATAAGGGAATATAATCCTGGTTAACTGTACTGTTAACTTGTTTGCCACGCGGAGAATGGGTTATTGAGAAAGACTGGAAGGACCTGCAACGCTGCTGAAATATCCTGCTTTAACACTTAGTGTTTTGCGGGCAGCTGACCATTTCCTCAGCGTGGGCAAATACTTGCGGATGGAACTATTGATTTGTCAGTGTTCCATTATGCGCACACGAAACAAATGGAATTTTCGACGTTTTCCACGTACGGCATATACGAGTACATAATGTAGTATGCTGATGATACGCGAACATCAGGCGATTATAAGCGTTTATTCTCAGAAATGCTAATACTACTACGTTTCTAATCAGCAGATCTCTTTCCGTACGCCATCATTCTAATTTGTAACTGGAACGCTTCTAATCACTCAGACTTTCGTCATTCCCATGAAAGTTTCTTGTAACTAACCAAAAAAAACATTTTATACGGGAAGGAAAGGGTATTTTGTAAGGTAATCAGGCTAAGGATAGAGGGAAAAATCAGAGAAATAGAGCGTGGCATCACAAGAACAAAGAACACACACATATATGTGAGGGTATATGTGCACAGTGTGACCTTATGTCCATGATTTCAAAGTACGGTATAAAGAAACCTATTAAACATAGAACCTTGTAGTTTGCACTATCCTGTAAAGCAAATCAAAAAAAATTACGCAATAAGTCAGTGCTCTTCTACGTGTGCTCCTTTCGTAGCCTTCAAAATGTCTAAGCGATACTGTATCTCAGCTCTTGTGGGCCCAAGCATGTCTGTCGCAAAGAAACCGATTGCATCCACAATAATTCTGCTGGAGAGATCGCCAACATCATGTACGCGTGGGGCATACACATAATCCTATATGAAAAAAATCCATAAGAGTTATGTCAGGAGATCGTGGTGGTCACCTGGTCGGTCCATCTCGTCTTATCGACCGCTGTCGAAATGTTCTATCCAAGTACTCAAGAAACTAATTGACTGTTTACACTGCCAGTGGCTGTAAGTTCGTCACACCAAGCCTTAATTGTCGTTACATCTAGTGGCACGCTATCAAACACTGGTCAGAAATTACTTTGGATAGTGATTGGTTACGATGTTTCAGCATACCACACCAGGCATAGGGTTCTCTCTTGTGGATTAATAATTTTTGATAGCTTTTCAACAACTGAAACAAAATCAAAACTTAGAGAAAATTACACAAAAAATACTTTTTGAGTTGCTTTACAGGATGGTGCAAACCGTAAGGTTCTGCGTTTAATAGTTTCTGTTTTATATTGTACTTTGAAATTAGAGATGTTTCTTGTGTTCCCACTTCATACACACTCCTCTTTCTTTTATTCATCAGGGAATATTTACTTCGCTCACGTATAAGTTCTCAGAGGAAACTATGCTCCATCCTCCCTCTCCTAACCATCCAGCCTTCTTCTCTATCGTCTAAAATTTAACCTGGTCCACAATTCAAAGTTGACTGGATCCTCCCGTAGGAGGTGACTAAGCCAGTGTGTTGGAGGTAAAAAGGCCAAAACCATTGCTCTGGAACCTTCAGATTAAAGTGGATTCTGAACCACGGAGTAATTTGTCCTACCTCATATGAACAAAACGTAAACCCGTTAAAATTCCTAGCTATAGGGAAATTCGAATCCAATATCTTGAATTTATAGGCGAACGCCTTATCCACTTAGCTACCAGAGCACTCCTCTATCCTTAACATAACAATAGCTAACAGTTTTGGTTCTATCATAAGAGTTTTTTTTTTTTCAACTGCTTTACTTCTCTCAACAGCGAGGTCTTTATAGACGGGAAAGTATGGGGGCAAGGAATGGGAAGGAATTTGGCCATGGCCTTTTTAAGGAAGCATCCCGGCATTTGCCTGGAGTGATTTGGGGAAACCATGGAAAACCCAAATCTGGATACCCGGACGGGGATTCGAACCGCCGTCCTTCCGAATGCGAGGCCAGAACGCTATCCGTTACACCACCACGCTCGGTTATCATAAGAGATCTTCGCCTCAAATTTGAGCACGACGCCAATACTTCAACCACAATGATAAATAAATTTTTGTTTGTAAAGTTTTAAAAACTGTATCCGGAGTCTCTGTTTCAGGTCAACCAATTCGTATACTGCCCTTCCAATTTATCATTCGAATAATACAGTCTTTGTACTTTTGTAGGTGAATGAAGTGTACCGTTACTAGTCGTGTAGAGGTGTAGTCCCAAATACCACAATCAACAGTAAGACAGCGCAGTATGAAGGAGTGGTAAATATGAAGAACACAGAAGTTTAATGATTGCTGTATTCAATCTACATACTGCTGTTGGAGGTTTCCCAAAACCTCTGCCCCTGGCCGCTTATTCTGGATATCACTTGTTCATCATGGAATCATCATACTGGAAAAAAATCACCAACAATCACTGAATGAGAAGAAGCAGCGCAGTAAAGAAAATGTGTAGCTGAGGAAAATTGGCAGCCTCTCGGCTGTTCCTCCCGGGAATGCCTGTCATCGTTGCGGTAAATTGTGTGCTTCTCGCATTAGACTCCACAATCAACTTCGAACCCGCCGGCCTCGGTAGCGTAGGGGCTAGAGTGCTAGCTCCGCGTGCCGAAGGCCGCCGGTTCGAATCCGGCCGCGGGCATGGATGTTAAGTGTTGTGTGTCTGTGTGAATGTCCTGTCCGTCCTGTGGCGTCCATACATTGGAAAAACAAAATACACATTGAGCTGGCTGTATGGCCTCCGTTGCCCAATGCCATTAAAAAAAAAAAAAAAAAAACTTCGAACCCATAGACGAAGAGGCATTCTACTTGGAAGACCAACCCACTCTATCTCGAGTGTTTACTATGATGACTGTTTAAAGTGATACAGACTGCAGTGAAATCATAGGTGACAACACAGGAACCAGCTTGTTGGTAATAATACAGTGAGGAAAAATGTACATGTAAAGAAAAGGAGAGATATCAGCTGTGTAGTGTAAGCAAAGAAAACGAGTTGCTTCCTTTCTGTCGCTCCGTTTCACTCGACGAGTGTGACAGAAGCTGAAGGTCTGAAATACAGCTTCCTCCCCGGGCAGCGAGGTATGCAGCCTCATTTCACCACCCTCGCTGCTGAAATCCTATATTCTTAACGGCTTTCGTGAAGGGATTCTCAGGCAGCGAGCAGAGAATGTGTCGAGTTGATTTACCATCCGGTGCGCGTGGCAAGAACCGCGCCATTTTTAACGAGAAATGTCTGCCAAGAAAAGACGACTGTCGACAGCCGTAAATTAACCAGACGTCTGTAGCGTCTTCTACGCGGAAGCGTCTACCTTCAACTTTTTTGGCAACTACTACGAAATAAATGAGTGTCGTTGGAAGAACATACAAAATGGAACGAAAGGTTTTTTTTTTTTTTTTTTTTTTGCTGTCGTCAGTCTTTTGACTGGTTTGGTGTAATCCTCCATCCCTTCCTATCCTGTGCTAACCTCTTCATTTCTACATACCCCTTACAACCCACGTCCTCAATTATCTGCTTCTTATATTCTAATATTAGAATTCTAATCTCTGCTTTCCTCTACCTTGGACTATTCCCTCAACTAACAAATTAACCAATACTGCATGTCTCAAGATATGACCTACCAGCCTGTCTCTTCTTTCTGTAAGCTTCTTCTACAAACTTCTTTCCTCACTTATCATTTCCAGAACACGTTCATTTCTTACTTTGTCCGTCCACTTAATTTTCAACATTTTTCTGTTGCACCACATCTCAAATGCTTCAATTTTCTTTCTTTCAGGTATTCCTAAGGTCTGTGTTTCGCTACCATAAGTTTCTGTGTTCCATACATAGAGTTTTAAAAAGTTATTTCTAATTCCTAGATCAATATTTTAAACTAAAAGATTTCTCTTTTTCTTGATCGTTATCCAAAAACACAGCGCTGCATGCAGGCATTTCCAACAAATAAACACAGACAAGTTTGTGGGCCTTTCAGTATAAACAGCACTTGCTAATATTTGTTCCAAAATAGGCCTGAGTCATGTGTCGCCCAGAGATAAAAAAAAAATTAGTTCTAAATGAAATCGAATGCAGAATTTGGAAAACTAATAAATATTTTAACCATGGACAGGAACATGAAAAGAAATAGCGGTCTGTTGTAGTGGGTGCCTTAGTGGGCAAACTACGTTACAATCATCTTTCATACCTTTATGATTAATAAAAGGAGATTTTTAATTTTAATTTTTATGAAGGAGTGACAGAAGAGGAGACTGGGGACCGACAGCGTTGGACCACCATCTGTACTAAATGTCTCCTTTACTGAAGTTGTGACTGACTAGTGTTTATTATTATTATTATTTCTGTCTTATTTATTTGTAATATATACCTCTGTAATTGTATAATGTGCACTATGTTTCTGTTATATTTATGGCCTGTACCCTTTGTATTCTGCTATAGACCTTAAAGGTCCGTGAAAGCAATAAATGATGATGATGAAGGAGTGAAAATTTATTAATTTTGCAAGAATCTCGTTGTTAGTTGGATTTTAGGAAAAATTGTCACAATATGACATTTATTTCTTATCATTGGCGATTACAAGTCTGAGCGAATTTACCGTTAACATTAGTACAAAATGGTAAAATCCTAAAAGCAACGCTCAGAGGTACAATTAGCCGTCATGAGCAAGCAAACAATTGTAAATTTACTTTTAAATATATCTCACAATTAAAATGCAAGAAATAATGACAATTGGAAACAATGAAAAAAATACAAGTTATGACGACCTCAGATAAAGGTATCATAATACTGTGACTTTACAGTTAAAAAACGAAATCATGGGCGCCACGAATGAACAATATATCATTCGAAAATAACTATTTCTGGCAAATTATGCAGCTAGCTCAGGGGTTTTTACAATTACAAAGTGAGAACATGGATCTATCCTCTCAAAGTCGTTTAAGGGTTCTGTTTCACGGAATGCACAAGCAGATGGCTTGGTCGTAATAAGTTACCATTGTAGTTCTGCGTCTGATGTCTGCGGTGACCGGAGATGACCCACGGTATGTGAGATTATCTCACACGGCGGTTACAGACACGTCCTGTCTGTTAATGCGCATCATCGCATTACTGGCGGTGTCGCCGTGATACGCCTGCTCCAGCAAGGCAAGCCAGCAGCCAGAAATCGTACAACGGCAGTTGGCGATAGAAGCCAACTTTCCAAGTCCACCTCAGACTAGACTCGACTAGAATCGCAGGTAGAATGTCCAGCTCCTCGCTCTTCGGTCTACGAGGAAAACTTCTGGCTCCACCCCCTTGAAGTCTCGAAGATCAGATTCAACAGAAATCCCCAGGATTTTAAGTTATACGCTCATTTGGATTGGATCTTCAGGTCGGCACCTAATGTCACGTGATATCCCCGATATCTGATTTGCCCCGCTCGTATCACAGAGGTCGGACATATTCGGCTAAGTTCGCCGGGGTTAAAGCACATTCGGGTGTCGGGCGGCAGGCATTTCCCGCCAGGTGAGTGACCCTGTTGACCACCCATCCCCAGGGAGCAGAATGTGTGGTCCGTCAAAACCCCAGATCCGCGACTTCCTGTCATCATGGTTCGGGAAGACCACGATTAGCTTCAAGCCTAGGCAGCTCAATAACTCTTTAATATTCGCTTTACCAAGATACACTGTATGTTCACCATTTCATTATAGTCCTCACTTGGAATCTTGCGTACTTTATAAAATTACAAACAAAAATCTATTTAGGTGGTCGCCCAGGATTTATGTAATTTCTCTTATATTATTATTTATATAATAAAAATGCACATTGGAACGTGGCGACAGCGCGTCACGTTACACTGAGTAGCAGAATTTTGGCTGTAGAAACCACACACTAACTTACAAAACTTGATCTTAAAGTATTATAATGATTGTAACAAAGGAGATGCCTTATTTACATACAGAAAAACGAGAACGTCTTCGTACAGATATGGTTATCTTCACAAGTCGAAGAACGAATTCTCCACATTTGCTACGGGCCCCGCGTTGTTTTAAAGTGGTTCTAGTTTCGTGAAACTGGATTACACAAGATGGTTAGATCTATATCAAATTGACAGGTTTGATTATTCCTTATGAAAACAAACCACGAAAATTATTTTATTGTACAAATAGTTCTACATTTATCTGATTTTAAGTAGAGAGTTTGTTTCATAATTATTTTTTATGTTAATCAGAAACGCTACAGTCGTATGGAACAAAAAAACTGAAAACTATGTGTGAATTCAAATACGGATCTACCACTGGAGCTACCACAATCAGAGCAGAAATTCGTATGGCAGGATATCATCTAATTATGCAGTCATAATGCAGCTTCGGGAGCGGTCTGGTGACTGAGTGGTTAAGGCGTCTGACTGGAGATCGGAATGTTCCCAGTTCGAATCTCGGCCTCGGTTGAGATTTTCATAGTCCCTTAACCCGACCATCATCTCTAGCACAGCGCTAGAACGCTTTCATAGTTCGGATACACATAAAACTGTAAGTCCGCTATACCTGATAGGATTACCGGGTTAGGTTAAGGCAAATACGGATTGCGCAACCAATACAAATCAGGTAACCACGTCATTTCGACCACACGAACCATTTTCTGATTCAGTTTTGCTAAACAACTGAAAAAAAGTCCTATAACAACATAGAATTAAAAATTCACTTACTTAAATTAATACTTTATTTGCATTACTGTTTTTAAGTCATCAGTCAAAAAACATAAGTCAAGAGATAATTTGTCAATTAAATTTGGATTAACTACCGGAGTTATCATAAAAGGCAAAGGAGAGGACGAAGTAGCACAGTACTAAGATTTCGGGCTATGTTTGTTTGTGATTAGATCTTTATGGCTCATCAACGTCAAGGTCATTGGAGCCGGTAGAGTATTGGCAGAAGATGAGATCAAAGAACCGGAAAGAATTTGGCCATGGCCTGTTGTAGGAACTATCACAACCTTCACATGACGTGGTTTCGGGAAACCATATAAAACCGTAATCTGGATGTCTGGACCGGGGTTAGAATACGTGTCCTCCCGAATGCTCGAGGATTAACTATGGTTCGAGCGTTCTTTGTCATGGAAGTAACTTTCTACAACTTCTTAACATTGCTTTTACCGCTCGATTTTTTGTTTGTAACCCATTCCATGACAGTCCACAGCTCGGGTTCCGTTCTAAACCTCACGTCCCTCACGAATGGAGACAGCGATTCTACTCTACAAAGGATTGCTTCGACTCCTATGGGAAGATCTAACCACTCTCACGCTGTGGTCAAAGTTAGCTTTTTGAACTAAAAAATATGTTCGTTACAGGTGAATTTAGACACAAAAATCTTTCAAATAGTTGGAGATACTCCGTAGGAATGACCCAACCGTCTTGTAGTCCGGGGTTTCGGGTTTACGGCATCTGGTCCGCTGCTTACCCGGGCTCTATTTCCATATCCACTATGGTTTATGGCTAAACTGGGAGTCGCAAATTTACTCCAGTCTCTTACGTATCCTTAATATGCTGCTTAGGTTCATTATATAAGATCATAGTGTGGTGCGGGGATAACGGAGATCTGTCTTACAATATTTCTAATTAATTATCTGGTATGGCAGTAAGACGTTTTGGTAGCTGCGTAGTTCTTATTCCACGCTTAATTACTGGTTTGAGGAAAGCAACTATTTATTACTCCTACCTCTCACAAACAATAAACCTCCCACGGGGAGAACCAAACAACCTACGGGTAGTTAATTAAGCTAGGGCAAAAAAACATTATTTTTGTCGTCGTTCGTATGTAATGTTGGGGATGACCTTCACGTAATTCAGAATCGTAATAATATCTATATCTTTCTCTCTGCTTCGCCTGGACAGACCTCAAATCATCTGTTTGGTCGGATGAGTTGGTTAAGACTCCTGACTGAATAAAGAAGTCTCCGGCTAGAATGACGGTTTCGGCCGGAAATTTTTACGGGCGCGTAAACTGACCTACTTGTTGCAAAGCTTTGCTTTGTTCGTGCGAAATACTTGTTTTTGATTCCGTAGTATTACCGGAATAAGTTAGGACAAATTTTAACAAGTTTTTTTATTATTATTTAAATGGCTTTCGGCCTTATCAGCCACACAGCCAAGTTCTTTGCTTTTTATGACAATTCACATTTCATTACTTTACAGTTCTATTTACATAGTTTAACAATTTACATTTCATTTCCTTTACACTATTAAATATACATAATTTAAATTACTTTACAGTTCTCTACACAACAGTTTACATTGTATGATCTTTTACATTTCAATTCCTTTACAGTTCTATATCTATCTGTTTACTTCTTGGTGTTATACTATGATGAGTCGACATGTAATCACTGTTATTCAGGTAACCAAACTACTCCTTGAAGTATCCTGGCACGTATTGTTAGATGGTTTTTCTTGCATTTTCCACTGACCGACCATACAGCTCATCCTGTGAAAAGAAGTAAATGCTGGACACAAAAGTGCGACTAGAGCAATATATTAAAAAGTGACGATGGTTAATTGAGAGCAATAAATTCTGTCTTCTAAATAAATATTTGAACAAACTTTCTCTGTATCAGAAAGTTTCAGAAGAATACGACAAGTAGGGGTCCTCGTTGGATTTTCTTCGTATATTTTAGCCCCACAGAGGTAACGAGATTGTTTCGAGAGATCGAAGCGACTTTGAAGTCGGTGCTTCTGTCGCACAGACGAAACGAGCTTTACAATAATCCTACCCTCGCCACGGCACACTTTCCTTTTTTCTCTACGTCTGTCTATTGAATCGGTAAGCCGATTCGTCAGCGCTGCAACAACTTTGCCGTATATAAAAATAAAGACACTGGGTATAGTCTGGAGCACAGACGTAGTAGTCCCCAGGGAGGAGACAAAACTCGGCCCCTGTCTTCGACAAAATCGGTTCTGCTGGAAGCGGATGGGCTTTCCGCCCAGTGTAACAACTTTGTGTGTCTCTGACAAGAAGCCGGCAGATTCTTAGATACGCTCTACTTCTAAGAGCCAGATACTCCCCCAATACAACACACCAATGCAATAATTACTTGAACGACGGATTATAATGTTTCTGGCTGAGCGAATAGCGACTAGTTTTAACGCGCGTCGGAAATGACGGATATCACATATGGTGACAATTAAAATTTGTTCTGGAAATGTTTCAATGTAAAAACGAATAACGGTTAATTATTACGTTTTTATCGACATTTTTTGTGTTGTGAGTAAACTTTCTCTGATTTGACTCTCAGAGTATTAAGCAAGGATGTTTTAAAACACTGCAGTTGATTTTAGATGACCGAAATTTTTATTCTTGTGAAAAAGTTTCTCACTATAGTAGAATTTCAAAAACGATTAACTACTATTTATTTGATTGATATATTTCATGATTACTTCGTTTCGCGTAAATTTCCTCTGAATTTCTGATAAACTTCTCTAATTGTTATCTTCTTTCAAAAATATACTTCTATTATGATGCCACTTGGTTTCCGTAACTGTTACAGATAATTAATATTTAATTAAATTGCAATGGAGCGCATGCTCCAGTGGCAATTTCCCTACACACCCATCTTCTCCGTTTCCTGCACCCACCTACATTTGCCCTTTACATAAATTTTAACTTTAAATTCTTTCAACGTTCTTGTTAAATTATTCATCATTTCCCTTGGTAACTTATTCCAATCCCTGACACCCTTACCTAAAGCTTGTGTCATGGTCATCTTTTCCCCTCCATGCATTACTTTTCATACCTACACCATTATCTTTCCATGCCTCATCGCCAATATACGCCTTGAATACTCCCATTACCCTCTTTCACCCTCCTTCTGTCTTGCAATGAATCCAATTCCAGCTCTTTTATCATATCTGTTACTGATTGCATTCTGCGATAATTTCCATAAACAAATCTAGCAGCAAACATCTCCTTCTTAAATGAATTTTTGCATCTAGTTGTCGTAAATAAACAAAAATCAACAAGTAAAATTAATGGAACGCTGCATTGCATTTTTTTAGATTCTGCCTCGCATTACAGACAGTCGCATTTTAGCTGTCATCGCAATTACACCTTCTTCTACCAATATGAGTGCCAAAAATATTAATGCTGTTATTTATTTGAAATTTCCTGGTTAGCCAAGAAGTGCTGTGGCAGCGAACAGAATAACTAACACTTCGGTCATCATCGGACTCGTCGTAGGTTACCGAGTTATCGAGATCACGTCCAGTCTACAGGGTTAACGCATTTTTTTAAAGTGGATACATAGAAAACTCACGAATTTTTAGATAACTTTTTTCTTTTGGCTTTACGGGCTCTTCGATATCAAGGTCATTAAAGCCGTGATAGAATAGGGAGTAATGGAACGGGAAGGAATTCGAAAGCGGCTTTTTGAAGGGACTATACCGACTTTCATCTCTAATGATTTCGGTAAATTATGTAAAATCGGAATCAGCTAGGCTGGACGGGGATTTGAACCCGTGTCTTCTGAATGCCAAGCGTGATAATTACCGCTCACTTACTAAGAAACATATCTTGCAGCACCGTAGAATATCATGTATCAACACTGATTCGTACATCCATTGGCTGCTATCTGACCTACCATATTTATATATATTTAGATATGTGGCCTAGAGTAAGGACGCCTGACTCGCAGTTAGTTGACTTATCTAATATTCTTTTATATTCAGAAGGCGTTACTCAAAGCGTCATATATTTGTTCTTAAACACATATCCGATAGTTCGGCATGTCGTTACAATTGATTTATGCATGTAGAAGTCATTTCCTAAATGAGTGAACGCCATGCATCATTGTTAATCCTTATAAAGAGATCCATCTACCTTGTGTTAACCTCTTCATTACTACTTACCCCTTACAACACACGTCCTCAATTATCTGCTTCATTTATTCTAATCTCTGCCTAACTCTACAGTTCTTACCTTCGACCGTTCCTTCCACCAGCAAATTAACCAATTCAGCATGTCTCAAAACATGACCTACCAGCCTGTCTCTTCCTTCTGTAAGCTTCTTCCACAATCTTCTTTCCTCACCCATCATTTCCAAAACTCGTTCATTTCGTACTTTGTCTGTCCACTTAATTTTCAGCATTCTTCTGCAGCACCACATTTCAAATGCTTCAATTTTCTTTCTTTCCGGTATTCCTTAAGTCCATGTGCTCTGCTCCACACACAGAGTTTTAAAAAGTTCTTCTAATTCCTAGGTCAATATTTGAAACTCAAAAACTCCTCTTGTTCATGAAAGATCTTTTTGCTAGTGCTATTCTACTTTTAACATCATTCCTGCTTCGGTCATCGGTTGTAATTTTGTTCCCAAGTAACAGAATTCACTTACTTCTCCTATTGCATCTGATGCTATTTTTATACGTAATCTACTAGTATTGGCATCATTTCTGCTACATTTCATCACTTTTGTCTTGCTTTGATTTATATTCAGTCCAAAATCTTTCTTCAGTATTTTGTTCATGCCATTCAGAAACTTCTCAATGTCCTCAGCCCTTTCTGCTAAGAAGCACATGTCATCAGCAAATCGTAGCATACAAAATATACTACTAGAACGTTGGAAGCATTCACAAATCGATTTCCAGTTGTTGCAGCCGTGCTATGAAGGAAGTAGTTGTTGCACTGTAAACGTCTTCAAATGGTCCATTGTACTTCCTTAAAGGGCATTCTTGGATGATAAGCTCCACACTCTGGGAAGGAGCTCCGCAGTCACAGACAGAGAATCATGAAGTCGCCACTTATGGAGCATGGCATTGCATTTGGCTTGGCCTGTTCTTAGGCGGGTTAGTTTGACCCACTGGTCTCTCTGCAGATGGAATCCTGGAAGTCCAGTTATAGACTCTTCGATATCTGGGTGTTTCATAGATGCAGAGTTCCAGCTTTGTCGCCATTTTTCCTTGGCATTGAAGTCAAATGGGTCATGTCATACTGGATTTCTGGGTATATGACGATTGGGGGGGGGGGGGGTAGGTCATTAAGGATCTCATTGATTTGGAGATCACGTGGATGTTCAGGATGGTGTAACTTTATCCTCTCACGTGCCGTTGTTTCTTGGAGTGTTAACTCTGGTGGTGGTATATTACTGATGATATGTAACCAGAGGACTGGGATTGATTTTAGTGTGCCAGTTATTACTCTCATACACTCGTTCAGATGAACTTTGATTTTTTTTAGTGTGAGCACTACGTTGCCACACTGAAGCACAGTACTCGGCAACAATGTAAACCATGGGGAGGGCGGTTGTTCCTAGTGAATCCGAATCAGGTCTCCACGAAGTACCAGCTAGCTTCTTCGTGATGTTGATCCGTGTTTTAAGTTTCTGACTTGTGTTTTCCAGGTGTTTTTTGAACGTTAAGGAACGGTCTAAACTGATGACTAGATATTTATGGCAGAAATTATGTATAACCCTTTGGTGGCAGATGTTCGCTTTGAGCTGCTGATGCGCTATTCTATAACTAAAATGGAATGCGTATACTTCTGTCTTCATCGAGTTACGACAAAGTCTCCAGTTCACATAGTATGCATTCAGGGTTTCTAAATCATTTGAGAGAGTGCTTTCACCTTACTCTAGTGTGGCAGTTTGGACAGTGACATCCAAGCCGTTAGCGTAGCAGAATTTATTGCCGACTGTTTCAGACAGGTAAGTATGTGTAGAACAAATGTGTAATACCTTTGTTTACTACAGTTTAAGACTTCACTAAAGTACACGAAACTGCTATAACGTTGTTCGTAATTAATTTGAGTGCAAACATTCTAGACTAAAGCGGTATAAATGTTTGGTTCCTCATTCGTCTTAAAATTCCGAGAAACTTCTTTTAATCCAGAAAATTATTGATGTGTGTAAATTCAGAAATGTGTTTAGTTACATTGGCATCCTGTTCTCGAGTATTACGAAATGTAATGCTGCAACGGTTGGTGCATTCTGTTGAACAATTAAATTTTTTCCCTTATTGTGTTTGTTAATTGGAATTTTGGAATAGCTCATGTAAAAAATCAGAAAAAAATAATTCGGAAAAGAAATTTTTTATCAAGCTGTATTTGATGCAAGTGTTATGAGTTACCGAAAAACTTATTTTTTTACACACCCATTTCCGCATTTAACTTTTTTCTTTCTCAAATTATTTGCGTGTATTTTTATCAGCCACCTTCTATTGACATTGAAAAATTTAATTTTAAATCCTTTGCGTTTGTGGTAAAGAGCCTAGCATTTTTCTTTATACCACTTCCTTACATACAAATGAATGTTTTCCCTCCTCCTTATGTCTGAAATCAAGTACCACCTTGTGGTCATGGTCATCTTATCCTTCCCATATGTTATCAGTAAGCCCCGGATTTTTAGGTTCTAAAAAACCAAATTTAGGTTTATTCAACTCAGGTTTTAGGCATTTATAGGTTTTTAAAATTCTGATTTAGGAACTTACACGTTGTTAAGGGAAATAAAATTTAAAACACGCAATATATATTGCCATAGTGTTAAAAATATTGTTGACTTTATAATACAATGTAAAGTACTCCTTAAAAACTTCTAACATGACATTGCTCGATCACATTAAAACATGCAAAATAAACCACTACTATGTTCAAAATACTTCGTCTTTATTGTGTATGGTAAACAACTCATTTAAAACTTCTAATATGACACTGACCAATGAAATATTTTGACAGATCCTCTTGAAATCTGGACTGCGGGCTAAAACAAACTCCTACTTCTTAGCTATAGACACTCCAACTGGTCCAGGAGCCACTTTGGCCCTCACTTCTTGGATGATTTGAAGTGCTTCCGTCAACGGTAGAGTGCCTCCTTCCAAATTCTTGATTGAAAATTCTGGGTTGTAAAAATTTGCCTTTATATATGTCAACTCCTGTACAGCTGGTACAGAGTGCAACACTTTCTTTGCATTTCCTATAGCAATAGCTTCGCTTTCATCTTAATGATTCCATGACCTTCGTGATGCTCTCATAGTTTTCTGCATAATATACTGTGGCTGAGGTCTAGGTCCTCCATCGTGTCACTACTGGCTCGGGAGGGAGGGGTATTGATGAAGGCTTTTCCCTGAAAGTAACGACTCGACTTGGATCTTTCAGGAATATTTTCTTCACTGATTGAATTATCTCGTTAACTACAGGGTACTGTTCCCGTATTTTTTCAGCTCCCTGGTGCAACCCAAGAGCTAGACAGGTGACATGGACCATTCGAGATTCGGATACCTTCAAACACTCTCCTGCTTTTATCATATAAGCTGCACTATCTGTCACCAACAACGACAACTTATCCTGGTGTTCTAGACCTGGCCACAACAGCTTTTATGCATCCCTTACAACTATTACCACAGTCGACTGGTTAGTCATTGGAAGTTCTCTGCGCGTAATGACTTGGGGTATACTATGTCCCTCACATGCGAGCTTGCCCACAACAACGCTATGTATCTGCCGCAGGCATCTGTCGTCTCATCTACACTTAACCAGATGAAGTGGTCAGCAATGTCCACTAGTTCTTAATGGTTTTCTCTTACAGCTGAGGCAATTAATTCTTTCTTAAAGTGGATTCATCTGATATTTTTCTGTTGCAAAATTCTTTCAGAATGGTTTTCAGGACTGCATTCTGGACTGTTGAAACTGGTATATTAGCGGCAGTGAGAACTTCACACAGACGCAAGTCTTCTGCACCCAACTTTGAACTTGTAATAAAACTCTGCTTCTGTTTGGAAACTGAAGTGAACTACACTTAACGGTTCCTTGAAGTTTATTACTCGGTACACAATACAACAGGTAAACCATAAACAAATGTGGGTACAGTTATCAGAAGACCGTCGAGAATTTCAGCCTGGTCCTGATCCGGGGTAGAGTGACGGCTTCTACTTCTCGCGAACTTCCGGTGGTCTTCTGTAGTTGACGCTGGTTCAGCGGTCAGGCTGGAACTGGCGGTGGAGCGGCCGGCTACTCTTATATAGGCGGCCTGGCGCAGGAATTCCGTTGTGTGGTACTATGGCGACCTCTGTAAGAAATAGTCCCACTTAGCTTCTAGACGATTCTATTTATTTCCTGGTTTGTTTTGATACCTCTGCGCCTGTTTGGAGTCGTATGTATGTATCCCGGCGTGCAGGCGCGTTGTGTGTGAGGTCTGCCTGGCAGGGGCCTTTACTGGCAGACTGAACATACCTCCCTCCCGGGGGGGGGGGAAGCGATGTCTGCGACGTCTGCGAGGTCGTCTGCCGCGGCGCCCTGGAGCAGACTATGAAGGCTACCTCCAGGGGAGTACGGAGCTGTTCCCCTGGCGATGCGTGCCGACCTGCGTCGTGGTGCAGGTTGTGGTGGAGGTACTTGTGGAGCTAACGGCATCGGTTCGTCGGCGTCGATGGCCGGGGGCTGTACGGGGGGCGCTGAAGATGGTCCCCGCAGGTGGTCGAGAGGCTGCGGCTGAAGGGTGTCGGAGCGACCGACAGGTTGTGGCGTCGGTGGTGGCGCTGCAACTGCCCCTGAGCAATGGTTAGACGGCAGGAGTGGTGGAGGTGGCAGGGAAGGAGAGGAAGAAGTGGATGGCCGTGCCGTGGTGGAAGAGGACGGTGCCGTGGGGTAGCGGGGACGTAGTTGGTTTCGATGGCGTCGCACTATCCGGCCATCCAGGCTGACGTCGAACAGTTGGCGGCCCCGAGGCCGCTGGATGACCCCCGGAAGCCAACCGGCCCGGGAGCCAAACCCGCGGGCCCAGACTAGGGAGCCCGGGGTGAAACGGAATGCTCCCGAAGGTACCTGTACTTTGGGCGGGGGTAAGAGGAGATGGAGGAGAGTGCGAGGTTGGCGGCCATGCAGCAATTCCGCCGGGCTTTTGGCCCCCACTGGAGTGGTTCGATAGGAACTGAGGAAGAGTGTCAATGCCTCTTCGAGTTTGTGACTTGTGGTGTATTTGGTCATTTGGGTTTTGAATGTTCTGACTAGCCGTTCCGCCTCCCCGTTAGATTGGGGGTGGAAGGGCGGGGTGAAGAGGTGTTGGATATTGTTGGCGGTACAGAAGGATAGGAATTCCCGACTTCGAAATTGCGGTCCGTTATCTGTGACGATAGCGTATGGTAATCCTTCGATGGAAAAGATCTTCGTGAGGGCTGAAATGGTGACCTCTGTGGTGATTGTGGAGCAACGGACGACATATGGGAAGTGGGAAAAGGCATCCCATCCTCGTCGCCACTGAAGTGAACTACACTTAACGGTTCCTTGAAGTTTATTACTCGGTACACAATACAACAGGTAAACCATAAACAAATGTGGGTACAGTTATCAGAAGACCGTCGAGAATTTCAGCCTGGTCCTGATCCGGGGTAGAGTGACGGCTTCTACTTCTCGCGAACTTCCGGTGGTCTTCTGTAGTTGACGCTGGTTCAGCGGTCAGGCTGGAACTGGCGGTGGCCCGTTGCCATTTGTTGCCCTTTTCTTTGGGCTGTTTTGTTGGAGAGTGTTGTCTTTCGACATTTTCTCCTCATGTGAATTTGGATAGTTCAATTGTCTTTACGTTTGGTGCATCTTATTTTTGGCAATTTTATTTATAGAATTAATGTGAGGGGTCTTTTGTATGTATCTATATCGGTGGTGTATTGGCCTAGTGGCCTGATGAGTGGATTCGCTGAATTTTTCGTTGATTTATAAAATGCTACTGCCCTTTCTCGAAATCGTTGTTGTACTGTCTGTATGTTGGCTGCATTGTGTAAATCGTCAGTTGGAAACCGCGTTGGGAGGTGAAGAGCTCTTTTCAGCGCTCGGTTCTGAATAACCTGTAGTTTTTTGATGTGAGTGTTGCAAGCATAACCCCAAACAGGGCATGCGTACTCTATTATGGGTCGTACCAGACTGCAGTAAATCATGACGCCAACGTCCGGCGCCAGGGAGCTGTCCCTGTTGAGTAATGGGTAGAGCTGGTGTAGTGCAGCGCTAGCTTTGCGCCTGGTTTCCTCGATGTGAGCTCGCCAGGTTAGCTTGCTGTCGAGCGTCACACCGAGGTATCGCGCAGTGTTGCTCCATGGGATAACCTTTCCTTGGAGCTGCACCTGAGGCTGGTCTTCACCTCTTCGTCTTCTACGCTTGGTTAGTAAGATGGCCTGAGTTTTGTCCGAGTTGATGGTGATCCTCCATCTTCTCGCCCAGGCCTCGATTTTGTCCAGGGCTTCTTGTAGTCGGCTCGTAGCCAACGCTCTACTGCGGCTGATGGTGAACACTGCCGTGTCGTCAGCGTACTGGGCTATTTTGACATTGTTGGTGAGTGGTATGTCCGATGTGTACAGGGAGTATAGTATCGGTCCCAGTACGGACCCTTGTGGGACCCCGGCGTTTATTTTTCTTGATGTTGAGAGTGAAGTTCCCACGCGTACCCTGAAGGTTCTGCCTCTCAGGTAGGATTCTATAAGTTTGACGTAAGAGCCCGGAAATCCAAGTTCAAATAGTTTGAATAAAAGTCCTGTGTGCCACACAGAATCGAAAGCTTTTGAGATGTCTAGTAGCACGAGTCCGCAGTGGCTCCGATGGTTGAATGCTTTCGTGGCTTCTTCGACTACCCTCATTAACTGGTGTGTGGTACTGTGGCTCTTACGGAATCCCATTTGGTGATCCGGGATTAGATCACCTTCGGTGATTAGCTGTTGTATCCTTTTTAAAAGTATTCTTTCGAATACTTTACTAATTGAAGGCAGCAAACTTATTGGTCTGTAGTTCTGTGGGAATATGGGATTCTTGCCAGATTTGTGTACGCCCACCACGATTGCTCGTTTCCAGCAGCTCGGGTATTTTCCACTCCTCAGTATGTCATTGAAGATATTGGCTAGAAAAGCGCAGGCCGCTGGTGGCAATTGTCTCAGTAGTGTGTTGTTTATTTCGTCCACCCCTGGAGCCTTTTTGTGGGGTAGATTCTTCAGGCTGTTCTTGACTTCCTTGATGTCGATATCTGGAATTTGTTGTTCTAAGTCTGCAGCGGCTGCTTGCTGGTAGGTTCGTAGGCGCCTGCGTATATTGATTACGTCTTCATCGTCTGCTTCCGCTGCGACAAAATGCTTCTCAAAGCAGTCTGCTAAGGCGTTAGCTTTCTCATGCGGCAGGTATACTATGCCTCTCTCGCCGTGCAGTGGTGGTAACCTTTTTTTTTTCTTGGTGAACCATCTTGTGTGGGTCCATGGGGAGTTGTCATTTGGTCTGATCATGGCAACACGGGCCCTCCATTCTCTGTTTCGATGTTCATTAAGTGCTACTTTCAATTCTTTCTGCAGCCTGTTTAGCAATGTTTTAGTGCCGCGATTCCTGGTCAGTTTCCACTCCTTCATGATCCGATTTTTATGTCGGATCATAGCCAGGAGTTGTGGTGGGAGTTGGCTTGATTTTTGGATGTTGGGTCGACGTATTGGGATTGCTGCTGCCGCTGCTTCCTTCACTGTCGATGTGAAGAATTTAAGATCATCTTCCGCACTGACCGGGAGGTGATTGGAGAAAGCGTCTGAAGTGAGCTGACGATAGACATTCCAGTTTGCTCGCCTGTAATCTGGGGTTTCTTGTGTCTCCTGTTTCCAGGGCCCGGTTGAAACCTCGACCAGCACGGGGCAGTGATCTGATGACAATCTGTTGACTGTACTGGCTGCCATGTATCCGGTTATGCCCCTGGAGATGCATATATCCAGGATGTCTGGTCGGGTTCCGTTTGCGGGGTAGTGGGTAGGTTCTTCAGGTGCCGTCACATTCATGTTGTACATCTCGATGAGGTTCCTCAGCTGTCTCCCGGCGTTGTTGCACACGCGACTGTTCCAGTCTGTGTGCTTGCAGTTGAGGTCTCCGCCGATCAGTAGTCTTCCTCTTATGCCGGCTAGTTTCTTGATGTCTTCTTCAAGTAATTGGCGTCGTGGTGGTCGGTACACTGCGACGACAGTGAGTTTGCCAGCTGAGGTGGCCATTTCGACCCCAATGGCTTCAATCTGTGTCGTTGTGGGGAGTAGCACCTGGTTGTGGGGGATGCCACGTCTAATGTAAATGGCGACTCCTCCTCCAGCGGTAGGGCGATCGTATCTGTAGCAGTGGTAGTTGGGTACTGCTACTCTTATACCGGGCTTAAGATGGGTTTCAGATACCATGCAGATGTCAACGCCTTGCTCCTTGATGAACTGCCTGAATTCTATTTCCTGGTTATGTATTCCGTTTGCGTTCCAAATGCAGAACGAGATTGTATAAATATGTGGTGCTCTATCCATTTTGTTGTTGGTTGGAGCTGTAGAATGTAGCCATTGCTGTCGTTACTGCTGCTTGGATGGTGGTTGGCAGCTGGTTTAAGGTCGCCACGAGGCTTGTGATCAGCGTCATCATCGTCTCCATCATGCTCGTTAATTTTGCAAGGATCTGGGTTGTGGGATTTTCCGCTGCACCTTGTGGGCTTGGCTTGTTGGCGGGTGCTGCTGCGTCCGATCCCAATGTGGAGGAGTTGGGTTGTTCTTCCACCATTGCAGTCTGATTTGGGTCCGATGCCTTACTGTAAGAGGCTTGAGCAAATGTGCGTCCATCTGTCCTCTTGGGTGAGCGTCTGTTCTTCTTCTGGTTTTCAGGGATCTGCTTTTCTATTGTCTGTTGAGAGGCGTCCTTTCCTTCTGGGTTTCGGTGTTCCTTTTCCTGGCTGGGATTGTTCTGGTGGCTGGTCCCCTGGTTTTCTTTGCGGCGTTGGTTACCGTCACCTGTGGTGAGGCCCCTCTGTCGGTCACGTGCTCTTTTGTACGCTGGGCAGCCTTTGTAGCTTGCTACGTGGCCGCCGCCGCAATTGTAGCATTTTGCTGTGTCCTTTCCTTTCTGTGCCGTGCACTGGTTGGAGTCGTGGCATCCTGCACATTTCACACAGACGGGTGGCATCTTGCAGTTCTTTGCTACGTGCCCAAACGTTTGGCAGTTGTAACACTGTGCTGGTCCGGGCGACGAGCGTAGTTTCTCTACTGTGACCTTGAGATGGCTGATAGAGTCTACTTCAAACATGGATTTGTTTTCCGGGCAATCCGGCAGTACCACTAGGAATAGTGGCATTGCTACGTTAGTTCCCGGTCTGCGGAGCTGATGGACACTTTGGATGTTGAATCCCTTCTCCATCAGTTCTTCCTTGAGTTCGGCCGTTGGGAATGACCGAGGAATTCCTCTGAATACAGCCTTCAGGAGTGGTGCTGCACCTGTTGGGAAGGTGTAATATGGAATATTGGCATCCGTCAGCATTTCAGTTACTCTTACATAGTCAGCTTCTGTAGTAAAGGTGAATTTAATTTTGTCGCCTCCTGCAGTTTTGGCGGTGAATGGGTCCGTGGTGTTGGCGTCTACTCTGTCGTGCAGTGACTTGTAGTTATCTTCAAACTGTACCACTATCGGTGGAATGTGTGATGATCTTTTCGCTGCTGGCTGCGCCGAGTCGTCCAGAGGTTGGAAGCGATTGCTGGTGTCCATCACCAGCTGCGGGTCCAACGCTGGGGGCGGCTTAGCTGTACGTCGTGGGGTGATGAAGCCCTCTTCATTTGACTGGTTGACTTGCTTCTTCTTGCGTCTTTCTTCCACGCTGGCTGCAGTATTCGATTGTTTTGTGAAAGTTGGTTGAAAAGGATAGATTGCAGCCGAATGGGCTGTCATCTCCTTCTTCTTTTTCTTTGCCTTCTTCACCTTGCCAGCTGTAGCATTTGACAGTTGCTGAACAGGCACGCTGAGTTTTGTACCACTACACTGTTCGTTCCTCGGTAACTTTGCTTTTCCCGTTACGGGCGGAGAAGTACGTCTCTTGGGATGACGAGCATCTGCTGGTTCGTAGGCAGGCCTGGTCGTCATCAGATTAATCCTTACAGATCCGTCGGCGGCCGTTCTCTTCTTGAATGGGAGTTGCGTGGTCGTCTCCAGTATAGATCCGTCCTTGTCCATGGCCAAGTCCGGTGCGCGTTGCCAGGTCGTCGTAGTGGTGGCTGCCGTACAGTTTGTCGCCGTGTCTAAGTCCGTTTCCGTTAGCCGGGTCGTCGATGGGGCCGTAGCTGCCGCCGGCAAAGCCGAGTGCACTGAGGCACTCGACCCGCCTGGCGCGGCAGCGCGGCGAGCGCTTTCCTCTTCGTCCATACGCTGGTTCCGCGGTCAGGCCGGAACTGGAACTGAACTGAACAGGAACTGGAACTGAACTGGCGGTGGAGCGGCCGGCTACGCTTATATAGGCGGCCTGGCGCAGGAATTCCGTTGTGTGGTAGTACGGCGACCTCTGTAAGAAATAGTCCCACTTAGCTTCTAGACGATTCTATTTATTTTCCTGGTTTGTTGATACCTCTGCGCCTGTTTGGATTCGTATATGTATCCCGGCGTGCAGGCGCGTTGTGTGTGAGGTCTGCCTGGCAGGGGCCTTTACTGGCAGACTGAACAGAAACATTTCTCCTGGTAACATTTGCCAAATGAGTTGCTAGATTCTGATGCTGTAGTACATGGGATCCATTTTCTGCAGTCTCTTATATATAAGGCAAAAATAAAATTAATCCACCTGAATATAACACCCCGGATAATACCCAGCTAATTTATGAAATTTCATCCAGCAGTCTAGACTCTGTCACTTTACGTTACTTTAAAAATCAAAATAAATAAAATTATAAATTTAAATTATAAAAGATATATGGATATAAAACAAATTAAACTTAATGGTTTCACCCATGCTAGAAAATATATAATTTTTCCCATCTGTAGAAAAGTTCTTATTCGTTCCAAACCACTCTCGCGGGTGACTACTTCTTGAGGATTTCTGCTTAGGCATGATTGCTTTTAAAGAAGGAACTAAAAGTATGTAGGCCTACACAATGTTTTAATTTCCGTGTTACCACTGAACGATGACGGTATACAACTGTTAATTTCTGAGAAAGGTTTTGCGTTCCTGAGATGTTAATGCTTAACATGGTATGTTTAAAACTTGATTTCTCAATTTGTTTCTACTGAATGTAAACCTTTGTAATAATGTGAAGTTGCCACACCGCATTGTTACAGCTTTTATCAATGTTACTGTTAACAATTAGGTTAAAACACATCATTTAATATTGTGGTGAATAGTTATTCCTATTTTAAAATAATCCATCTGTTTTACTCGTAAATATAGTTCGTTTACCCTCCAAGTTCGGCTTCACCCCTCGGACTATGTTATGGATCATTCCCATACTGCTCACATTTTCAGTGTCTTGGATCTTAGGATTCACATAATAATATATACAGCTGGTGATGGTGATTGGCCGGAATGCCATGTGACATTAACTTGGATCGATGTAGAAGAAGAAAACGAAATTTTTTAGAAGGAAGGGGAAAAGGAAGCAGCCGTAGCCTGTCAATAAGGCACTGTTCCGGCATTTGCCTGGATGGGAAAAGGAAAACCACGGAATACCATGTCAGAACAGCCGACGGCGGGGTTCGAACCCATGGCGTCTCCAACGGCCCGTACCCCTGAGCTAATCCGGTTGGTGATTTGTTTAATTTAAGTAACAAACTTACAGTCTAACTGGATCAGTACATCGAATTAGGTCATTTTAGGTTCTAAAAACTGAATTAGGTCATTTTAGGTCATAACATAAAAATTAGGTTATTTTAGGTCCTATTAAATTTATGAATATTATTAGTTTATACAGTAGACGTAAGAGAAAGTTAAAATTTCGATGATATTAGGTTGGGAACAAAATAGGTTCGAACCTAAGAATCCGGGGCTTAGTTATCAGTATCCACCCAAACCTTACTGCAAATATACGTCTTAACAGTTATAGACTGTGTTCTGTGGTAATTTACACGAACAAATCTAGTTTGAAATACATTTGTTTTAGGAAATCTGAACGCAGTGCAAAATGTGTGTGTGGAGAGTGAGCCTTGTCTTCCAGAAGTAGTTACTTCAGTTAGTATAACTGTTCAACAAACGATACTTATGCTTCTTGTATCACTTTATACTGAGTAAAAGGAATAGGACTATTTAACTCTAGCATTCGATCTTATATGGAATACATTTTTGTTTTTGTTTTTTCTGCAGTGTTCAGTAGTACATTAAATGGAACACTGTATTCGTTAATTGTACAAATTGAAAAGTCTTATCGCAGAAGAGTAGGAATTTGCAATCAAGATATATTCTATTGCAATTAAATATTAACACATACTGTGTTCACATAGTAGAGATGATTTCTTATAGCAAAGTTTGTAGTAACTGCGAAAAATATGGAGCAGTAGATAGTACGCCATTGAAATTCTTACATTATTCATATTTGGTATATTATTTTTTTATGGATTTTTTAAGCAAAAGGGTTTTGAGATCTTACAGTGGCTGTAAACATATTGGTCACAGTGAAACCTATAATGCAGCTGGCAGCCACAGCCAGTCATAACAAGAACACTACCTAGCAAACATCAGTGGTCTTCTTCGCCAATAAAAATATATTATAACTTCTTTTGAGCGTAGGAGAAACCAGCATATCTTTTTTTTTAAGTGTTGTTCTATCTAATATTGACTTGTATAGATTTTGGGACAACAGAATAAATACATTGTTTTTACTTAGTATCTTTTCATGATTTTTGTAATTTAATGTGTGTATGTATATTGGTGTATTTGGCTCTAAATATCCTGTACAATTTTTGTGTTTCTGATTGTTTATTTTTGTAATAATTGTTATTAATACTGTTTCTTTTTCAACTGAATTAATAGAAATTAAAAAGGAATAAAACTATCACTATTCGTTTCAGTTTCCCAATTCTCCTGCTGGATTGTAACAAAAAATCGAATAAATTGTTAATTAAATAAAACAAAGTGAAAAGTAAAGAAAAAGCAATATATAAAAAGTGTAATAAACGTCTCAAAAATCCCTGGTTTAGATGACGTCACAGTGTGATTCTCTGAAATGATTCTAAGAGTGCTAGCATTTACTTCGCTAAAGTTTATGCTAGTAGTTAACAGTCTCTATATACTGTATATTGTCTCTGATGGTTGGCGCCTGGTCTGTCTATAACTTATGGCACATGTTTGGGTTACACAGTATATAATATGAATTTTGAAGTGTATTAGTAGCATGTTAAAACGCAGCACGAGTGTTTAAGGCCCGTTCACACTAGCGGTCAGCTCAGCTCAGATCAAAAATCGCTCTACACCTAATCCAATGGGAGCATTCACACTACGCGGTCCGCTCAGGTCAGGGCAAGACAGGTGTAACTGAAGATCGCGCCGCCACCAATCAACAACGGTCAAGACCTGAGCTAAGCTGAGCTGACCGTTAGTGTGAAGGTGCAACAGTCAGGTCAGGTCAGATCAACTTGGGTGACGAACGTCTAAAAACTTCTGCTCATAAGCAATAAAAAGAGTAATAAATAAAAAATGAATGTTTTAAAAGTATATTATTTCTGGTTATTAGGAAGTTGGCAAAATTTTAATATAAATTCAAATATTATTACATGTTTTCGTATTACCGAAGTACAGATTCTGCTTCCGAATTAAAAAATGTTGTGAATTTATTTTTTGTATCAATCATGAGATTCACTACATGGCATGAAATTATATTCTTCTGTAAACAATTGTGGAAAATATATGTTGTTAAAATTATCTTATCAATTAATATTGGAGCAGAGTTAAATTTTCTAAATTAAATTCGAAATTTTTAAGCTAAAATATCATAAACATTTCCCACCACTAGTCTCGCACGGCATAGCCAGTAGATAAAATTTTAATTTCTTGATCTGTTTGCGATTTCAAACTCTGGATTCAACCTGAACCGTCGTCATTTTGCTACTATTCTCTTTATCAAAAAACAGTGCGACTTTAACTAACGTTAGCGAAGAGAGTGGCATCGTTTGCTATGAGCAACTCATATGAAATGGGCATCGTCTACGACTTGATCTGCCCTGACCTGAGCCGCTAGTGTGAATGCTATCCTGGATCGTGAGCTGAGCTGACCTGAGCTGAGCTGACCGCTAGTGTGAATGATATCCTGGATCCTGACCAGAGCTGAACTGACCTGACAGCTAGTGTGAATGCTATCCTGGATCGTGAGCTGAGCTGACCTGACCGCTAGTGTGAATGATATCCTGGATCCTGACCTGAGCTGAGCTGACCTGACAGCTAGTGTGAATGCTATCCTGGATCGTGAGCTGAGCTGACCTGAGCTTAGCTGAGTTGACCGCTAGTGTGAATGATATCCTGGATCCTGACCTGAGCTGAGCTGACCTGACAGCTAGTGTGAATGCTATCCTGGATCGTGAGCTGAGCTGACCTGACCGCTAGTGTGAATGCTATCCTGGCCCGTGAGCTGAGCTGACCTGAGCTGAGCTAAGCTGACCGCTAGTGTGAATGGGCTTTTAAATTTTTTTTCAAGCAGCTGTGCTAAATAAATTAAGTAATATTTCTCTAGGAACAGTGATTATCATTACCTATCATTTTTGGGCGGTTATAAGTTATTAATTAGATCTAACTTCAAAAAAATGAAAAAAGAGATGCAGCTGGCATGTGTTCGAGACGAGATTGAGTTTTTTTCGTCCATAACATGCTGTTACCCCAACTGGTGTGAAAATGCTATAAATTTACGGAATTCTTCAGAGGCTGTCTGGGCACGGTCGGGAGATAATTTATGCACACTAATTGAGTGAAAAGTTCATGACTTGTAGTTAAATGATAATTTTCGCTCCAGATGACGAGGTGCGAGTCAGTAAGGCTGACGTTCGTGTGAAGGTCTGTTGAGACAGACTTCCGCTGCAGCTGCCGTCGTATGGGGCCACCCGGCTCCGCAGTGGCAACAGTCAGCCGTGTCTCGTCCGTCATGCGCCCAACATTCCTCGTTGCTGCCTTCCTCCCTTCTTTCTGCCGCTCGCTCACTGCTCCGCTCGATATTTTATGCCCGACCGGGCGAGAAGGAAGCAGAAAAAGTTAATGGGTCCTCGTGGCCGCCTTTACGACTCGGCTCGAGATACTGCGAGACGAAACGAAAATAAAAGCCGCGGCGTGCCGAGGTCTGCACTTTGGCGGCTTAGGGCAGTTTCGGACTGAAAGAAAACCGCGGGCGGCTGCCATGCCGAGGTATATTTACAGATTTAATTAATTTTTATGGGTTATAAATGTTGAACGCTCGACTTAAGTGCATTCTGCCGTCCGTCCAGAACTAATATTATGGCCGTGCCGTCTGCCAACTGACGAGTGCCGAAACGAAGACCTCGTCGTCAGCTGAACGGCGTAATGCATCAGTTGAGTCACCCGAAGTTACGAACTGAAATAACAATACACGACTCTCACACACAGTTACCGAGGGCAATTTGAGTTCTCTACAGCGTTCGTATGAAAACTTTATGAATATCGCGAATACCACTCCTTTTCATCTTTAGTTAAACAGCTTTTTCCTAATTATTTCTGACACTAAGCGTTGAAAGTATCGTTCTCAAAACTAAGCGTGTTGGGTGAGCAGTATCGCTTTGACCACGCATTCGGGAGAACACGGGTTCGAATCCCCGCCCGGCAATACAGATTTGTGGTTTCACTCGTAGATTCCCCAAATGACTCCAGGGGAATGCCGGAGTGGTTACTTAAAATGCCATGGCTGAATTTCTTGCCGTTCCTTTCTCTCAGTCCTTTCCCGTCTCTAATGACCTCGACGTCGACGAGGCGTATGCCATAAAAAGAACCTACTGCTTAACTCAGACATTTTGAACAGAAAAAGAAACACAAATATCAGATAGAGCAATAAAACTGGTCTCTCTTTGAAACAAAAGGCAAAGACAAACTTCAAGGCTTTATAAATTACCTGTAAAAAGTTACTGGATATTTACACCACCGACTGAAGAGAAGAGAATATTGCATCGGCAGCCAGGGCTGGCTTAAGGAATTTCAGGGCCTCCTGCGAAGTTTGATTTCAGGGCCCCCTACTTCTTTTCTAGATGTATTTTTGCCTACTCTTTTGATAATTTTTGTGACTTTATATACACACACACAAATGATAAATAGATAATCTGTGTAGAGCTCAAACAACAAATAAAGAGACGGACTGAGTTTTCTCTAAATCTGTGTACAAACGGGCCAGCAGTTTATTGAGTATTAGCTGAACGGGACAAAATTCGCCGAGTGTTTCATCAATGTAACTCATATGAATCTTCCAAGGACAAATTTTGAAGGGGATCGTGGCTGGGCCCCCTCAAGCTAGGGGCCCCCCCGCGACTGAGGTTTTTGTGGTAGCCTTAAACCGGCCCTATGGACAGCGAAAAGAGTAAAATGAGTAGGTTCAGTAAGGAAACAGGTTTCCTTGTTGTCGGGATTGATGGTGCAAAACAGGGTATTCAACAGTTTTCACAAATAGTCATATAGAGCAGTAATAACAAAGAGTGGAACTTTTACTTCAGGATTCCTCAATCTTTGGTTATTTAAATAATCACCAAGATCAACAACAAAATAAAAATTCTTCCATCTATAATAATCAAATACAGATCCGCCAGTGTGGTTTTTTGCGTTAAGGATCCATCATAATGAATCGGGTAGGTACAACGATAACAGGTTCGAATCCTTAAGCCCGTACCGGTCGTCCGGATTGAGGTTGAGTTTTAGGAATTCTTCCACAATCACCTAGGTGAATGAGGGTACGGTTCCCAAATTCAGCCTCATAAATTACCCATTTCACAAACAAAAATACACTTACCATAGCGAACATAAATTCCACGAATCGCAGACAGATGGCAACACTTAAGCCCTCTCCCCCTAATTGCTATTTGCATTCTCACATAATAATAATTACATACTACAATCATTCACAGTACGGTATCCCATATTACCTTTGCGGTGGGACAAGACCTGGTTCACTTTATAGTTTCATCATCGCCACCACGCTCACAACGTTACGATTTTTCACACGCCTGACATTTGCTCACCATTCCCGAGAATTCGAATATACCGGGTGTTTAAAAAATGACCGGTATATTTGAAAAATCAATAAAAACTAAACGGGCAGAGATAGAAATACACCGTTTGTTGCAATATGCTTAGGAGAACAGTAAACTTTCAGGCAGACAAACTTTCGAAATTAGTTACAATTTTCAACAACAGATGGCGCTGCAGGCGATTTGAAAGATATAGAAGTAAACTCAGTCTGTGAGTTCGCCATTCTGTAAGTCATATTTCTGCTGTAAGTGTGTGCTGTTCACAGATTGCAAGTTTGTTGTGAAAAAATGGTGGAAAATATCGTACTTTAGATTTTTCCAGACTGCAGCGCCATCTGTTGTTGAAAATTGTAACTAATTTTGTCTGCCTGAAAATTTACTGTTGTCCCAAGCATATTGCAACAAACGGTTTATTTCTATCGCTGCCCGTTTAATTTTTATTGATTTTTCAAATATACCGGTCATTTTTGAAACACCCGGTAGGTTATGACAATAATTCGATTTGTCTGCATCTTCTGCAAGACTCTGAGACTCTATTTGCTCCTGCTTTTTCAAAAACATCAATTTCATCTCATTAACTATTATTTTCTTGTCATAAAATGATCCGGCCATTAATAAAGATAAAAAAAATAAAAATTATGTTTACTGTTTCTTGATGCCAGGCCGGTCCTTACGGCTCAGCTAACAAGCTCAGTTCAATTCAAGAAGAAGAGTACCAAAACGTAGAGACCAACCACTCAAATTTCGATTTAAAAATATCAGATGAGCAACACGTATTCAGTATTCAGTAAAAGCCAAAATGATATTAATATAAGCAGTATACTGTAATGAAATACAAAGTAATTAAATGCATAATTTGGCGTTCGTTTATTCATTATTAATGCAAGTTACCATGTTCACATCACATAAACTGCACCCAAAGTAATTAATGAACTTACCGCCTCCATGAAACAAGAGAAATCAAAAAAGCTCATATATTTCAATATTATTCCTATTTTTACTAGTGATATTTTTTCGCAGGAAAGTATCTACTGGTGTTCACAAATTTTGTAATATAGCATTTAAGATCAATTTAATTTACGCTTAAAGCTTCACATGCATTACAAAGCTTCACCCATCAAATCTTAAATAGAAAACTTTCAGTTTAATTCCATAAATTAGAATAATCTTTGAATAACTCGGTGGAATATAATGCTTGGTGAATGACTGAACTGATAGATACTGCTTTTTCATAGCCGACGTCAGTTCCATCGCTTCAGACAGAAACGCCAATGAAGTAGTGTTTCATTCAACATATGAAAAGTAACTTTTAATTTTATATACCAACCTCCAGTCGACTTTATTCAGAAATCCAAACGATAACAATCAATTCGTTGTTGCTAATTATGGTGTTTCGGAATACCGAGTTCAACCTACAAGTAGGGGAAACGCACCTTGCTCCGCCATTTAGCTGGTAATATTTCTCTCCCGCCTCTCCCAGACTGTTGCGTGTTATTACCAAGCGCTAATTTCGTTGTATTCACGCTTCGAGTGCAGCCCGCTGCATTAATCAGAAAACCACCTGTTGCAGCTGGTGTTCTGTATGGTGGAGAGCAAGGCGCTCAGAACGAAGCGCAACGCCAGAGCGACTATATGAGGCAACAACCAATGTGTGCTAGGCTACCGTAAGGTCGTTGCAAGCATTTGTCAGGATGCTAATTTCGATTCCAATGTTTGAATAATTTCTTCGTGTTTTGGAGGTGAACTGAAGACATCCAGATTTTTCTAGAAACCTGTAAAGAGACCCTCAAAATTTGTCATTCATAGGATTATAATTGCATTTTATGGGGCACCCATTAATTTCGTGCGGGTTTTTTCGGAAATATGGACCCCCCTTGGTAAGATTTGGTGAGATCTGGTGGGACAATGAATCAGAAACGGGAAGGTCTAATTCGGAGAACGAGCTTATCAATACGATTAGAAATGAAGATACTAAAACATTTGAAATTCCTCCTGAAGAAATCATGAAGGAAATAAGCAAGCTGAAAAAACATAAGGGGGCTGGTGCAGATGATATTACTACAGATATCTTAAGATAGCCGGAGATGTGACATTGTACCTTATCTTGAAATATTATCTAAATTGAGTCTGGATACTTGCTGCTTACCACAAGACTGGAAAAGTGAACCGGTACATAAAGGAGGGGTGAGAAATAGAGTCGAAAATTACTGGCCAGTCAGTTTGACTTCAGTGGTAGGTAAATTAATGGAGAGATTGATATGCAACCACATCAGAAATGTATGTGAGGAACGTAAGTGGTTTTCAAGTAGGCAACATGGGTTCAGGCAAGGATATTCATGCGAATCTCAGTTGGTGGGATATATGCAAGATATTTCAGATGAAATGGACAAGGGAGGCCAAATTGATAGTGTAGCACTAGGTCTTTCAAAGGCGTTTGACAGGGTAAGCCACAAAATGGTAGTAAATAAGATAAAAACTATTGGAGTGGATGAGAAAGTGATTTGCTGGGTAGAAGAATTTTTAAAAGGTAGAAAACAGAAATTTAAGGTAGGAAATGCGGTATCAATGGAAGTGGAAGTAAAAATGGGAGTGCCGCAGGGTAGCGTATTGGGACCATTGCTATTCATTATTCTAATGAATAATTGTGTTTACTATCTGAAATTAGATTGTTTGCAGATGACATAATGCTGTATAAAAGGATCAAAACGATAGAGGACTGTAAAAAGTTGCAGGGTGATCTGGACAGTTTATCTAGTTGGGTTGGTAAACAAGGGATGAAGATAAATGCAAAGAAGAGTCAGCTAATTAGATACACAAATAAAAAAGGTTAATTATGAATATAAGGTGGGGAAAAAATTGCTTGCAGAAGACTTGAAATGTAAATATCTTGGCATTACATTTGATAACAAGCTTAACTGGGCAGGACAGGTGGTAGGAAAATGTTTCAAAATCCTGCACTTGTTGGAGAGAGTATAGAGGGCATGCACGAGAGAAGTAAAAGAATTGGGTTACAAAACTTTGGTCAGACCATTCATTGCTCGAATATGGTAGTGTAGTATGAGGCCCACATTTTGAGTATCAAATACAGGAGTTGGAGAAGTTGCAAAGAAGGGCTGCTAGATTTGTTTCTGGAAATTATCGCAGAATGCAATCAGTGACAGATATGATAAAGGAGCTGGAATTGGATTCATTGCAAGACAGAAGGAGGGTGAAAGAGGGTAATGGGAGTATACAAGGCGTATATTGGCGATGAGGCATGGAAAGATAATGGTGTAGGTATGAAAAGTAATGCATGGAGGGGAATAGATGACCATGACACAAGCTGGCATTGGATTTCAGGCACAAGGGTGTGGGAAGATTCTCTTTTTTAGGTAAGGGTGTCAGGGATTGGAATAAGTTACCAAGGGAAATGATGAATAATTTACCATGAACGTTGAAAGAATTTAAAGTTAAAATTTTTTTAAAGGTCAAATGTAGGTGGGTGCAGGAAACGGAGAAGATGGGTGTGTAGGGAAATTGCCTCCGGAACTTGTGCTCAATTGCAATTAAATTAAATTAGATCCCCCCCTCTTTTTATTTTTTAACTTTCCTGTTCATCAAGGGCGGTCAGACCCCCCCCCCCCCACCTAACGTGGAATGGACGTCCGAAGTAGTGTGAAGACCTTCTTTTTAGCTCTACTATTCTTAAAGGAAATAAAAAAAAATGACGTGATACTTCTGTCGACCCACCTCCCCCCACCCACCCTATTTGAACTCACGTAATTAATGGACGCCCCCTTAGGCATCAGCGAGTCTAGTAATTCTGTGGATATTTATAACCGATTTAGATTCTTCTAAATGGCTTTAGAAATTATTTTAGTGTTGGTAACTGTCAAACAGTGAATGTATATAATGTAACATGTCACCCAGGCAAGCTATTACAAATTAAAATAATCAGTTTCTATAATAACTGCATGATTTAGTTGCTAAACAGTTCGTGATAATTGATTTAGAGAGTCAGCTTTGAGGTATAAGTAATCCAGGAATTCACAGATCCAAATAAAAACAAACCACTTAGAAACCAGCTGCAATACTACAATATTGCATTATCTCCGTCCTGGGAATAGCACTTTCTCGCAAGGTTGCTGCGGAGGCGTACACCCTTCATAACAATAGCATACGCCTAGACATGGGTATGATTTGAAATTTCTTTTTCATATTCTTCTTCACCAACTTTTTCCAATATTAAGGGATGTAATGGTATGAAACATTACGATATCATTATCTTTTTAGTGTGGTTATGAGCAGCAGGTAACAATTATTCTGTGCTGACGTTAACTGCCAGCGACACAGTGACCAAGGGGGGTCAGCTACCTACTTGATCCAACTTCCAGGAAACCGGCGAGGCGTTTAGCCGCTAACAAGAGGTGACCCTCCTCACTGTCAACTAGTGAAAGACTGTGTAGGAACATCGTCTTAAGAGCGAAATTTATGTGGCTCCAACACTCATAGTAGTGATTTGTGCAGTAGCGACAATTTATGAAGACAGACCGTGGCGAAATGCAAACGGCATGTTTCTCGAACAATGATAAACCGAGGAAGTGGCGATAACATGCAATCCCAGAAGCTTAAACTCGCGGCCAATCAGGGGAGCCTGAATGAAGAGAGGTCGTGTGTGTGAGTGTGTATGTGGGAAGGACAGTGATCCTCCAATATAAAATGAGCTACTATTTTATGTAAAACATTGCTTTCATGTCTGGACGTTTTACGGAGATGGGAGGGAGAGAGAAGGGACGGGATTGGCTGAACCGACTTCCGTGGGTCTTCCCGATCTGTGGAAGTGAGCGGCGATGATGACAACAGGGACTCGTTCGGCAGATCTCGAGACGAGAGGTCATTGAAGCGAGCGGAGAGCCGGCAAGAGGCGACCCGTACAAAGTTATAAGTGTTTATGTCCACACGGACAGAAGTTTGATTGGAAGTGGTTCATGTGAAGACAGGTGCCGGTGTATCTTCCCCTGTGCTGACTCACGGTAAACACCTTCATTAGGAAAGTGCACTAATATTCGAAGTCACTCTCACACCTAAATAGCGACCCTGGCAAGGAAACTTGCATATAACAGTTTCAATCTGCCGAAACCCAATGAGTTTTTAGCCGGAGCATAAATTAAAATAACTTCGTGGTTACAACAAAAACAATGACGTGCCTTTGTCCTTTTGATTATTAATTTAAATATTTCAGTGATGACCGAAATGATATGTTCAATTCATATGTAAATTTTAACCTGAATAAATGTCCAGGTTATGGAAGTTTTATTGATGAACAATGATGTCATGCATTGTAATTGATTACGAACCCGTTCTCAATTGAACTAACTTTAATTAAATTTTCCCTGAAATTAAAAATTAAATTCATATGTTTTTTTTTTTTTTTTTTTTTTTTTTTTTTTTTTTTTTTTTTTTTTTTTTTTTTTTTTTTTTTTTTTAAGTAATAAGGCACCCAGACCCGCTACACGCTACAGGGATGGCAGCCTTTGAAAAGTTTTACTCATCATTGGCATCGTCAAATGTGTAGCTTTGGTTTTACGGGCCCATACCTTTGCTGACGTCTAGCATTTTATACGTACTGCCCGGTGATGGTACGTTTATTTATTTATCTCATGGCCACAGCACATGATCAATAATGCAATTATATACAATTGTTTCACACTAATAAAAATGTAACATTAAATTATAATTAAAATTCAAAGTCGACATAGTGCAGCCAATGTAGAGCTTCATTTGAAATATCTGTAAAGTCTTTCGGTGATCCCCTGAAGGCTCGAAGTGGACAATCAAAGGTCACGTGACGGATGGTCTGTATTTCCTCATCACAGTTGCAGTTTGGTTAATCTCTCATTCCCCATGTGTTAAGAGCTGCCCAGATCTTGCGAGGAAGGTCGAGTTCCTTTAGTGCCTGTTTATTATCGAACAGGGAGTGGCGTTCTGGTGGGGCTGAGGCTATCCATTCCAATTTCCATGCTTCTCTCCCGTTAATATTATTAGATATAATACATATTAATACGTATAATAGTACGTATTAATGGGGGAAGTTGCCATCTGTATGCGAAATGTGTAACTATGTTTTACGTGTGATAGGTCTACTTTTTGTTAGTGAAATGTGTAGATTATGAACCGTCCCGGCATTCACCACGATGGCTGAGGAGAACCTGTGATCGTGCCCGGTACCGTTGTTCCTTGTAATGTTACCTGTGATTTGGACATATAGTCCCATCTGTTTCGAACACATAATTGCTATGTAACTTTACTTCACTCCATAAAAACATCTTTCTCAGTTCCGATGAAAGGTGCCTGCCACTGTTACCAATTGACAACATGTTGTTCCGCAAATTGCAGTTTATTTTATAATTTTCCGTAATCAAAACACAAAAATCTTCAGAATGCACTTTCCTAGTTAATCAACTTCATCGAAATAACTGCTAATCTATTATATCTTACAACGAGTCCATTCTTACTAGCTAAGGCTTTTCGCCCCAGCACAATCGTTCAGTCCTGCCGCTTCATAACGACTTCTAAATTACCGATCACTGCCTCACGCTCGGCATGTGCGAGGGCTATTCAGGAAGTAGGGAACGTTTTGGATTAGAAAAAAAAATAAGCTCAAGGAAAAAATTTATTATATACATCTGAAAGACCGACTAAAATACTATTTTTCTACATAGTCACCAAACAAATTGAAGCACTTATCATAGCGGTGGACAAGCTTTGAAATTCCTTCGTCGTAGAAATCTGCCGTCTGTGATTTCAGCCAGTCGGTGACAATCACCCGGAGCTCCTAGTCGTCATCAAAGCGCTGTGTTGCTAGCCAGGTCTTCATTCTTGGAAACAAGTGAAAATCGCTTGGTGCAAGGTCTGGACTGTAGGGTGGATAAGGGAAAACCTCCCATTTGAATGAATTAAGGAGTTGCTGAGTGCGGTTTGCCGTGTGAGGTCGGGCATTGTCAAGAAAAAACAGAATTTTGGACGTCAACTTTCCTCGGCGCTTGTTTTGAATGGCTCTCCTACGGTTGCGCTAAGTTTGACAGTACCGCTCAGAGTTTATTGTGGCCCGTGGTGCGAGAAAATCAATAAAAGGCACACCTTGCCTATCCCAAAACACCGTTGCCATTATCTTCCTTGCTGACATTGTTTGCAAACATTTTCTTGGTCTTTTGGGGGAACTTTTGTGCCCCCACTCCATAGACTGTAATTTTGTCTCGCAATTGACGTGTTTCACCCAAGTCTCGTCACCACTTACGATTCGATCCAGTAATGAATCACCATGTGATAGGCGTCCACAAATGTCAAAGCTGCCCCCATGCGCTGACTTCTGTGGTGGTCTGTAAGGATTTTTGGCACCCATCATGCACAAAATTTGTGATAGCCAAGCTTTTCAGTGACAATTTGAAACAACAAAGTCCGTGAAACTTGTGGAAAACAAAGCGAAAGCTCAGTTATTGCGAAACGACGGTTTTCACGAATCTTTTCATCAACTTAGTGATAAGATCGTCGGTAACAATGCTCGGGCGTCCACTCTTCTCTTCATCATGAACGGTAGTTCTGCCATTTTTAAACTGAATGCACCATTTCCGCACGGAACATTCATTCATTACGTTGTTTCCATACACTTCACACAGTTGACGACAAATTTCTATCGGTTTTAGGTTTTTTGCAAACAAAAAACGTATTACTGACCGCACCTCACAACTGGTGGCATTTTCTATTACAGCGCACATTTCAAATTTTAATATAAAAAAAAAACAGGCAGCACGGAAATGCTCACGTTGTTACGGCTGGATGCCGACTGAAGTGCCGAACACGCATTTACCGTCTAGCGGCGTCAGGCGAAAACGTTCCTTACTTCCTGAATAGCCCTCGTATATTCTTGAATTCTAATAATGTCACATAATCAAACATGTGCAAAGAAAGTAATCATTTTCTAAACGGTTTTAGCACCAAAAGTCCTGAAATGCTCCTGAAAACAAAAACAATGTTAGCGAATGCGCAGTTCAAACCTTTTAAGTATAGCCTAGGAGCCCACAGGTCCTAAATGCGTCAGGTTGTGGATTAATTTAGATTTTTAGTTTTTAAAGTGAAAACTTCTTTAATCGCTTTGGGCTATTTTTGAACGTGTAAAATCTTATGAGTTCGCATTACCGACATGCTAATGCTAACATCACATCTGTTGTGGTCTGATGGTACAGTGGTTAAGGTGTCTGACAGGGGAACTAAAGGTCCCTGGTTCGAAAATCTCTGTCACAACAGGGATTTTCATAGTCCTCTAACCCGACCTTCACCTCTCGTGCAGCTTGCTGTGTAATGTGAAGTACACCAGAACGCTTCCGTGGTTCGGATTTCACGTTAAACTGTAAGTTCTCTGTACCTGATAGCACCACCGTATTAGGTTAAGGCGGCTAAGACAGGGGCAGAAAGCGCAGCCAATAGAAACCCTGTCAATTTTTTAATCTAAGTATCTCTGCGCAGCTCAGTACTTTCTAGTAGCTTAACTTGGTCTTGACGTAATGAAAATTATCGACTCAGCTTCAAAATTTGACGAAATTTTCTTGGATTTTCAGAAAGCTTTTGACTCTGTACCACATAACCGACTTTTAGTGAAGATTCGATCATACGGTATATCGGATCAGATTTGCGAATGGATACACGATTTTCTAACTGGTCGATCACAGTATGTTGTTGTTGACGGGGAAGCCTCTTCTAAGGTGGATGTTACTTCTGGCGTTCCTCAAGGAATTGTAATAGGACCACTTCTTTTCCTGATTTTTATAAACGATCTCGGTGACAACGTTAACTGCAAGTTGCGATTGTTTGCTGATGATGCACTTATCTATAGCAAAATAAGGTGCTCTGGCGATTGCTTAGAAATTCAGCGTGATCAGAATGGTGCCATTAATGGAAGCTTACACTAAACGGAAAAAAGTGCAAATAAGTAACAAAAAGCCGTTTGTTCACGAGTACAAAGTTGTTGACACGGTTGATTCGCTGAAGTATCTGGGCGTAATAGTACAAAGCAACATGAAATGTGACTTGCACATAACTTCCTTCGTAGGCAAAGCTAATTCTAGATTACGATTCATAGGTCGTATTTTGAGACGTTGTAATGCTGATACAAAAGAAATAGCATACAAACCACTAGTGCATCCGCATTTGGATTACTGCTGTGGAGTTTAGGAACCATATCGCAAGGAATTGATTGATACGTCAGAGAAAGAACGGAAGAGAGTCCACGAATTATTCGTGGACTGCTAGTTACAGACCTTACGAAAGTGTCACAGAATTGATACATAGATTGTTTGGCAGACAGACGACGTCGTTTTCTATTGAATTTATTGGAGAATATGCTAAATTCTTTAATTTACGAGTGCAATGAAATACTTATTCCGCCAACCTATTTAGGTCGCCAGGGGCGGATCCAGGATTTTGGTTTGGGGGGGGGGGGCTCGGCTTGAGTGAATTTCGGTTCAGAGTGCTTGCCTTCAGTGGAGTTTCGTTTTTGAAAGGGGGGGGTGGCTTGAGTCGGCCTTGGGGTACAGCCTCTACGGGCCGCGAATCCGTAGAGCAAAAAAAAAAGGGCTCCAAAATTACAATATCGGGAGTGGACCTAGGTACATTTGGGGGGGGCTTGAGCCTCCTAGCCACCCCCCCTGGATCCGCCCCTGTAGGTCGCAATGACAGGAGGGATAAGATTAGAGAAATAAGATGCCGTACTGATGCTTTTATGTATTCTTTCTTTCCTTCTTTCCTCGTTCTGTTCGGGATTTGAGTGACAGAATTAGGATTGGTGCTTAGCACCCTCTGCCACCCACAGTATTTGTGATTTGCAGAGTATATATGTAGATGAAGATGTAGACTATGGAATCTGTAATGTCGTCTGTCAGTTGACCGGTAGCGCCAAGTAAGCAAGTCGCGCGAGGAGCACTGTCGGTGAGTCTAGTCTCTGTCCCTAATGAGAGGGCCCGCGGTAATTACTACCTGCCCAGTCACGGGCCACACCGTGCTTCAGGCCTGCACTCGTCCTTTTTCACCGTTTGTGCCTGCAGTCGGTCGTCATGAGGCACACTCGTGCAGCAGGTGTAACGGACATTTGCCCGGCTCGGACGCGATCGTGATCCAGTGTAACGCAATGAACATCCCGCAAGCGGCTTACAACCCTCTATTTTCTAGCTGCTTCCATGTTCTCTGCAGACAACGTCTCTCTACATCAACCAGAAAAAGGATATCGCAAGTTTTAAATCTGACTCCAAGTAGATAGTAGAGAAAAAGACGGTTGGATTTTTTTTGTTTTTAACTGCTTAACGTCTATTAACAGCGAGGTCTTTAGAGACGGGAAAGGATGGGAGGCAAGGAATGGGAAGGAATTCGGCCATGGCCTTTTGAAGGAAGCATCCCGGCATTTGCCTGGAGTGATTTGGGAAACCATAGAAAACCCAAATCTGGATGCCCGGACAGGGATTCGAACCGCCGTCCTCCCGAATGTGAGGCCAGAACGCTAACCGTTACACCACCACGCTCAGTAAGACGGTTGGAAATATATTACTTGTACACAGATTACCAGCAGCTTAGAAGAAGTACAAACATAAAACAAAAAGATGTATCAAAGTCTAAGAAGAAATGCGAAATATGTAAGGAATACTCAGAAAAACTGTAAGCCGGGGACAACCCGTTTACCGGAAGCAGAGGAAAATGCTGATACTGATGCTGTAGCGGATCATGTTTTGACAACAACCTTTGACAGTTTTTCAAGATTAGAGCACAAACAATATTAAGATCATAAGATATCTTGGGAATATACGTGAGGGTTGTCGAGTTGAATTAAAAGAGCTCCATTCAGTTCCTCCAATAACGTTACAACGCCATATTACGAGTATCTTGGTTGTCCAGTTTGAACCGAGGCCATCATTTTGTGAGTCCTCTGAAGTAGGCCACAAGATGATGACAAAAACGTTACGTTTCGATAAATTGACGCGGTTCAACCTAGACAACCAAGATAACATCGACAACAACCGCGGAAGTTGCCCACCCACTCAATGTTACAACGCTTTTATGTCATCCACATTAAAGGTTCCTTTTTAATCTTTTATGACTCTACGCCTCGTCGAGGAAAGGAACGAGAAGGAATTCGGCACCAAGAGTGGTGGGTGAACGGTTAACGTTCAGGCCTCGCATTCGGGAGGACGCCGGTTCGAATTCCCGTCCGGGCATCCAGATTTGGGCTTTCAATGGTTTCCCCAAATCACTCCAGGCGAATGCCGGGATGCTTGCAGAATTCCTTTCCGTTCCTTGTCCCAGCCCCATCCCGCCTCTAACGACCTCAACGTCGACGAGACGTAAAGCCATAAGTAATAAAAAAGAAGGAATTCGGCCACGGCTTTTCGAAGAAACTATCACAGCATTTGCGTGGGGCGATTTCAGGAAACCATGGAAACCTTTTATGGCAGTACGAGAATCGACTCTAGTAAAAAAAAAATTTTAGGGTTATCGTATAAGGTTGATATCACAAGTTCTTAAAAAATTAAAATAACTAGAAGAAAAATATAAAGAAAGGTAGAAGAGGCAACAGTGTACTGTACATCAATTTGAGGTTAGGTAAAAAACTGGTAACAAAGGAAACAAATCGGGCTTACGATTACCATGCAATATTACAAGGACGGATCAAGAAAAAGCATAATTTATTTCGTTTGTGGTCCGAATGGAAAAGATAATGGTACGAGGTAAATTCAAGATAAAACATGTCACGGTTTGCTGATGGTATTACGCTGTTAGCAGGTAAATAATTAATATACTGAGAAAATATCGAATGAGGTGAGTAATATGGTTTAAATATAAATATAATAACCCAAACTTCATGAAATTCAATACATATGACGAAAATATAAACAGACTGAATTCAAAAATAAAATGTAGGTGAAGTATAAGTTTTAAGGTATTAAAAAAATAAAATTAAAACCAAGCGGGAGACGAAAACAATTTCTAAAGTATCATTAACGAAAAGAGCTTTCGTCAAAATGAGAAATATATTAGAATCTTTTAACTAATTTAATTGAGGTGTACTTTCCTTAAAAACCCATTTTTATCCTTTCTTTTCCCCACCCACTATTGCCCTCTGGTAATTTGAAATTTAAATTTTTCAACTTTTTTGGTAAATTAATCACCATTTCCCTTGATAATTTATTCCAATCGATGACCTTACCTACAAAAGATAATCTTCTCCCATCCTTATGCCTGGAATCGAGTGTCGGCTTGTGGTCAGCGACATCTTTTCCCTTCCACGTATCTCTCCTAATTGTTCTACCAATATCTTTCCACGCTCATAAACAATATACGCCTTGTGCACTCTCATGATTCTCTTCGCCCTCCTTCTATCCTCCAACGACTCTTCTATCATTTCAGTTACTTCACAAAGTAAAAAAGTTTTCATAGCACAGAAAAGAGCTATTAGGATGTTGTGTAGGGTAAAACCAAGAACTTCTTGCAGACAACTTTTTAAAAAACTCAGTGTTCTTACAATGAGTTCTCAGTAGATATATTCTCTCATGTGCTTTGTCATAGATCATTGTAACCTGTTTACTTCTAATTAACAGGTACACAATCTCAATACAAGAAGCAGAAATAACTTGCACAAACCACAAACATCTCTGTCATTAGTACAAAGAGAAGTTAATTATTCTGGTATACATCTGTTTAATAAACTTCCCAAGGGTATAAAACAATTTGCAGAAAATAAAGATATATTTAAAGAAAAACTGAGAGATTATCTTATTGGCAACTCCTTCTACTCCAGTCAAGAATTTGAACAAAACAATTAATTGTGTTCAATATGACTTTTGCAAATCACAGTTGTAAAAATTTATGTTTATTTTATTGTCTTTATTTTTTCTTTGTAACATATAATTGTTTATTACTATGATTATGACTCATATTGTATGTATGTATATTAACCATGACATGTTTCACATCCCAGAGGTGCTTCCTCAGCAGGGATCCATGAAACAAGATTGATAAATAAAATAAATAAAAAAAAATTGTGTCCTCCGGTAATTTCCAAAGACTAATCTAGCAACCCTTCTTTTTACCTCTTCCAACTCCTGTATTTGAAACGAATCATTGTCCTGGAATTCAGAAAGGACTTTTGAAACTGTGTTTAAGGAGCACAAAATTTCACGAAAATCCAACTAGAACATAAGGATAATACCAGGTAAAAAAAAGCTGTAGTATCAGAAACGGAGTGCCATAGAAGTATATTAGTAATTGAGTGGTCTGGTGAAACAGTTATTCTAAGAATTATTTGTGAAAGAAATTTATGAAAGAAAGAAAGAAAATGCTAGATAACATTTCAACGGGAGTAATACTTTAATTTGTTGGTGAAAGGTGATAATGGAAGGGAATAAATGTAGATGAAGACAAGCATCGTATTTATGTAGAAGGTAACAGAGAACCTGGAATGTAAAAAGTATGCGGAGATAAAGAGATTTACCTCAGAATGGTAACAGGAAGGGTAAAGTTTGCTCAATTCAATCTAGATGACAAGGAATGAAGGGAAATGAGAAAATGTTTTCTATGATAAACTGAATAACTCCTTCGAAAGCAATTAGCGCTGCAAGTGCTATCAAAAGTACATGATTATACAGTGAAATGATCCCATTTCAAATGCCACATCAATATGCGATAAATAACCGATTTCTGACTGAGATAATCGCTTTTTTACATCTTCATTTCCTTGTATGACCAGCACATTTGACGGTAAGTCTCTTTTAAAAAGGTGTTTTGATTAAATGATATCGTGAATCCAAATTTAAATGCAGTGACACGAAAAAAACTAGTGCTAATGTTTGTTTGACGAAATAATCTTAGCGTGGGATAAAAATGTTTCTCATAATACTGATATTATAATAAAACTTGTCATAATTTGTAGCTGTAGTAGCGGACACAACGCGTATCTAATGTGTTTAATGATTGTGAGATGGGTAAAAAAAAAAAAACTTAATATTAAAACGAACTAGTATGTAGACTTGCTTTAATTCCTTATTAATTACTGGCTACGAATTTCTTATCATCGTTACTCCTCTACCTGTTTCAGAAGGAACGGACTGTGAGTATAAACAAACCTGTCCCGGGATTAATGATTGCAGAGGGTATCAAACCGTAAGGAGCTTACTACCCTCCCACATACCAGAAGCAGTAACACACACTAGTTGACAGAACCCGAAACAACACATACGTGTTCACATCCTATCAGTACGTAATATACTCATATTTCTTTTACATTCTCCATTTGAAGTAACGGAAAAATCACGAGGTGTTCCAGTTTAATGATGATTACATTTTGTTGGCTTTGCAGTCGTTTTGAGTCTTCCGAACCATGATATCTGCACGGTTCAATACTATACAGTTCAGAAGTTTTTTTTTTAACTTTCCGTAATTATATGGTCTTTGTGTGCTGAATGTTGGCAGTTCCATCTCGTTTTTAAGATCCTCATATGTTTTGACGCATGCAATTTCCTGCAAAGTCACAATGAATAAGTATATGTACCAAGAGTATACCTCTTTAAAGACATTGATGGAAATCTTATTACAAACAAGGAAAAATCACTAGAAAAGTAGAGTCGATTTTTTGAAGAACTTCTACATACCAGTACACACGTGATTAGTGAAAATGTTGAGGCGAATTCTCAAAATGTGAAGCTTTGCGTGGTGAAAGGAATTACGTCATGAGGAGAAAAAATGCCCCGATAATAGATGGTTTAAGTGCTGAGATACTGTAAGAGGTAAAAGAAACAGTACAGCAGAAAATTCCTAAAGAATGAAAGGAGGCAGCGAGTTAATTAAATGTGCGGACTATAGAAGTAACTTGCTTTTATGAGTTGCCTCGTACAAAGCTTAGAGTTAAACAAATCTAGCACTGATCAAATGCATGTCCTGCGGAGAAAGAAATTATTGACTTCAAAAAAGCTTATGGTAGTATTCAATAGATGACGCTGTGGATTGAACTTAAGAAGTCATGGATCCCATAAAAGTTAATCTGACATTCCAGAATTTGTGTAGATGGATCTAAATCCATGGTCAGAATGAAAGGGAAAATACTAGCACCTTTTGAGGTAATGACAGGCTTCATACAAGGAGTCCTGTATCCACTTCTTAATCTTGCTCTGCAAAAAGTTACAAAGAAAGTGGTTGAAATGGAAACAGGATTACATATAGTCGGTAAAGTGAATATGCTAACTTATGCGGGTGACTTAGTGTTAATTAGAAAAGTAAGAAGGAGCTAAGAGACATGATGAAGATGCTAGTGAAAGAAATCAAGGAGGCAGGACTGGAGATCTATATTGAGGAAAAAAAAAAACATATTGGTAGATGCCATAGTATACAGTCTAGTGTGAAAAATATAGGTGGAGTAGTTTTGGAAAGATATTAAATAGGACTACATTGGAGGCTTTTTGAACAAGAAATACATGAAGGAAAAGGTGTTTCTGGAAAAGACACAGTCAGGAAAATATTTTTGCCATAAGGAAAATATTGAAGTCAAAATTACTTTCAAGAACATCAAGACTTAACTTAACATATACAAGACTATAACACTGTCAGTAGTGCCAAACAACGTATTTTAATCAAACAATGAAGAAAAAAATGTATGAAATTTGTAAGACAAATTTTGGGCCAATTAAAGATGGGATTGAAGAAGAAGAGACAATAGAGAGCTAAGAGATTTGTACTGGCTTCTTGATATAGTAACGATTGTATAAGGACAAAAACTAAGGTGGTATTGTCACGCAGTGAGAAATGACAAGGATCTCATCCAAGATTTGATAGAAGGGTTCTTCGAAAGGAACAAACCACGCGCAAGACGAAGATTCAGGTGGCTTGATGCAATCAAGCAAGACGTCAGGAAGACAAACATTCCAGAAGTGGGGAGTGGAGAGACAGAGCCTGTAGGCAATGGATCGGTTATGGTCAGTGATGCTACTAAATGAGTATGGCCTGAGGGACACAAACAAGCAACCACGGAAGTTTTCCAAATATTAGGAAGACAGAAGGTACTATTGGTTCTTTTTTAAATGAGGACTTTACGGTTCAACCAAGTCAAGGCCATTAGAGACATGACACTACTCGGGACGAAGATAGGGAAGGAATTCTGCCATGGATTTTTATGATGAAGTTATCCTAACACTCGTCCGCAGTGAGTTTGATAAATAATGAGAAAACGTAATCTGGATAGATGGACTGAGGATCGAACCTGCATGTCTCGAATGCCATGACCGAAAGTTGAAAGCTCACTCACCAGTTACTGGTGTAGATTAGTTACTGGTAAAGTAAAATTTTCAATCTGTCATGCCTTCAAGTCTGTGATCTGCCAAGATTTTGACCTTGCTCAGTATACAGGGTGATTCAGGAGGAAAGTTAAATATTGAAGGAGGTGGTAGTGCGAACAATATTGAGTAAAAAATTTCATACAAACATGTGTCCGATTTTCATTTGTTTTGGAGATACAGGTGCTGGAATATTATGCGTAAAATAAACCTCAGAAAATGATAAAGAGCACACAAATAACTTATTGAAGCACTTTATTCATGCAAAACACAAGTATATTTTACAAAAGTTTAAATCAAATATTCGAAAACCCTCATTAAAGTACACCAAGACGTACTCTGAACAGCTACAAGTACTGTTGCGAAGAGAGTTGCAAAGTGTCTGGTGAGATTTTTGAAGATTTTAGCTTTTTTAAAACATCTTTCTGTTTTTGCATGTAAAAATTATTTCAACAAGTTTTTTGTGTTTTCTTGATCATTTTCTGAGGTTTATTTTGTGCATAGCATTCCAACGAATGGAAATCGGATACATGTTTATAATAACTTTTTTACTCAATATTGTACATACTACCATTCCTAATTAATCACCCTGTATTCATAGTTCCATTTTATAATGGTAAAAGTTTCGGAGAAGCAACAAGGTATAAAAAAAAATTGTTATTAGAGTACGCATAATGGAAGAACAACGTGAACCTACAGAGAAGTGTGAAGGTTCTCAAAATCATAAAATTTAGAGTTAATGGGTATTTTATTTTTTCATATAGTGGAGAACTGGTTATCGGATTTGACTCGTAGCATGACCATCTTCATTTGTTTCAGAGATTTTCCCAGCGTTGCAGACGGTTGACGGAGCGGATGGTGGGTGGGCGACGGATCCATCTTGCGACGTGTCTGTCTGCCAGATGGACCCATGGCTGCCCCTACCTGACAAGTCGTGACTTATGCCCCCGCCGGGTCCGGGCCACTAATTGCAGTCCCGGCCGGCAGATGGTACGCCGATCGCTCGCCGTCTGTGGATGGTCCATGGACGGCAGCAGATGGTCTGATCCCCCCCTCGGGTCAGACTCCACCAAATGTTACACAGACATATGGGTACGAACATCGCCGACCAAGGACGACAGATGCGGGCCTCGTTCGTCTTTTTCTCCCCCAAGTGGAAGACGTTAAATTCGATACGATTTTCTTTGCTCGGAGTTTGTTATGATATGATCTTTATTCCCATCAGTTCATTTGCTAGCAACAGCAAAAAAGTATAATGGTTCATGATAGAGAAAAATCATTCCAACCAATTCCACATAAAATACAAACCCGTGTAGCCCCACAGAGATTTTCACCCAGATATTTCCGCATGCCTTATTTGCGAATAAACGTGATGCAAAGACAGCATAATATTAATGCTCCGATACTTTTATTGTATTACTGTATTCATAAAACGTAATTCTAAAAGTTTTTTTTCTTCATAGTTGTCAAGGAAGAGTTTTATGGGAACATTCGATGAAAGCAGTTGGATGGGTAGAAAAATTATTATAGACATTCTAAGGCACCGTGACATGTTTGCTAACATATTAGGCATTTAAGTTATAATATGATACTTAAAGCAGGCAGCAAAGTATTCAGCGAAAGTCTGATGAACTGTTTTAATACGTGAATATTATTTCTTGAAAGAAGTGATTGGTTTATTTTGTGGCATCCAAATAAAAAAAAATCTCTCTTTATACACTCGTCAACGTTTCAGAAATACCTATTCCTGATGTTTGTTAGAGAGTAGCATAATTCTCTGAACGTCTTGAAGAAGACAGCGAGAATTAATGGCATTCAATATTACGTCTTGTTAACTACCAGTAATCCATCTTGGATCGTACCCGCGACTTCGTACGCGTGAATTAAGAATTTTTTTGCCAGAATTAAATATAAAAAGTTGTTGGTAACGAAGGATTGGTCCCAAACAATATCGAGTTGGCATAATATGACAGGAAAGCTATCACTATATCATTCTACCGTCGAACCTGCCTCTTGAAGAGAATCAATTTCCAACATTTTTCTGTCACTATTCGATAAGATTTCAAAGTTTCGTGACTACAACTGTTAATCATACTGGAAAAAATATCCTGTGCCCTTCATAAAGCTTTCCTTATAAAATTCCATCACAACGATATAGCCATATAGTCGTCGAAACGTAACAAAAAGACAGAGACTTACTTCCGTATTTATATTAGTATTACTGTGGTTCACACTCACACACCGACTGCGAACAACACCTGAGGGATCGTTATAACGTAAAAAAGTGTACACCTACAAAATTGCCAGACTACCTACGATTTGCCTCGCATTGCACCCCTAACTTTATAATATCTACAGTTTAACATTCAATCCAAATAACCTACGGCCCAGGCCTGACTCTTACAATGAGAAACAATTTTTAAAAATCTTAGCCTCCTCGGAGATTTGAACCGGAGTCCACGACGTTCGTAAGCAAGCTCTTTAGCCACTGAGCTGCCAGTTCACTACACGGAAACACGGTCTGGAGACGTCCAGATCCAACGTGTCTGTCTATCGCCGTATTTCGAAGTTATGACACAACATGTGTTATTTATACAGATAATTTTTCAACCAAATGTAGACAGTATTTTTCTCCTTGTTCCAAAGGATAAGTGTGCAAAGTTTCATCGAGATCGGATGAAAACTGTGGATTTGTATGAAGAACAAACAAACCAACAAACAAACATACATTCATCTTTATATATAAAGATTTCGTTGAGTTGTTATGCAGGCCTCCTTATTGCTTAGCATCAGAAATGCCATATATGATTTAATATTTTTATTAAATACTTGTGGGGGTCGATAAGAAGGCAAATATAGTATTAAGGGGTCGACGGGGTAAAAAGTATGGGGACCCCCGCTGTAGAGCAATCAACGTTGCTAATAAAAATTCGTCCGACGGTTCTGCAATTAAAAAACCGTTACTGTCGTAATCATTCCTGACGATATATTCGTTATTAGCTGAATTTTCAGAAGGGATGAAGCAGCTTAAGTAATTACTCTCAGTCAGTGACGATATGTGACTTCATTAGATAGCACAGGCTGGCAATACTAACTTGGTAAATATGACAGTTCTCCATTGTAGGGAGTGCTGTGAGCAACTCCGAGGGGAACAAACTGAGTGGAGGGAATATCAAATGTAAATAAACGTGAACACAAAGGAGAGTAACAAAGTTAACTGTGATTAGGGGCTACAAGGGAGGTTAGTTGATAGCTGAAATCTCTAAACGTAGTTAACTGCAAATTTTATTGAATAAGCTGACTTTAGAGCTTGAATAAAACATTACCAGCCACGATTTTATATCTCTAACTTTCTCTCCCTCTCTGTTCACCCTCGGCAAAAGCTATAACCCTTGCTGGCGTTGCAATAATTAAAGATGGTTCTGTAATGAAGCTACCATTTCTTTGCGAAATCATGAGACAGAACTTCTCTTAGTTATTATAACAACTTTTGTTATTCCAGAACCCAAAAGAGTAAACGGTTCATTTACGGTAAATTTATTTCTGGAAACTTTAATTTAATTGCAATGGAGCACAGGCTCCGGTGGCAATTTCCCTACACACCCATCTTCCCCCTATCCTGCACCCACCTACATTTGCCCTCTACAAATTTTATCTTTAAATTCTTTCAAAGTTTTCGGTAAATTATTCATCATTTCTCTTGGTAACTCATTCCGATCCCTGACACCCTTACCTAAAAAAGAGAATCTTCCCACACCCTTGTACCTGAAATCGAACTTACTCATTCTTTTACGAAAATCATAAATTCCAGAACAATCGCAATGGTATTCATGTCTTCTTTAAAAGACCAAATGTTAATGATATTTATGAAAGAATTTTCGGATCCATGATTTCGGAAATAAAGGAAGCTGAAATATTTTTTATATTTTTCCGCAAAAACTCGTTACACAAAGTCAAGTAAAAATATTCAAACGTTTTCATTGTTGATGGGATGCCGATAATGATACTGATGAAGATTAAGTAAAAAAGATATACTAAATATCTCTGTATTTACTATTATTACTATGTACGTTTGGACCCTATCGGATAATGCAGATCCTTGATATTATTTTTAAATTTTCCATGCAGCTCTCATTTTTTCACCGTGGATTCTCTTCCTTTCTTCAGCCCATTTTGACGCCGGCCTCTTAGGCTGAACTTCCCATTTGTTAATTTTTTCGGTATGAGTTTCTGTCCAAAATTTCTTATGAATTTATGTGAGCCTTTTCTTAGTCTTGTTTAACTTGCTGGAGCCAAGGCCTAGTTTTCAGTTGTTCTACATAGGCCACAATCTTTCGCGTGAGTCTTGCTGCTAGGAGCATGTGAATGTTTCCATAAAACCTCTTTCTTTTTCCAGGTCAGCTGTTCTGTGGAATATCACTGGCATATGGGGCTTCAGGTTTGATAATCGTGTTGTAGTGCCTGATTTTTATATTTATGGACAAACATTTTTTGTTGTAGCTTCTACCGTAGGCTCTCCCAAGCTCTTGCATGTGAATATTCTTTACTATTTTCTCTCCCCCTGTGGATTCGAGAATTTCGCCTAAGTACTTGAAGTATGGGAATCTCCCAATTTGTTCATATTTTGTGATCAATTTTTGAGCGAGGAAATTCGAGTAGATAAACTACTCTTTTTAAATGATATTTATTGGCCAAATCTTTCAGCGTATTATTTTAATGTTTCTGCCTATTTTACAGTTTGGTCTGGTCATCGCCTAGTACAAGTAGAAAGTTAGGCATGAAATTTTAATATCACTTTTTGGTCGTCCTAGTTGTAGGGGCTTCCAGCAGTTTTTAAGTTATTTTTCTCTATAATTATTTTCAGCCTCATGATTTTTGTAAATTTTATATTAAACTAAATTACAATTATAAATTTCTAAGTTAAGGGTTCAGAAATCATGACGCTAGGCGATTGAGTGATTCATACGCGTTTCGTTTTTCATTCAAGTTATGAACCCTGATTATTCACAGCGTACCCTTGCAGACTTTCCTTCAGCTCCGACGTATTTTAATATCGCATGTATCCTTCGCTCCCCCTTCGTCAGCATGAGTGCCACGCCGACCAATAAAGGCGCTTGTCCCTTCTCTCTTTCAGCGTGAACGTTATTCGTTTATCGCGCTGCCCCTCGTTTCCTCTTCACCGCCCATTACTCACACTGGTGTCCATGTTTTTCTCCGTATATTGCCTCAAATAACAGCGTCTCTTTCTCCCCCACTCCCCGACCTCGTGTGACTCACCCTTAATCTGGGATCATCCCGAACCTACACGCCGTCGAGAAGACGGGGTCTGGAGTCATCTTGCAGCGACTTGAGCCTGGTAAATCACTGGTGTCATACAACAGTTTACAACGACTGATGCAGCTCAACATTATCTCTGGAGGTAGCCAGAACCTCTTTGGTAAATAGCCTCTCCAATGTTTCCTATTCATCCAGCAACTCTCTTACCGAGCGTGGTGGTGTAACGGATAGCGTTCTGGCCTCGCATTCGGGAGGACGGCGGTTCGAATCCCCGTCCGGGCATCCAGATTTGGGTTTTCCATGGTTTCCCCAAATCACTCCAGGTGAATGCCGGGATGCTTCCTTCAAAAGGCCATGGCCGAATTCCTTCCCATTCCTTGCCCCCATCCTTTCCCGTCTCTAAAGACCACGTTGTTAAAAAGGGACGCCAAACTGTTAAAAAAAAAAAAAAAAAAAAAAAAAAGCAACTCTCTTCTTCTACTTCATCATAGTTCACTCTTTTTTCCTCCACATTTTTCCTTGTACACGCCCTCAAAGTTATCTCAGGCAACAAAGTTACAATCTCTGACTAATAGCGATAACTTGTACAAACCTATGGTTTTTACGTGAAACTGAGCCTTTCCTAATATACAAACTTGACTTGTATTTAACCCTTAAAGTTCTCTCTTCATATTTAAAAAATTCCTGTTTGCTTCGAAAGCTAACATTTAGTCTGAGAAAACACTCTTGATGTAATCATTGGTCATAGTATCTGTAACGGCCAGAGAACTTCTTACACATTCCGTATTATTAAACAGTTGAACAACTCCGACGAAATGAACAAATGAATTGCCAGAATACTCGATTCGGTAACATATTTGGTCTGATGTCCACTTTAAATAACTTAATAAATCACGTACATCGAACATAAATAAAAACCATTAACGAAAATGAACAGTAAAATACCTAAAAAGCAAATAAACCTTAATGTATAATTTTCGGTAAAGCAACAACATTAGTGAAAATTTTAATTAAATTGAAATTTATCCTAAACCGGAATGACAATTGGCATTCATCTTTACAGCAGAGAAGATTAGTAATTTAAGTTTTTAAAAGTTTTTTATGTTGCTTTTATTAACAGAAAAGCACATCCAAGTTTTTTCAGCCACCAAAGTTTTCAATATTTTTTTTAAACTATGAAAAGCTACGAAAAGCAAGATTAATGAATGTACGAATGTACGTATTATGGCAATTAATTTGGTAGTAGTTGCTCAGCTATTAAATTTTGGACATAACCATGAATTTCTTCCAATGATATCTTTGGTCGATGTTAATTTACGAGCGAAGGATGACACGTGACATCGTTTTCCAACCAATAGCTATCGAGGTGATTGAGTGAGCTTAGGAAATTATGTAGCAGACTAGTATAAGCCCGTGACCTTTTTTTGTGTATCGTCATTCATAACGTAATCTTTGGTCAAAGTGTTTGTAACAGCAAGAGAACTTTATGCAAATTCCAGATTATTAAACAGTTGAGCAACTCCAAAGAAATGAATTGCCAGAATTTGGTAGTATGTCCACTATAAACAACCTAATAACTTAGGTGCAGCGAACATGAACAAAGACCATTAACGAAAGTGGTAAGTAAAATATGAAAAAAGTAAATAAATCGTAATTTATAAACTTTGGTCAAGCAACAACATTAGCGAAGGTTTTAATTATATTGGAAGATAGCCTAAACCGGAATAACAGTTGTCATTAGTGATTACAGCAGAGATCATGAGTAATTTAAGTTTTTTAAAGTTTTTTATGTTGATTTCTTTACCAATATTTTACTGAAATATTTTTTCAGCCGTAAAGCTTATCGATATATTTTTCAATATGGAATGCTACGAAAAACAAACTTAATGAATGTATTATGGCAATTAATTTGGTAGCAGTTACTTAGCTATTAAATTGTGGACATAACCACGAATTTATTCTAATGATATATCTGGTGACTGGCAATTTGCGAGCGAAGGCTGGCACGTGACACCGTTCTCCAGCCAATAGCTATTGTGGTGGGTGAGTGAACTTAGTAAATTATATAGTAGACAGATTCGACTATATCTCTTTTTCCGTAATATCCTGTATGTAAACCAAACAACGTTAAACTACAAATTAGGCTGTAAAAGCATCGGAATTTCACACAAACCGCAGTGGCTGTGAAAAAAAAAAAAAAAAAAAAAAATATTGTCAGAAAAGCTCGTTAATGTCATACTGTATCAGTGTTCCCACCTTTTTATATTAGAAGAGTTAAGGTTCATTTGTGTTTTGGGATGGAAAAAATAGAGTGCACTGTATAGAAAAAATGTTTATTTTTTATGTTTAAACACACATGTTTCATAGATTTTTTTTTTTTTTTTTTTTTTTACACATTCAGCGAATACTTATACTTCCAAAACACTTCCACAGTATCTGTAGAGTCTATATTTAAATGAAAATACCAGTATCTGTTGAGTTTATTCTTCCGTAAGTTGAGCGAAGATTTGTTTCTTTCATCTCTATACTTTGCGATTACGACAGAAAAAAATTCTCTCAACTAATGCAGAAAAGGTGGGATACAGATTTAAAAGAAAAAAGTATATATATATGGAAAATCTTAACTTCTGGCAAATCAGTAAAACTTTATCGTTCACGAGTTTTCCATACACAAAATGTTCTTATTTAATATCTGATTTAATTTGTTTAATGAGAATAACGAATTTCCTTCAGTGAAATCAAACTATTTCTATAGATCAGTGGTCCGCAATCGTTGTGCCGTGGCACATCTGTGTGCCACCGCAAGATGAAAGATGTGCTTGGAAATGTTACCTATTTTAGGAATTAACAGCTTAGTTTGTTTACTAATTATTTTATTTCAATTGCGGTGTTTCATGTGCCGCGAATTTTTACGTATTATCCTATTCTAAGAAATTAAATGTTAATGATGTCCAGCCTCCAGCACGGAAGTTGACTTATATGAGACCTCTGAAAATGCACTGGAAGTGGCCAAGTTTTGGTCTAGTACAATTTGATTCTTGTTATTATGTAACTATGTATATTTCTGACATGAAATAAATAAATAAACAGTTGTTAATTGTAGTTGATTTTACAGTTTTGTGCCGTGCTGGTTCATAGATAATTTATGGTGTGCCGCAAGTAGAAAAACTTATGCCAAGAGCAGAAAAAAATTTACAGATTACTGCTCTACATTATCAATAGCTTGTCATTCGGATACTATTTTTGCATGTAAAAAATCAACCAGTGAGGTGAGAATGTGTGTTGGACAAAAAAGAAGATTTTTATGTACTCTATTACTTTCGTAGATTACAGAGTACGACCACGTGAAATAGAGCACAATATTCTATGATATTCACCATTGTGCATGTTACACGCTTGAGATAGCCATAACGTAAACCTTGTCGCGAACCCCCTATTATAAACTGGCGAACCCGTAGGGGTTCGCGTACCACACTTTGAGAAACCCTGCTCTATAATATAATACGGGTGGCGACTCTAACTGTATCCCATCCTCTGGATTCACCTGTACTGAAATATCAACAAGAAAATCGACAATTGTAATTAATTCCTTAAATTCAATTAATTCTCTTCTAAATGAACATTCATGTACATTATATATTTATTAGTTGATTGTTTTAATCATCACCTTTAGGGTTTAAACCATTGATGGTTTGTTCCGCCTTCACACTTTTTGTTTTGTTCACCCCTTCTTCCCTGTTTTTGCTTGTAATTTAGCAGCACCTTTGGTGGTCTTATGCCCTCCACACATGTTACATGCTCCATTCTTTTCTTCCTATATTTAATTATTTCCTCATTCAAATTAAAAAAATTCAATTCTTCCCTTATTTCTTCACTTCTTTCCTTATTAAGTAAAGTATACGGCTCTAAAAAATCTCAGCTGCAACTATCCGTTTTATTTGTTGTTTAGTCAAGGTCCACGATTCGCATCCTTTTAGTAACGTTGATACAGCCATTAATCCGAAAAATTTCATCATTGTATCGCGTCTGGTGTTCTTAAAATTCTTTTTGATTACTCCACACAGATATTAAAATTTCAGTAATTTAGTACTGATATCATCATTTCTCTTAAAATTTATGTCATGTTGATAGGTAGTTTAGTTGTATGAAATAACTGCTCCAAGATAATCACATACCACTTTGTAATCGTAGGCTTCCGCGGCCAGAGTCAGTTGATTCTTGGCTGTCCGGGTGGCGCCGCGTCATGTTTCTTGAAACCTGCCCGGAAGAAGACCCCAGAATGAGGGTCGAAACGTTGATTTCAAGAAACATGACGCGGCGCCACCCGGACAGCCAAGAATCCACATACCACTTTGTTTATTTTTTCCCGAACGCTCTTATATTTACAAGACATGAACTCCATCCAAAGATATTATGTACAAACATTTTTTTTAACTGCTTTACGTCTCTCAACAGCGAGGTCTTTAGAGACGGGAAAGGATGGGGGGCAAGGATGGGGGAAAGTAATGGGAAGGAATTCGGCCATGGCCTTTTGAAGGAAGCATCCCGTCATTTGCCTGGAGTGATTTGGGAAACCATGGAAAACCCAAATCTGGATGCCCGGACGTGGATTCGAACCACCGTCCTCCCGAATGCGAGGCAAGAACGCTAACCGTTACACCGCCACGCTCGGTATGTACAAACATAAACTGATGTTCCAGCGATTAAACTCATTGAGAACTACTGACTGACAACTCACTCTGCTCTCATCTCTGGGCGCTTAAATAGTTAGTAACATCCTGAATTGTTCAAAAAGTTACAACCGACGTTTCTCGAATTATAAAAATACTTTAACAATTAAATCCATACAAAAATAATCATAATAATTACAAAATTATTCACAACCATCACGAAACACACGGGGGAAAAAAATTAAAACTATTTACCAGTATTTCCACACAAAATTTACTACATAAAATCAGCCCAAACCGTCGAAAATTGTCATCCAAACATCGTAACGCATATTAATACTTACAATTATAAACTTTTAATCAATGTTACATGCATAATACTGTCCGTGAACATATTGAATAGTATTTACACAGTTTCTCTCCATAAAACGACGTTCATTTACACAAATTCACAATTAATTACACGGAAAATACAGAAAACAATAATTAATCAACTCCGAGCTTGCTATACACAATTCTTAAAATAAAACATTTTATAAAATCGGTTGGGTCTGAGAGCTGTTATAATATCCTAAATATACAAATTTGTTAATTTGTTTCATTGTTCTGTCATTAACAATAACCTTAGCCCGTATTTGTTTGTCTCCCTTGAATGCCATTACCTTAGTTTTTTTCTGAGGAGATTTTCAAATCGTAATCATTTCACATTTTAAATTTCAACAGCGAATTTAGTATATACTAGCTGACCCGGCAATGCTTCACTATTTCTGGACTTGAGTAGGCACATAGATTAAATGAAAAAATATTTACATATAAATTTTAAACTGCTGTTTCATTCATTTTCAGTTGGAAAGGGCGAGAGGGGATGCGCTTTGGAAAAAATATGCAGGCAGTATTTTTCTGTTTCAAAGTATAAGTGTGCAAATTCCCATTGAAATCTGATGAAATATGTGGTTTTGTCTAAATTATGGGGAGGAGAGGTGGGTTTTTAAATCTTTTTTGACAGGAACCTTCTCCGTCATCCCGTCGACAACTCACCAAAGCTTCACCGTAAACGGACGAACGGTTTGTGCCATTGGTATATGTAAACAATACAGACATATTTAAGTATACGAAACCAATAAAAGACAGTGATTTTATTTTTGTATTTGAAATTTAATTTATGAACGTTTATTCAAGTGGGTCCAGGCCGGATCTCACCCTAACCTCCTCACTTTTGACATACAATATGTCGAGAACTAAGCTAGATATCAAGAAAATGTATCATTTGTTTTTTATTTGTCTCGTCGAGTTACATTATGGGGAAGAGGGGAAGGTTTTTAAATATTTTTTTTTTTTTTTACATGAACCGTTTTCGACATCCCCTCGACAATTCACCATAGCTTCGCCGTAATCGGACGAATGGTTTGCGGGTTTGTTTAAATTATGGAGTGTTATGGGGAAGAGGGGGTAATTAAGGTGGTGGAAAGAGAGGAGAGGGATTGGGTTTTTTGTGAAATTAATGTGTACAGTATTTCTCTCTCTTTTTTAAATTATAAGTGTACAAATTCTTATCTAAATCGGATAAAAAATGTGCTTTGCCTAAATTATGGGGTTAAAACGTAATGGGGTTGGAAAAGGGGAAAGGGGATGAATATTCGGAAACCATATGTTGGCAGTATTTTTCTGTTTGTTTTAAAGTATAGGTGTACAAATTCCTATCTAAATCAGATAAAAATGTGGTATGGCCTAAATTATGGGGTGAAAAAATTATGGGGGTGGAAAGGGGGCGAGGGGATTAATATTCGGAAACCGTATGTAGGCAGTATTTTTCTGTTTGTTTTAAAGTATAAGTGTACAAATTCTTATCTAAATCGGATAAAAAATGTGGTTTGCCTAAATTATGGGGTAAAAACGTAATGGGAGTGGAAAGGGGGAGAGGGGATGAATATTCGGAAACCATACGTAGTCAGTATTTTTCTGTTTATTTTAAAGTATAAGTGTACAAATTCCTATCTAAATCGGATAAAAAATATGGTTTTGCCTAAATTATGGGATGTTATGGGGAATAGGGGGTGACTTTTTGGAAATTTTTTTTCACAGGAACCTTCGCAGACGCACACCCGAAAACTCTCCAAAGTTTCATTGCAATCTAATAAATGGTATAGGAATGCATAGAAGACGAACAAACCCACAAACATTGATTTTTATATATAAAGCTATGATGTAACAGTTTCGGAGACTACGAAACTGCGAAGGCCTGGTGCACGTGCTGCGCCGCGCAGGGTCCCCTGTCCCTGTGTGGTCGGGTCGGGTGTGGTCTCACAGTGATCGTTCATTACTGTCACTCGGTCCCTCCACAAAGCCAACACCAGTGACAATACTGCCTGCCGGGGGGTGAATCAGCCGGCTGGGGTGAGGGTGATGGGGTGCAGTTTGTCACCGCCGCTCGGGGCAATCAGACCTCGGCGGTAATCAACTGACGCCGACCAAACCCCAATCAAATTCCACGAGCCCATCACGTCACGGCTAATGGATACCGAGCCGACCTCAAAGGAGCCCTGCCACGCCTTACCACACCAAAATAACCACCCTCTTTTTTACTACCAAGAACCAACATTTCGTTCCAAAGGCGTTTTCCAGCACTGCTTCTATTACAGAACTAAAAATTTTTGCCAGCACGATTTTCGATGACTACACTAGCGGAAATTAAAAGTTCAGCCCTCAGACGGAGTTGTGATAGATAAATGTTTTTTTTTTACTTATGACTTTACGCCTCGTCGATGCCGAGGTTATTAGAGGCGGGATGGGACTGGGGACAAGGAACGGAAAGGAATTCGGCCATGGCATTTCGAAGGAAGCATCCCAGCATTCGCCTGGAATGATTTAGGGAAACCATGGAAAAAATAAATGAAATTTGGCTCCAAGTCTCACAATTATTAAAAACTGAAAGTTTTACATGCAGCAGTATGAGAATTACAGAGCTATTTACTATACAAAATTGCTTTTTTAAAAAGAACAAAAAAATCCGTTTAAGTGGTGAATATTGTGGTGTAACATTAAACTTTTTTTCCCACTAGCACTTGTCGAACAAGTATGCCAAGGCGAAGAGTAACTACCGTCTACTCCCTAAGGGAGCGTGCATAAACCACGTAGCTCCATTTTGGGCTCCTGTAAACCCCCCTCCCCCCACGTAGACCTACCTCCCCCCCTCCTCCCCCCACGTAGCACGTAGCTTTTTTCCTTTTGATTCCAGAAGACATTTTGTACTGTTTTCTCTTCAAACTATTGTAAATTACATACGGAGATAATTAACTGAGGGAAATAAATATTCACATGCTGTTGTGTGTTCTGTTCGTCATTTTAACTATGAAAAATGTTATGAAAGGAAAGCTACGTGGTCTGGCTCGGAACCCTCCCTCCCCCCACGTAGCTCAGCGTAGCCTTGCAGCCAACCCCTCCCCCCTCTGAACGGAGCCACGTAGTTTGTGCACGCTCCCTAATGTCTAACCGTCAGAGAGGACGGAGAATTGGCGTGTTTGAAATGGGTGCAACACATCGTGAAATCTCCCGAAGGATTGGCCGTAATGCAATGTCAGTGTACAGGCTTGTTACACAGTTGATGAAAGAAGGCTCTAATACTCATTCCAAACAGAAGAACACCAGCACGCGAAGATCGCCACATTGTGTGGGTGGCAGACAGGTGACTGCAGGCCAAATCCAAGCAGTGTTTACAGAGAGAGTCACCCCCCGGACGACTGTAAACCGATTTGCTTGAAGCGGTATTGCACTAGCTGACCCCTATGCAACGTGTTCCATTAACCTGATTTCATTGCCAGCATCGTCAAACCTGGTGTAATTCAAAACGCAAATGGACACGTGAATGGCGTACATTTGTGGTTAGAGACGAGTCTCGAATCTGTCTGTGGCAATACAAAAATCGACATGCAGGCAGAAGCAGGCGCAATAGAGAAAGGACCCACCCTGCTGTAATTTAAGAATGTTCCACAGGTGCAGCAACTGGTGTCATGGTTTGGGGGCAATCAGTATCGTTGTTGCTGAAGGCACAGTGACAGCCCACCACTATGTGGAAGCGGTGATACCCTTAATGTTCACCATCCAAATCGCTTCTTCCAACAGTATAATGACCGTCCTCATACTGTGGCCATCATTATACAAACCTTGCAAGGGTTATGATCACAATTTGGACCGCTTAGTCCCCAAATTTGTCCCCAATAGAACATGTCCGGGATGCCAGGAACAGACACATTAGATCACATGGTCACGCAGCACAAACTGCGCAACAACTGCAATCACCGAGACGAATTCTGGTACGAATCCCAGTCTCCTCCTCATTAATTACAAAATTCACAAACAAAAATGCTTTTATCACGCACAAAACATAGTGTTCTGGTCGCTAAGTAATTAAGGCGTCTGATAGGAGATAGAACGGTCCCCGGTTCGAATCCCTTCCCCAGCGGGGATTTTAGAAGACCCTTCACCCTACCTACACCCCTGGCACAGCTTCCAATGTAAAATTAGAACGTTATTTTTCATTATTTATGACCCATTCATTGCCGATAATTGTGCAACATTATTTAACGAGGCTAATCTGAATCAGCGAGTACCCTACTTAGAAAGAACATTGCCCAGTTGCCTTGTTTCGTGGGTACTGAATCAATCCTGTTTGAAAGACTGCAGACAGCACAGCATTCTACATGTCCCACCTGGCAGTTTGGCCGACTACAGTGAATCAACGAGGTGCGACCGGCGTAGGTTGAAACAGCGGCATCACCGTACCGACAATCTTGATCACAATTTTCAGGAATGGATCCATGACCGTCTGGGAAAATGCCTGTGTGGTTTCCACATTCTACATAAACTCTACGTAACACAATACCGCAAGGCTTAAAACGTTAAACTGTTAATAGAGACTAACAAAAATGTTTATCTGAGGAGAAAACTAAACTATCGTAGTCAACAACCCGAAGGTTGGTTGGATCCTCCCGAAGAAGGCATAATAAACCAGAGGTAGGACGGCCAGTTTCTTTCCTCTGGGACCTACAGTTTAACGTGGAATCTGATCCACGGAACAACCTGGTATAGCTCATATGATCAAACACAACTACTAAAAATCTCCGCACCCACTGAGATTTGAATCTGAGATCGGAGCAGCGAACTTTTTAAAACAAGCGCCTTACCACTGAGCTACCAGACCGCACTTAAAAAGAAAAGAAAAAAATCCGTCATGTGGAAGTCAATTGTTGATGTTATGTTTTCTATTCCTAGGATTAAATAACTAAAATAATTATTCCGCAAAAGCTATGTTAGAAAGTCTTAATTAAGCAATTTTAAGTGATATGCCTTTCAAATTTTATATACTGTACAAATAAAACAGAAATTAAACCACCTGTGTGATTGCGCGTATTAAGGCACCACCATACCAAATCAGTGAGGTACAAGGGAACCAGGAAACCATCCTGACTGCGTTTTTAGGTGGTTCCCGCAATTATCAAGGAGAATGCTGGGACGCTCTCCAAACTCCCTCTCATAGGGGGGCGTCCATTAGTTACGTGAGTAGGTACACATTTTTACTAAAAAATAAACAAAAAACGCTTATCACACAGAACATAGCTACAAGTTTCGCGTATAGATGGCAACACAACATTCCTCCAATAGGTTCTCTGACAAATCTAGTTCTATTGCGGGTAAGGACACACGTGCTCACACGCTCATAATTGAAATACACACCAAACGACAGGTGGTTTGCCTAGGGCCAATATACTCGTACATATATATATATATATATACTAGCCGATACCCGTGACGTCGTACGCGTGGACATAAAATTTCATTGCCAGAACTGAATATAGAAAGCTGTTAGTAACTTATGATTGGTCCCAAACACCGAGTAGGCATAATATGACAGGAAAGCCATCACTGAGTGATCAATATAGCGTAAAAAAGTGTACACCTACAGCATTGTTAGACCACGTACGATTTGCTAAGCATTTCACCCCTAACTTTGTGATATCTACAGTTTAATATGGAATCCGAAAAACTGAGCGTCCAGGCATGGCTCATGCGATCAAAAACAATCCTTAAACATCTTTACCTCGATCGGGATTTAATCCGGAGCCCACGGTCCAAACAGTTGCAAGCAAGCGCGTAACCACTCAGCCACCAGCCCGCAATACTGCAAGGAATTACATAGTCTTACACATCCTAAGCGTCGGTCAGTGTTCGCTTCGCTAATTTTTCAAAATTACATGACAATATGTACTATTTATACAGAAAAAGTATCCTATATACATCCTAACGCCAAATGGCATCTCCTTGTCAGATTTCATCACGATCAGATTAGCCGTTTAGCCAAAGAAACGTAACAAACAGACAGACAGACAGAGTTACTTTCGCATTTACAATATTAGTATAGATATAAAAAGTTAAAAATAAATAAGGGTGGTCTTTGAAAAATTTCATAAATTGCTATAGTTTTTCAACAATCTTTAGAGACCTACGTATGGCTGTAAATGATGAACGAATTTTCAGATTAGCACTTCTGGAAACAGAGACGAAAGTTGGTATTTTATGGTTTTTCACCGAAAACTTATACAAATCTTGAATCAAAGAAAGTTCAAAACACATTTTCAGATTCGGAGTGTTGTCAGTTTCCATTTAATAACCATGAATATTATAAAAAAACTGTTAAAAAGTTACGCACGTCTCCTGGTATGCAATAATCTTACTGATGACTTGATTATTGAAAATGATAAACGCTCTCAGTTTAAGGGGGGGCAGCCGCGAAGGACCTCCCATAAGAAATCAATGTTAAAACAAGCAAATTTCAGGTACAATTTATGAAGAAACTAATGGAGATACAGACCTGAAACTTTCGGAGTATCCAGATAAAACATCATCTGCAAATCACATAAAGATTTGTTACTGTATTTTATATAGTTTATGAATAATGATTTTTTGTTCTAAAAGACAAAAAAATTATTACCTATATAAATACCTTGGAGCTTGTAAATTTGCTCTTGTTGTTACGACAGGTACCATTTTATATTAGATTAATCATCGTTTTATTAACAAGAGATGCTGAAAGTCTGATTTCTTTATCAGTCTTAGTTTTTGAGAAAAGTGTACCAGAAGATAAAAAAATGTAGTTTTGAGAAAAAACTGTACTAAAAGTTTTACATACGAGAAACTAACATGCATTACAATACAGATACACTATTACCACGCATCACGAAAAAAATTAATAACTCCTAATCTAATAGTCAAATTTGTGTGAAACAAACGGCATTTTGTAGCTAAATAATAGAAGCATTGAACAAGTCGAAAAATAAAAAACCAATTTTTTTGAGCCTGTTCGCGACTGTCTCCCCTTAACACAAAGATTCCCAACTCCCCAACCTAACCGCCCCTTTTCCTATATATATACATTTACTGGCAGCCCCCTTTTCAGAAAAAAACATTCGGACTCCCCTTCCTGTATATTTAATGGAATTCCATACTATCCCAGCTATATTGGCTCGTAATCCACCTTTTGATCAATGATTCACTGGCACCACTCTTAGATGAAATGTATATACGAGTAACATATACTAGAAAAGCAACAAAAGATGTCTAAAATTACTGTATTAAAGATATTAACAATATTGGTATTCACAGTTTGACTAACAAATACATGTTATAAAAAAATATTATTAATTAGAGGGTTGAGCTTACTATAAGCCAAAAGATACTAACTTTTAGATATTTAGTGTCATACTTGTCATAAACAGCATAAATCGCAGCATTCAACTATCGACAAGCTTTTTCTTTGCTGATTTCGCTAAATCCTCTTTTGACTACATGTGATCAGGGGATACAATAAAATCTTCTTTGCTGCACCGATCGTAGTGGGTGAGCGGTTAACATTTTGGCCTCGCAATCGGGACAACGCAGGTTCGAATCCACGTCCGGGCATCCAGATTTGGGTTTTCCATGGTTTCCCCAAATCACTCCAGGTGAATGTCGGGTTGCTTCCTTCAAAAGCCCATGGCCGTATTCCTTCCCGTTCCTTGTCCCCAGTCCTATCCCGCCTCTATTGACCTCTACGTCGACAAGGCGTAAAGCCATAATTAAAAAAAAACTTTGATGCGGCCCTTTAAACTGAATATATTACTGGAAAGCAAGCCACACCGGTTGGTGGTACCACTGCTTTAGCAGAATACTGGAGGTTCAATACTTAATGGTGCCTCCTGACATGATGAGTAAACCTAATAACGATTCATGAAGGCGATTCTGCCACCCCTGTTGGCTCAGTTGGCTGCGGTACTGAGCTGCTGTTCGGCCCTGACAAGGGGGTGTCTGGTTCGAATCCTACTGCTGTAAAAAATTTTCACTATCATGACTTGGCCATCACGGTAGGAGAAGGGGTGGTGAACAATTCCTAATCACCTGATTGTGCACCAAAGTCGTGGCGCAATTCCCAAACCTCTCTGTAGTGCGTATGGAGCGAGGGTATTCGACACTGTTGACGCTGATTTGTCCGTCGAACTCAGCGAACCCATAGCGAGTATGCCTGAGTAAACCGGCATCGTGTTTCTCCCTCTCTCTTCTTCATTTCCCATTTTACACATCACAGATAACATTCTATAGTCTATACTGAACATACATACTATCAAAGTCCTTTACAAGAACACATGCGCAAACGCACTGGGAAAGGTAACGAGAATCCACCTCAGTTCATCTTCCCATGAGAGTTCCCATTGAGGGGTGCATCAGGGTACATCCTCCATGGTAACCACCAAAGTCCGGAACCGGGAGTGGCATTATAAAATGAAGAAGAATAGGATTCTACCAGTCAGAAACCTTCGTTTGGAGTTGATGAAATCAGATTTTCCCTGTGTTGCCAAGTTGGAGAAGCGTTAAAAATTCCAACAGCCCCTCTTGGGTGTGTGTGAAGACGCCGCAGCGGCACACAGCAGACCTGTTTGCGGGCGGCTCTGCAGCCGCCGAGGCCGCTGTTTGCGGACAGCACGCGCTAACACTTTGCGCAAACAGAGGCGGGCTGTCAGCCAGCTGGGACCGGTCACCGGACGTCTGGCAGGTAGCAATCAGGCGCTCCGAAAGGCGAGGCGACTCTAACACGTATCGACATGTCGCTGACAACGACTAGTCAAGTGATTGGGATAACAGCAAAAAAAAAAGACACAGTTCTAGCGATTTGTACTCTACTGTGCATTATTTGAGATGTGATATGGCCGCGTGCATGGTCACAACATTAATGCTGCAGTGATATTTAATAAAGTCATGAGCAATATTACCAAAGTTATACAAGAGATGTTAGGGAATTGGGTTACAAAACTTTGGTTAGACTATTGGTGGAATATGGTGGTGTAGATTAGGACCCACATTTTGGGTATTAAATACAGGAGTTGGAGAGCGTGCAAAGAAGAGCAGCTAGATTTGTTTGTGAAAATAATCGCAGGACCCAGTTAGTAACTGATATGATAACAGTGTTGGATTGTGGGTCATTGGAAGACAGGAGGAAGGTGAAGAGAGTGCTGGGAATGTACAAGCCATATGTTGGTGATAGTGCTTGAAAGGATATTGGTTGAAGAATTAGGAATAGTGTATTGAAGGGGAAAGATAACAATGGTCACATACTGGCACTCGATTACGTGCATCAGGGAGTGGAAATTTTTTATTTCGTTAGTAATATTTCAGGGATTGGGACAAATTACCAAGTGAAGTGATGAATAATTTTCCAAAACCACTGAACGAATTTAAAATTTTTAAATAGCAGAAGTAAATAGGGGAGGGTTTTAATATTCAAATCACATAAGATAAAATAAGATAAAAAGGGGTAATTAGTTGACATGAAAATACCAACGGAGCGTGTGCTCCATCGAATTTATATTAATAATAATAACAACTTAATAATAAAAAAGTGTGATATTGCAACATTCATGGAAATATTAGTGTGGCTGAATCTAGAGGACTGGACATGTTCTATTCCAGCTTAGATTCGGAGAAGGAAGAAAAGTTTCAGACCGATTAGTTGAACTCAGTAGTAGGCAAGTTGGAGAACTTGTTATCCGTCCAATTCACTTGTGCCTGTGAGGAAAGAAAGTAGCTTGTAATAAAGCAACATGAGAGCAGGAGACGTAATTCATGCGAATCTCAGTTAGTTAATTACTTGCAACATGTAACCATATAACTGTCTATTTTACTCACTGTACCATCGGATCCGTAACGCTATGACGAAATACATCTGCGGCCACATACGTTACTTTTATTTATCGTATGATTATTTAACAAGGTACACAATAGGTATACAATATGTTACTGAAAATCAAGGTTGTAGGCGTTATTTAATAACAACTCGATTTAGTTAAGCAACCGCGGATAAATGAATTGCCAGAACAGTGAAAAAAAAGTGTGTATTGCGTTTAAATTAACACATTTATTTTTATTTTTTATTTTTTTACTTATATTCGGTTGATGCAGACGTTTTCTTATAATCTCTGTACAATCATAAGGTTTGAACTGCAAAATATTAACAATGTTAGATCATTTTTAGGGTTATGAACCTTATTTAATAAGAACTGATTTTGGTAAAACAACTGCGAGAAAATGAACTGTTGGAACACTTCTTTCAACCCGTTATTTACGACGGTTTTAGACGCTATTATATTCGATGCAGATATTTTCGCTGTATGCTCCGCCACTGTTACAGTAAACTCGAAGAAATGACTTGTTCAAACACTGCGTTCAACCCATCATTTTTTATCAACTCAAAAGATAGTATTTCAATAAAATTCCAAAGGGGAACCTAGTTGAAAATGTAATATTGGATCTATATAAGGTATTTGACGGAGTCAGCCAAAGAATGGTGGCAAGCATGGGCGCCGGGAGGGGGGTGCAAGGGGGTGCACTTGCACCCCCTTGACATCCTGGGTCGCCGTCTGGGCAGTAGTAGAGCTAAAAAAAAAGGTCGCCCAACCCGGAAAATTTTGTGCCGATAGTGGGGGGGCACCAATGCAGCCCTGGTGCACCCCCCTACATCCCGGGTCGCCGTCTGGGCAGTAGTAGAGCTAAAAAAAAAGGTCGCTCAGCCCGGAAATTTTTGGGCCGATAGGGGGGGGGGCACCAATGCAGCCCTGGTGCCCCCCCCTCCCCTAGAAGCAATCCTGCCGGCGCCCATGGTGGCAAGTAAAGTTTAAACCAGTGATTTGAATATGAATCTGCCTTGCTGGGTCGAAGAATCCTCAGGAAGTAAAGAGGGAGGGTACAAAATGAGGTGGCAGTGAAGAACGCCGTGGTTAGTCTTTTATACCCTGTTCACTCCGAACTGACAGCTCAAGGTCAAGCTCCCCAGTCCCCAGTACTCACCTCACTACCACCTACCTAGCTCAATGCTGCTTCCAGGTAGGCGTGTGGTAAATTTTCCCTCCGCATGGAGGGGTAAGGGCAGTGGAGTGGGGATGGAGTAGATTGACCTTGAGCCGCCTCTGTTAACTGAACAGGTTATAGGAGCACAGCTACTCATTATTTATAATAAATGGTTCTATACATGTATTGGTTTCACGTAACCTTTATAACAGGATCAAAAAGATAGAGGAGAATTCTGAACAGGATGGTATATGATGGTACAACAATGAGTGAATATAAATGTTAAAACGGTATACACACAGAAAAGATAGGCTAGGCGTGATCTTACAATAAAGGAGGGATCGTTCTTGAAGGCATGAATCTTGGCATACTATTTGATGATACGTTCAATTTTGGAGGATGTACGTGGGGATTTTCAAGGTCTGCATCTATTGCACAGGGTGATGAGTGAATACAATAAGAAATAAAGGAACTAAAAACAAAGGCATGTCCAGGTTTGAATATGATGGGAATCAAATACAGGAGATGGATGGCACCCAAATCTGTTTGCGGAAATTTGTATAAAACACAATCAGTGAGTGATAAGTGTTTCAGCTTTGCAGTTATCGCAAGATGCGGTGAATGTGGAATATGTGTAAGAATATGATCGCGATGATGCCTGTACAGATATTGGGTTATGAATTTCAAGTAGTATATGGAAGGCAAGAGACAACCATTACTATACACCAGCACATAATTTGGTGTATAAGGGTGTAGTGTATTGCCACACAGCATCGAAATAATTCGAGGAGCTGTATATGTAGCTCGCACATTTGGACGCTCTGAACAACAAAGGTAACGGTAATTGCCCGGTTGCGCTCCGGAATGTGACCTTGCGCCGAATATCCCTCAATGAAGGGACGCAGTTTAACGCTAGGGTGACGTGGCGGGGATAGTGCAGTGAATTGCGAGCTGTTTGGTGGGTGCGTGGCCAGCCTGCAGAAAGGATGTGCGGCGACTAACGCCGATGCGGTGTGTGGTTACTCTTGTGCTCCATGTCGTTACCCGAGAGGACGTGGGACTCCAACAGCCAGCAGAAAATGGAATCATCGTGTTGGACGAGTGCGGGGAGCAGACTCGGCGCCTTCTGCTAAATGGTAACCTTGCCGATATGGTGATCACCGCAAATCATTATCGTATTGATCAAACCTGTATCACCCTAGAGAAAATTTCATTGCCCCCCTGAGTTTAATCAATGGACATATAGAAAACCCTGAGAACTGACGTAAAAATGAACCTATTGTTGTATTTCAAGATGTTTGTGTAATTGTGTCATAGTGTTGTTAACAACATTTGATGAAGAATAATTCTGTAATAAACGTTTATTAACGTCAAACATAGGTAGAACGGTGTTGTAAATGTGCAAACCAATATCCTGATTCCTCATATCAGCAATTTTAATTATTAATAATATTTTATTGATGATTTAGGCAAACAAAGATTAATTTAAGAGGGAGTACACATCAGCGTTTAGGACCAACCACCAACCCTCTGCGTTCAAGTATTGTATCCGTCTTCAAGGATTGCATCTTCAGGATCGTATGTAGCTAAAAGAGGATTTGACGTGATCAACAAACAATTTATTAGCTTAGAAAATAAGCCGCTTATCTATAGTGGAATGCAGGGATATAATATTGCAGATGAGTGATGAGAAATAAGGCGCCAAATATCGAAAAAGTAGTGCCATTACACTGAACTCATCCCTCTAATTAATAATATTTTTCGTAATACGTATTTGTTAATAAACCGAGAATAATACAACAATATTCTAAATATCTATAACTTTGTTGTAGGCCATGTTCCGCAGTTGTTGCATAAATATTTTATAATAAAAATCCGTCTTCTAAAAACTGGTTTTATTTTTAACTTTCCTCTACCAGACGCGTTTCGCCCTTCTGGAGTGGGGCATCGTCAGTGGCTATAAATAACATAATATTTTTGATCATATTTGTGTATGCGAATCTAGTACATTAATTATATACATATATTCATGCTGTAATCTAGTCGCCGAAATATCGTGTAGCAACGCACTCTTGACTCGGCTAGTCACCCGAGAGCAGTTTATACATTCTAAACGCCGAGAAAGACTTCGTTCTTATATATTCTATATATTGTTTTCATGGTATCTATGTTCAAACATAAATTCACTTCTTAATACTAAATTATCTGTATGGTTACTAAGTTATGTACATACACTCTACTTACTAAAAACTGCAGCGGCTAGCACATGTCAGTCCGCGGAAGGTGTATACAATATTACAGCATGAATATATGTATATAACTAATGTACTAGATTCGCATACACAAATATGATCAAAAATATTATGTTATTCATAGCCACTGACGATGACCCACTCCAGAAGGGCGAAACGCGTCTGGTAGAGGAAAGTTAAAAATAAAACCAGTTGTTAGAAGACGGATTTTTATTATAAAATATTTCTAAATATCTGTTAATAATTTTAGAAATCTATCCTTGTTTTTCTATATATGATATTGTACGATTCGTCTAACAAGGGCTCTATCGTTTCACTGTTTCAAAAATTGTGTGACAAGCTAAAAAGTTGAAGCACTTTTTTTTAGGTGGCTGTGAGTAATTTTTTTTCGTAAAGGGGATGGTAGTCCAAAAAAGATTGAGAACCTATGTTTTAAATATTAATAAAAGAATACTTATATTTCTATTATTTAAATAAGAGTTCAAAGTTTTTATTTCTGATACAACGTCATGGTTTGCTAGATTATTTTATAATTCGTTTTCAAAAGATATTTGTATCATCCGCATCAAATTCCTATCCGGCTATCCAGATTTCGGATTTCTATGTTTTCCCGAAATCAGTCTGGCCGAATTCTGGAATGGTTCCCTCGATAGACCACGGCTAAATTCGTTTCCATTCCTTATCCCCAATCCTCTACTACATTTAATGAACTCAACGTTGACGAGAAGTAAACCCGGAATATAATGCATCAACTGAGACAGAAAAATGTGTGAAGCAATGAAACAAAAAGTTTGAAAAAGGCCTATCATACTGGGAGGAATTCATATGATAAATTCAGTGCTCTTTCGCGTTACATTTCATCCGTTTCATTTCATTTTGGATTCTCAATAACAACAAAACACTGGAAGCTACTTAGCATAAATGAATGTGTGGAGTCGTTTCTCATGTGCAGTATAATAACATACAGAAGTCTCGGTTTTATGCCGTCGTAAGAATGAAAGATGACGCCAACATCGAATATATTAGCAACACACTTTGTCAGATGAAAGCAAAACTGGGGTAAGTCAGGCGAATGCGGAACAAACTGTCTAAGAGCACTAAATATTCAAACAGGCTTCCAGCTACACAAAGGAGCTCAACGTTTCTTTCTTCGCACAAAAACTACTGCGGTGGTGCAAAATGTTGACTCTGAATTTAATGGATTTTTACATCTGGTGGGTACCATAAAGTCGTTTGCCATTACATTTATTTATCTGCTTTCGTATTCAGAGTGGGGAAAACATTCTATATCGTTTGGTAAAAATGTTTCTGGGATTTCCACTTCAATTAAAATTTTGGTGCAAGTAGAAGAAAATGGATTAATAGAAAGATGATCCTTAAGGAAAGAAGATTCAACGTCGTATTTTAAAGAAAGTCTTCATCTAATTACAATTTCAACTGGAGAAAAATAAACACAAAAGAGTTTACACAAAAGAATTTACTTTCGCCGCAAAATAGGAGACACTTTTTGTGCTTCTGTCAATAAATCAATTAAAAATGACACAATGGCAACATAATTTTAAAGATTTATGCGTATTGCGCCCTACAAATGTGATATAAAGGTTCACGTTGACCATTTAGCCATTTAGCTGATACACTGATTTTTTTGATTACCAGTTCTTGGATGGGAATTTTACCAGTGTGTTATAAAACTAGTCTACAACATCAGTATGTTGGTACATTACTAACTTGACCATTTATCTTTTTCTTTAGACTGGGACGCCTGAGGAATTTTTTTCGCCAGAGCGGGGCGCCTAAGAAATTTTCTAATTTTTTTTTATACTTTACTAGTTTTTATTTAAAAACGAAGAACACTCATAACAAGTAGAAAGTTTTACATGTTAACTGAGTTACTTAGCCTTAGTGTCTGACATCTAACGTTTAACTAGCCAGTTGTTTTGTATTTCTCGGCAGAACAAATCAGTTTCAAAATATCGGGTCTAGTTTTCAAGTACAATTACATGATTTGTTGATGTTAGTAGTGGTAATCAAAATCCTCTCCTCAAACACTTCGGTTAACCACCATGATCGCCAAGCTTTTTTTTATGGGAAGTGGGGGGGGGTTGTTTGGGGGGGCCTATCCAGTTTCAGTAATGTTGGATGTGCGAGATGGTCTGGATGACGGATAAATTTCCACCTTTCGAACTTTTAGTGAAGAGTGATGAATTCGGTTGGTATAACCGTGGCTAAATGGAACATATTGTACTTTAACAAGTGAACTTCCCGGACAGTGCTATTGTTAGCCAACGTGGACACTTACAGTTATCACGCCGTCCTATAACGGAAGGTTTATTTCAACCTGGTCGTCGTGTAGTAACGAACTTGTTTATTCCAAAGATCACCCCTGAGTGCCTGAATAATGAGTGCAATAGTGAACGCAGCCCTGCCAGAAGATTATATAGTTTCGTGGACAGGACGGTTTCAAAGCTTACAGGCCCAACTGACCATTGACAATCTGCGTTCGACTGAGATCTTGAGGGAACCCCGGTCTCGAGCTCTCTTATTACTGTCAAAATTAACACACCCGGAGCGAAAGTGCTGCAATACCAGCGTCAGAAACTTCATATCCGCAATGATCGCTCATTTTGATCCGCCACAGAAGCGCAATGCAGCGCGCATTTAGCTCCCATGCACCGGGGCAGTCACTTAGTTGCGGCTAGACATTCAATGCACTTCGTTTGCCGACCTCCCGTACGCCGTCCGCTTTTCACTTGTTTCGTCACACAAAATAAAATACGCCATAACTGGCGCCTAATGGCTCTTCTTTCCGCTCCGGCGCTCAGCTAAAAGTCTCTCGTCCAGACTAATCGATAATTAATGGTCGACTGCCGTCCGCCGCAACCAATGTAACGCATCGACACAATGCGGGTAGGTTACGGTTCACACTGAGTACCGATCAGTACTGCTTCTAACGAGCCAACTTAGGACGGATATTGCTCCTCGGCAATGTTTTATTTATTCATATACGAAGGATCATAAAAAATAAGTGCAACAAAGTAAAGCGAAGCATGATCTCCCACACAATGAAGAAATAAATAGCAGGCTAGAAGACATGGTCGGATGTCGATGTAATTCGTACACATACACACCATCGGCGGGTATGTAAATGATTAGAACAGCAATTCCTTGCGAAGCGGCCACTTAGTGCATTAGTGCTGTTGCCGGGACTGGTAGGGTATATAAGGGATGTCAACAGAGTCAGACGTTGAGTGATCACTGTGAAGGACATGAGATGCCGTGCAGTTATGTGAAACAGAGTTATCAGCACTTAACACAGTTTGAAAGATGAATGTGCGTCCATAAGACGCGACATTTCGGAGCCAGACTCTGGTTCTGTCTTCTGTCGAACATGGAACCAGAGCCACGCTCCGAAACGTCGACTCTTAGGGAGCGTCCATAAACCACATAGCTGCATTTTGACCTCCTGTGAACCCCCCTCCCCCCACGTAGCCCGACTTGGCTTTATCCTCTAACTCCACCCCTCCTCCCAGGTTGCATGTAGCTTTTTTTCCCTTTTGATTCCAGAAGACATTGTGCACTGTTTTCTCTTGTCAGACTGTTGTAAATTACATACGGAGATAATTAAATGAAGGAAATAAATATTCACATGTTGTTATGTGTTCTGTACCACATTTTAACTGTGAAAAATTATATGAACGCAAAGCTACGTGGCCTGGCTAAGAATTACCCCTCCCCTCTCCCCCCACGTAGCGCAGCGTAGCCTTCCAGTCAACCCATCCCCCCCCCCCCCGACCGAAGCACGCAGTTTATGGACGCGCTTTCCGGTGGAAAGCTCGAGAAGATTTTATTCGTCTTATTCACCGAGAAAGCCTAAGTTCTTTCATAGTTTGAAAGGGTCGTCATTATTGGTCTTCATTTGGTAGAGTCGTGCAATATCCAGATTTTTGGGGCATTCGGATGTGACAGTGGCTCCATGTTTGGCTGCATGGAAACTTAAGAGCAGTCATACTCGTCGTCAAGGTTCCAGTCGACCACGTCTCACCACCACAAGGGAAGACTGCAGTATTGGCCTCATCGAAACGCCTTCACATCTGCGCCTGCTATCAAATAATGGACGCCCTGCAATATACTGGGTCATCCCGTACCATTTGTCGGAGATTAACAGCAGGCTGCCGTGAACACCACAACACAAACAGCTTCGGTTTGAGTGGTGCCGTGACCGGGAAGTCTGGACTGGGTGATGGACGGCGTCACATTGTGTTCAGTGATGAATCACAGTTCTGCACAGCCTCGGAAGATCATCGTTGATGAGTATAGTGGTGACCAGGGCAGAGGTCCCATTCTTCCAACTTTTTTGAAAGGCATCGCGTTGTTACTCATGGTTTCATGGTGTGGGGTGCCCTCTATCACGACTGGCAGTGATTCAGGAAACTATGGCGGCACAACGGTACGGGATTGACATCCTGTGTCCTCGTGTGTTACATCTCATGCTATAGCGATCCATGAAGTTTCATTTCCTTTCCTCTTCCCCTACCGGTTGATTCATTTTTTTATCAGGCAAATTATTTAGATTTCCTATAATCAAACAGTCGGGATCAATTGCGTTTGGCCAAGATAACTTCACGTTCTCAGCTCTGCAATGGGCGCTACATATTAATAAATACAAAGAAGGTAAATGAAATACGATATTGCCCATCTGATACTCGTACAGCATCTGGATTACCCTGTTGCAGTTCGTGGTTAATTAATTTCAAGTGCCGGCCTCTGCCACGTTGGGTCTAGAGTGCCGAGGGTGACCGGTTAGAATCCGACCAAGGGCATGGGTGTTAACTGTTGTGTGCGTCTTGTCGTCCACTTGGATAATCAAACAAATCATTATTACAACTATTGAACACGTAAATAAATTGGTGTTGATTCTATGACTAACACGTCGAAAGTTACCAAAGGCATAGAGATCAACCCAACTGAGATAGCAGAGCCTCATCCCCAAAGTAAGTAGGAATCAGCTAAATAGAAATGGAAGAGATTTGCCTTAATAATCAATTTAAATCAGTCGTCACAAGTCAACTATTGTAAGTTAGTTTGTAAAGTGATGACTGCGAGAACATTCAGTTGTGCGGAACAGTGGGGATGGTATTTCTTGGTACTAATGTCCACTTTGTTGGAGTGGGCAATCATTAATCTTCAGTCAGTGCATTCTAAGTAAGCTCTTACAATCTTTCGCATAGGAAGGTAATTATACTTTTCGGTTGGAGCCATTCGGTTTGGTTGTGTGAGAAATAAACCCACTTGTAACAGTGATGTTGGTTGTAGAAGCAAGTGACTTTTTATTTGTGAAATAATAGTGAAATTACCACATTTGGTCCGTAAAGATGGGACAGGTGGTACGCAGCCAGAATTTTAACAATTTGTTTGTGAATTATTATATTATAACAAAATATAAATTAGTCAGTGTTGTTAAAATAAAATGGATACTGTACTCCTACGAAATAAGACTATAAGGAAGTATAAGCCATGATCCAAACTATCTAAAATCCATGAATATTTCAACGCACAGTAAAAGCATGGTACTTTCAGGATATGGTTGCATTGTCTGCTAAAATAGTCTACTCCCTAAACACGTTTCCAGAGAGCAGGGTTGCTTTGAGGATTAAGTTAATGACCGTTTTATGAGTGCGTTATTGCAGGTCTTAAGGTACCTCCGTATAACTGTTGGTAGATTTGATTAATAATAAGCAGAGGTAAAAAAATTAGGCCCATAAAAGTTATTGGTCCATAGAATTAGTTTGAGAAACGCTGTCCTAAGCCGATGAGCTAATGTAGTGTGGCCACCAGACACAAAAGAATCTAAGAACGCTTAATGAAGGACTAATTGATCCGATAATATCAATCTCGGTAATTCATTATCATATTAATTAAATCACCCGCGCGTTAAAGCGTCACCACACTAGATCGGGTAGGTCCAAAAACCGGGTCCAGCCATCACCTACCTAGGTGGGGGTGGTCCAGTATACAGGCCATCTTAATTACGGTTTTTAGGCGGTTTTCCGCAATCTAGGCGAATGCTGGCGAGGCCTCCAAACTCCGACTCATAAACGACACGTTTCACAAACAAAAATACACTTGCAACACAAATTATACAATACTTTGGTGTTGGCCACGATCCACAGTTGTTGCATAATGTTTATGAATTAAACTCCGTCTATTAACAACTGTTTTATGTAAGCGACTGTTTTATGGGGTTTGATCGATTGAAAGCCAGGATAGTTGAATTGTGGGCGAACCTCTGTACTATGGCACTTACTTGGCTTACTAGTTCTGCTTCCGCTCCCGTCCGGCCAGTCCTCCATCCGTCTGCGACAGTTAGCTGTAACTTTAGGAGACTGCATGGACCAACCAGGTTACGAAATAAGGCAAAGTCTTCAATTACCATTTCCTATTTATTACGCTTGTGCCATAGAGAGGTTACACTGCTAGAAGATTCCCGCTAGCAAGTTTCCAGAGCGCTTAGATTCCAACAGACTAGAGAAGTAACTTACAGTTTAACATTGGCATCAAGGAGCGTACCTAGATAGGAGGTACCGGCTTGCTTTCCCAACGTCTCGGCGTCGATGCTTAACCCGACATAGTGGCAGCGTAGGTGTGTTTTCAAACTGAGAGGTTCTGCTGCCTTGCATTTATAGCGTAACTCACACGCCAGTACACGTTATCTCTGTCTTTGCATCGAATGTACTCGAAAGTCGGCGCGTGACTTGAGTCGGTGACCTCCCGAATGTTCTAGAAGGATGTCATGATCCTTTAGACCTCTTTCCATTTGGTCATGTTTAGCTCCGTTCAATACCCTTTGTCTCACGTGTGACTGATGCGCGATTTTGATGATACAACACCGTCAGCAATCTACTTTCCGTCACTCGGCTTCGCTGCGCTCTGCAGCCGCCGTTTAATACCGTACTTTAAAAAATATTTATTTACTCCTTGTTTAGTTAAAATCCCCATTACATTTATTAATTTTTCTTTCACCAGACGCGTTTCGCCCTTTTGGAGTGGAGCATCATCAGTGGTGGGAAAATTGTGGTGACTATAACATATCAGTCCAGAACAGCACTTTCTGCATTTTTTTGGACTGGTGTTCCTTTCTAAAATTTAACATTTCTCTCTGTAAACTTTCATACACTTTCACTTTCTGCTATTTGTTTTGAACAAGCACTTGTTATGATCACACACGAACTGGTTTTCCCACCACTGATGAGGCCTGATTTTAAAAGGGCGAAACGCGTCTGGTGAAAGAAACATTAATAAAACAGTTATTAACAGACAGAGTTTAATTCATAAACAAAATATACGTTTCACTGACAGATAGCATGCATCCGAATTCCCCCACCAAAACTATGACAGGACTAACAAGCAAGTAGTAGTTGTAACCTTGCTTGAAAGAATCACAGCGTGTTGAAGAGGGTGAGCCAAACAATTAGCTAAAATTAAAACGCCATAAACATAATGAGATTAGTTCAGTTAAATTGTAATTTTAAAAACTGTTGTTCAAACTATGTTTACAATCTGACGCGTTTCAACTGTAGTCAAGGTATCATCAATGTCACTGGTATAACAATGATTCCGTATGGTCGTAATGACCTGGTGGCAGGGTTTCTATTGGCTGCGCATTTCGCCCCCGTTTTAGCCGCCTTAACCTAACCCGGCAATCCTACCGGGTAGCCTACAAGGGACCTACAGTTTAACGCGAAATACGAACCACGGAAGCGTTCTATTGACTTTATATTACACAGAAAGCTGTGTCAGAGGTGATGGTAGCGTTAAGGGCCTATGAAAATCCCCGACAAGGAATCGAATCGGGGACCTTTTGATCTCCAATCAGACTCCTTAACCACTGAGCCAATGTCGCTGGTAAAAAGAAACTGCGTAAAAAGATCGTAGCTTTAAATAATCGAATCAAAAATGATTATGTATCAAGCTTGGTAGAAGCAAAGATGATAAGCTACCACACCCAGCATTAAGCCATGAGACCAGAGATTCCCTATTTCTTCTCTAAAATTCTCTCCCTCCATGTAGCAGCAGTTTACGCCAATTGGGTCGCTGCCGAGATTGTTCCAGCAGTGCATTCATTGATACGAAAAATCAACACCAATATCGTTTACTGCAAAAATTCCTAATGGCTTCTCATACATTTTTCCAGAAGTTTCATTGCGTTACTGTCGGTCACAGCGCCCATCGCTTTTGCGGGATCACGAACACTCAACCACCGTCACCAAGTCATATTTATGCGTCTTTGGCAGAGATAGAAGCAGGACCAGTGAATATTATATAATAAACGATATCATGTTTTTTTTTTAAAAAAAAAATCATGTGTGTATGTTATTTTATAATTTTTTCCATTAGTCTGAAAGGAGTTCAAAAAAATTCTGTTCTCTAAATTTGTTTTCTATGAACTGTTTGTCGAAGAACTATGTATTTTTTTATTATTTCTCAGTGTTGTTTAATTTAGTATATGTTTCTGAATAATTCGTATGATGATTTTTTTTTTTTTGCTCTTGTTGTTTTGGTTTCGATTTCTGAGTTACCTTGGAGAACGTTTGAGTTTTTCTTCATTTGTGAGGTTCTCTCACTATGAGCAGTTTCGTTAAAATCAGTCCCTTATTTTTTGCGTGCCCACAGACACAGAAACCAAAATTTCATTTTTTTTCAGTTTTGCCATTTCTATCAAGAAATTAATTTTATGTTCGGACACATCTGGTGTATAACTTAACCCATCCATTACTATCAAAAACAATGAACTAAGATCACTTTAGTGGCAGCGAAATTATTATATGGCAAAATAATCGAGAAATAAACACTTTTCTTTCTATTGTACACAAATATAAATATTTTTATATCTGTTCTTTTGATACAGAATATGATCGAATTAGAGATAAGTATCAAGTTGTTAGGTAATACCGTTTTCGAGATATCCCTGGTAACAAAAAATTGTTGAATTGGTATCTATGATTTCTAGTGAAAAAAACTTAAAATATCTCATTGACGAAATCTTAGCAACAACACTGCACACTCTTTGTGGTATAGCACACTAAAAAGAAAGATGTAGCAGTGTCGAAACGTGTTTTGATAGAAAAAAAGTGACTTTGCTGCAGATGGCACATATGAACTCTAGGAGGGACTAAAAGGAATGGTGAAGGCTTATGAGCTATGGTCTGTATAAAACTGTCAGCGTGTATTTGTACAGGCTTACCAACATCAAAGCATGTGCTCGCCGAAATGTATCGTTTATCATGCAGTAATTTACTTTTCAGCGTGGAGGGTGAGGGCAGCTATTTACAGATCGCCCATGCAGAGAGAGGGAGACTTTATTTTCCAGTTCATCGCATCTAACACGGCGCTGTTGTAGCGTGTTCCATTGTGGCAGAACGCTGACTCACGGAGCTTAAGACCTTTTCTCCTTGCGCTCACGCTAGCTCTGTGCGTACATGCATCCGGGGAAGAGCCCAACAAATCTCTTTCGTGACGTAATACGCTGGCGTGATTGAGGGGATCACCATGCACTCCCTCTTCGTATAAGGCGGCAATAGAACCAAAACGAAACCTCCGCCCTCTCTCCCTATGACACCTCCTTCTATCAGCACTATCTATATATGTATATAAAGATGAATGTATGTTTGTTTGTTCTTCATACAAATCCACAGTTTTCCCTCGATCTCGATGAAACTTTGCACACTTATCCTTTGAAACAAGGAGAAAAATACTGTCTACATTTGGTTGAAAAATTATCTGTATAAATAATACATGCTGTCTTATAATTTAGAAAAATTACTGAACGGCGATAGACAGACGCGTTGAATGTCTAGGTCTCTGTATTGCCTTTCGATACAGCGGTCGGGTAGCTCAGTGGTTAAAGCGCTTGCTTACTGATGTTTTGATCGTGGTCTCCGATTCAAACCTCCGTGGAGGCAAAGATTTTTAAAAATTGTTTTTGATCGTGTCACGCCCTGGACCGTTGGTTATTCGGATTGAATGTTAAACTGTACATATCAAAAATTTAGGGGTGCAATGCGGTGGCAAATCTTAGGTGTAGGTGTACACTTTTTTTCGTTATATTGATCACTCAGGAGTGATTTAAAGTCAGTGTGTGTGTGCTCTGCAGAGATAATACTACAATTGCGGAAGTAAGTCTCTGTCATTTTATTACGTTTTGACGACTAAATGCCTCTACCGATATTGACGGAATTTGACAAGAAAATCTGTAGGGAGGGCACAGGACATTTTTTTTTTCGGTATGATTAACTGTTGTAGTCAAGAAATTTTGAGAACTTATCGAATGATGACAGAGAAACAGATGTGTGTGTTAGTCTGTAATGTTACGTCGGTTGCTCAAGGTGTGCTTCTTGCGCATTATGTTGTGTATAATTTGTTAATAAACTTCGTTTAAAGAAAAAACGTATTATTTAGTGTAGATGTAGATATTCTCTGTCCTATTACTTTGTGTCTGCTTAAATGTTTCTGGCACCAGTTTATTTTGCCTTCTTTTTTGACATGCCTTACAGCTCTAGCAGATCACCAGCAGCTAAAGTTATTGGAACCCAAGAATCAGATGTTCATGCTGAAGAAAAGACCAATCTGAAATAAACCTGTCCTTAACACCCCTACCCCCCCCCCCCTCCCCACATCCCCTCACCTTCCTTTGTTTTTCTGTTTTTGAATATATTGGAAATTGATTCTCTTCAAGAGACAGGTTTAACGGTAGAATGATATGGTGATGGCTTTTCTATCATATTATGCCTACTCGGTGTTGTTTGGGACCAATCCTTTGTTACCAACCACTTTCTGTATTCAATTCTGGCAAAGAAATTCTTAATCCACGCGTACGAAGTCGCGGGTATCAGCTAGTACCTAAATATTTAAACTCCTAAAACAGCATTTCAACTGAATGTATTACCAGAGTAACGTTAACGGGACCAGCACATACATCCCTTTTTTATGACAATTTTAGCGTTCCGTACGTTCCGAATGAAAGGAAAACTCATGAAATAATACATTTATCCGCCTGTTCCTGCATCGTAATCAGTGAAAATTTTAACTTTAGAAATAGTGATTGGATACTAGTTTAGTTATTTCTACTCCAAACACAAATGAACGTAAAATTCGGATAGGAAATTAATTATAAGGCATTTAGAGGGAGATGAAATTAAATTTACAACTAAATTTCAGAAACTACTTTCAGAGTAGTTATGAAAAGGCGTTCGATTAAGTAAATAGGGAGCAACTATGGAAATAATGCAAAAGAATGGATATACAAAACATTTAATATAAGCTATACCGGTTATTTGTAAAAGAACACAAATAGTATTAGGTTTGGAATATGAACTGTCAGAAGAGATGACAATTAATCAAGGAGTGCCACAAGGTTTAGTCTCTCCAACTTTTTTTATTAACTTAGGAAATGTAGGAAACGAAAGGTCTGGAATAAAAATAAGTAACGGCATATATATAAGCACTATGTTATTTACAGAGGATCAATTTATCATACGGGAAAATGAATATGAATTTCAGAAATCAATACATATATTAAATATTATTAGTAAAGATTATAATTTGCAGTTGTCCATACAAAAACAAAAGTTAGAACATAGCGAGGTAAATATCCTATCAGAGTCAATCAACCAATAGAACAGGTCGCAAGCTTTACCTATCTCGGTTGTAAAACATCGTTTAGTGAAGATAACGAAGTGAAAAATAAACTTCACCTATTTCTATACATGTATGGAACAATTCGAAGAACACCGAAAGGTAAAACCCGAGAGGAGACTCAACTCAAATTTTATAAAACAATGGCATTACCGCCTCTCATGTGTGGCCGTGAAACTTTTGTAAATAAAATACAATTAAAAAATAAAATCAGTGATCCGAAATTAAATTCCTAAGAGCAGTAAAAGGACACACCCTAAACGAAAGAATAACGAATTTAAAAATAAGGCAACCACTGAGTATTTCCTCTCTGAATGATAAAGTGTCCCAAAAAAAAAGGTTGGAAGGACCAGGTTTTAAGGGTGAGTCGTGACAGATTTCCAAAGCTTACCAACCAGTACCATCCTACAGGAAGAAGGGATATCGCTAAAACCACGGAGAGATTGTCAGAAAACTGATGTCGGAACAGAGTTTTGGGCCATGCATGAAGAGGAAGTTAGTAAGTAAAAAACTACTTATCTGAAAATTATTTCATAACTAGCAATTAATTTATAGTCATCTAACGATTACAAGGAAATTATAAAGGTTGTTCTAGGTTTTAAAGCTATCAAAAAAAATCAAACAATTTCAGCAAATTTGATACATCAGTCATCATTTTTTGACAAAAAATGTGTATATAATTGGATATAGAATTCAAAATCGGTTAATAAATATGTCATGTTAATACTTCTCTTTTTCTTCCTCTTCTCTACTTTTTCGCAACATTTTTGGAACGACTGACTTCGATGAGTTTTACTTAGTGTAAGGTCAAATTTGGAGCTATGGTTTTGCCCTTGCTGACGCCAAGCATTTTTATACCTATTACCAGGTCGTACTAGGTACTAATAGAGGAGGTTAAGTGTTTCCATCTGACAGTGAAACGTGTAAGTATGTTCAGCTTGTGATAAGTATATTTTTTGTTTCTCTTCTAATCGCATAAAATATATTTTTTGTTGCCGGCCTCGGTAGCGTAGGGGCTAGAGTATTAGCTTCGCGTGCCGAAGGTCGCCGGTTCGATTTCGGCCGCGGGCATGAGCGTTTAAGTGTTGTGTCTGTGAATGTCATGTCCGTCTTCTGGTGTGTCTAATTAGCTGGAAAAATTACCATCGAGCTGGTTGTATGGCCTAGATACCAAAAGCCATTGAAATTTTTTTTGTGAAATGTGTAGTTTATGAGGGGTTGATTAGAGACCTCCGCGGAATTTACCTTTATGGCTGCGTAAAATCACCTAAATACCATCGTCAGGACGGCCGGTACGCGAGGGCTTGAACTCTTGCCCGGTCCGTTACACCTCCTCGATCCAGTGTTCAGCACCTCAGCGCATTCAGCAATGTTGATGCGTGTCATGTCAATACTATTTCAAAAAAAAAAAAAATGTTCTTTTATAAATTTCACCATAAATCTTTTTTTAATGTTAAAATAAATCTTCAAAGCTTTTAGTTTAATACGCAATCTGGTTACGAAACTCTCAGCTAGCGAGAGAAATTTTTACTTGATGATATTTGATATTTTTTGTTTGTACTGTAGTGGACAACCACCACATTTGAATTCTGAACTAATGCAGACAGGTGATTAAATAATAGACTTTTGTTTATTACATAAAACCAATGTTAACACATAAGCAGGTGACACCAGAAGAGCATTAGCTATGTTTTTCTAATAATAAAGGAATATAAAGGGACAGGTTGTGAATATTCCAAGTACATGAGCAGTCCAGAACAATGGCCGACGACATGTTGGTGGCATCCACTGGGTTACAGAGTCTAACGAGATCTTTGTTCCCAACGAAGCAAGATGGCTAGGGTGGAAACTTGTGACCAGCTTGAAGGGAAACGAGGAATAAAAATTCACATTGGGAATATTTTAAACTAAGTGCTTTTTCTATTGCTTTGAATTTCCATATCTGATGACTATCCTTTGGCTGGATGATTTGCCCCCGAGATGAGGCAAAGCGAGAAAGTGGAACAAGTGGATCCGGACGTCAGCAACGAGAAGTCATCTATCGTTGCCTGTACCTTGTAGGAACTCGACGTGGGGAAGACACGGGAAGACATCAGTTCTTCAAAGTCTTCGGGAAATCATTGTAAATTGAAATCAGGATGCCCGGACGGGGATTCGAACCAGCGTCCTCCCTAATACCAAGTCCGATCATTATCACTCACCCAATACGCTCAATTTGTCTGCCAATGGATGTAATGACTTCAAAAAATTGGGTGATCGGTGCTATAAATATCGAAGAAGAATGATTCTAAGTAATAGTCTTTAAGTTCTAAATCTGTGATTTTCATTTAATTCGGATAGAATCTTGAGCATGGATGCGTTACAGCAACGGTGAAACTCGTATTAGGTACAATAATAGCCAACCAGTTGCTTAAATTTTTTATTTATTAATCTTAACTGCAGTTTCGACAAACATAAGCTTGTCTTCTTCAGAAGTACATTTAGGGGTTCGTAGACGAATGCAATACACAACTTCTGTCATTTTAGTGCAAACCTGCACTATGTCAACAATTTCAAACAGTGCAGGTTCGCACTAAAATGACAGAAGTTGTATATTGCAATCCTCTATGAACCCCTAAATGTACTTCTGAAGAAGACAAGCTTATGTTTGTCGAAACTGCAGTTAAGATTAATAAATAAAAATTTTAAGCAACTGGTTGGCTATTATTGTACCTAATATAATTCAGATAGATTTGCGAAGTGTAACACAGTAATGTGGTGAAGGGACGGCACACATCACGACTTGTTTAACTTTGTCTGGTGTTGTTGTGGAGCGAGCTACCTCGGGCGCGGAGAGGAGAAGCTGCTCGTGCGTGCAGACGACTTGTCCTAAATTTGTCTGAATAATGTATGGCGGAACCAGTGCCTGTCCCCTCCGGCAATTTGCAATTCAGCGAGGAGCACGCCTCGGCTTTACCGACCGTTTCATTAGAGAGTTGTGGAAAGGCCGCAGGGACGCAATGTTATTGGCCAGGCAGTACTGCAACACGAACAGCCAGGGGACCAATACACGTAGAGGACACAACTACAGACAGAGTTCAGGCGTTCCGTGAGACAAATGCGTAGGATAAATTTATTAGACTGCATTTTACGACGTTTAAAGTGTCCGTCTATGCAGGTTCAGTCGCAGAGTATTCCTAATTAAATTTATGTTATAAGTAAATCATCTAATACAACGAAATATGATATAGGTACAACATAAGAGATTTAAAATTGTATACATTTCTATCATTTGCCCAAACTTCAGTTATAATTACTTACAAGAAGTGTGTATCGCAGGAGTACTTCCTAAATAAAAAGAGAGAAAGACGTAATTAGAAGACCCTCGACGCCCATTACACAATTACGTTACCGTCACACAACGACTGGGGTCCAAAAAAAGTTACCTTAAGAGAGCGATACCCATACCCATATAAACCACACAAAAGAATAGACGAATAAGACTCTGGTAGCAGATTTACAGAGATCATAATCACGAGTTAAAGGAGAAACTACCTAGGGAACATAATTTAAGGTATACTACATGCCTCAGCGCAGGAGTCTCTCAATGCAAAAGCAATTTGAAGAATTGGGGCTATGAAGAGTACGAAACATGTAAGCGTGAAGCAATTCAAACACAAGATAACTTACTCCTCCTACAATTGTTGGACGAACCTGTGAATCAGCAGGATTTAATCTTACTTAAAGACAACACTGAAAAAGCCGCTGGATACTTGAGTGAGAAGATGTTGTAACCTTACATCTTTTCAGACGAACCTGAGTACCTACAGGACACAGGACATAATTTTTTAACCAAAGGACAACACTGAGAGAGCTGCTGAAAGTTGGAGGAAGAAGTTTAATGCGTTTCTGGACACGGAAAGTAAAGTAAGTACTTCCCTAGAAGAAGTTCTTTTACTCCCCGATAAACGTTTCTGAGGTACATCAAATTCCTCTCTTTTTTGTAGGTTTAATCTTGTCTAAAACGTTATCAATAGACCAGATTTTATAATTCAGTGTTATGAATCACAGACCGGTGTATTATTACAAAAAATACATCCATGCACTCTTGATACTACAGAAAAATAAAGTCAGAATCACCGAAGTTGGTTTTTAGCTCCATAAATTCGGAATTCCATCCATCACAACTCCTTTAATCATTACACAGACTGGGGAATAGAATTAAGCCGAAATAATATGAGTTGTAGCTGGCAGGATGATCAGTCCAAAAAAGAATTTATAACAATATTACAGAAGAATTCGGTAAACAGGAGCGGACTATGTTTTTCGAAAATATGAGACAAGAAAGCTTCCCCCAACATTAATATAATTATAGTAACAGATATTTAAAACTGAGATTATCAATGTTATTACCGAGACACCATCAATGGCAGTTACCCACTGCACTTATTCTGCGATCTAGGCTTCCCGCAAAAGAAAATTCTATGAGTTGAAATGGTGGAAGCGAATGATGATATCTTGACATACAGTTGTAGTAGTATTTGAACCCTGCAGCACCTGAGATAGACATCTGAGAAAAGCTATCTGTAATTTTAATAAACTACTAATCGTAGACCAGCGATGATTTCAGTTTTTACCGTCGGTTAAAAGGTGGTATCGAGGAAAAATCATCGTCTCCATGGTGTTATCATTCGTCGTGTAATAAGCCATACAAGTAGGAAATTGAAACCAAGAATGTTGCCTCGATCTACACAATAAGCACTAATCTTGAGGTTGTGAGTGTCCTGCAAAAACGATAGACACACTAAAAGTTATTTCCAGCCGGTGGTTACTGGAAACACAGAAGCGGGGTCATTCCGTGTGATCCAGACAGGAAAATATTTAAACATAAGTTAGATTTAGAAAACGTACTTCGAAACCACTAATTTATTAATGGTAGTAAACGTGGAATAATAGTTAAACAATCAAAAGACCTGTTGTCATGATTCCATTAGTCGAATAAAAGATTGAACACCACAACAGTTTAGTGGAAATAAAGGACGACTTATACACTCCAAAGGTAAGAATACGTCGGAGAGGTTTCTTTCTAATACGTGGTAAGTGAACAGAAATTGAAGGAGCAAGAGAATGCCCGATTTAACAGCTATTAACTTGTCACGCGTATAATGATGAAAATTAAATTTCAGTGCAAGATACAGGAAAATAATATGGACAACGGAAAGAAAAGACAGAAAATGCTTTCAGTACATCCCAGAAGTCAAGCCACTGGAGAGAATGAAGGAACCGCGGGAATAAATAGAAGATAAATAACAACAACACTGCACTGAGATGAATAATTTATTCGTCGATGCGAGGTACTAAATATTTTTTTTTTTTACAGGATTAACAACACAGTTCAAATATCCTATAGTTTGACACTTCATAGAGTTCAGTAACAGATTGCTGTAACATATAATATTAGTCATATTAGTTTTCATAAAACCGCAGTCAATGCAATTTCAGTTGTTTCAGCAATGCCGCAAAATTTCACCTGCTGCGATATTTCCTGCTATACGTCAATCAAAGATAAAACTATTTCCCTATTCAAAGAAAAATATCGACACAAACATTTAGTTCAAACTCCTTCAAAATATTTCCCCACAACCGCCAGAATGGATTTTACTTAAAATACAACGAAAATGGACATGAGCATAATACTGATGTTCTCAACTGACCGTTGCATACCTGTTATTTTTTGTTTTTTTTAGGTTTTTTTTAGGTATCAGTGATATTTAACATCGTACGATAATAGGCATGTGTCCATTAAGAGTAAATTGGATGGATTGCAGTTTTTAATGATTAATCATGCTAAGGAGATAATAAAAAATAAAATTATTTACTATAAAATATAATGATTATTATTTTTCGAAAATAAACTAGGCAAAATTGGGCATTCAGCCACGTGACCGCTAATGTTAATCATGCCCTGTGAAACTCCATAGAAGTTGTTGACATTTTTGGAGAACAGAACAGGTTAATTGACAAATGTTTCGTTTGTATCAATTTTTGTCAAGTTAATACGGTTGTTCTCAATTATATGTTGAAAGATAAGTGTAACTAGCTATGTAATCAGGATTTGGCAACGCAAACAGTAGTAATTTACCCATAATTGACGCGGTAAAAGTTGGCAGATTTTTCGCGTCAAACAGTGCCTTTTGTTTCTCAGAATTCCGCAATATTAAAACTTCGATGTAAGTATAGACAAGTGTAAAATATAGATTATAATCTTAAACATCATTATTTCAGTTTCGTAAACAATAACCTGTTGTTCTAAAATAGATAACAATTTTTTTATATCTCGCTTGGTTCTCGAGATATCTTGAATCAAAGGTGATTTGGTTAGGCTGATGTGCAATCCTGGTATAGAAGGGACATCTAAGTGAGATATCAAAAGATTTTTTCTTCACTTCAATACTATCTTTGGCGAGAACAATGTCATAGAATATGGTTGTTATTCGGTACTATTAATTCCGTGCCGTATCGTAACTTTTCTGTTGCATCGCGTTTAAGGTACTGTACGTTTCTTTTCGCTTTCATATATACTTTTCTTAGAAAAGTATTTCATAAAAACAGGTGTGGCATGTTTTAAAGCTATACCACTGCCAATTTCCCTTCTGACCTTGGCTGCATATGAGCCTAACAACATTATCTTTCAGTTAAGATATCTCGAGAACCAAGTGAGATATCAAACAATTTTATTGTTTATTTTCGTTTTATTTCGTCGAGCTATATATGAAGCTATCATCAAGTTGTAGTGCCACGGTAATCATAGTTCTGTCAGAGTGTGTTTATTACATTAAACTTAACACTAGAAAAAGACTTGAAATCATAAAACAAAAACAATTTAACATCAACTCATACATTATCATTTTATCAAGTGATTCTGTAAAATTCATCAGTTTTGCGATAGACTTAAAAATATATTTTGTGCGAACTCTTACATCAAAATGATGTTCACAAAAATAAATTCTTGAATCATCAGATAAACTGTGAGCATCCTTCCGCCTTGCAAGTTTTAGCCACTTTTTCCGTATTTGTTCATTGTTTGAAACATATATAAATAACTTGCTTGGAGTTTTTATAGTTGTACTTTTACACTTGGGTACTATACAGTACTTATAATACGAGGAATTCATTTTTAATGAAATAAAACGAAAGGAAACTAGTATCTGCCATACACAGACACGATCGTACTGTTTTGTTTAGGGTGGCGTGACGTCATTCAAGAGGCCATGACAATTCTGAGCGTTTTCGAGGTAAAATTAAATTGTTTTTTAAAAAAAATTAAAATACATAATATAAATGTTCGATTTTTGAAAAATAATATGTTTCTTGAGTGAAATAGGTAAACTACGTAGGTAAATTTAGTCAACTATCCAATTACTTTCAATCGACATTCGACAGTCGCTCACTGGAGATGACGTCACACAGTGGCTATCTATTGTGAGCCGGCCAGCCGTGCGCCGGGCTATTGTTAACGTATGTCCAGTGCAGGCGGTCGTCGGCTGTCCACTGTGCGTCACCCTTTCTGCCTGGGAATTAAGCCACCCGAGGGTTCAGACCCCGCTCAATGTCGTTGCACCGACGAGCGGCAGCTGTCGCTTCACAAAACTAAATTATAGCTTCATCTCAGACAATGATTCCAGGTGCAGTAAACTTAATTAACTTTTTACAGGAATAACTCTATTACCGACTAAAAAAGAAAATATTCATAACACTTTTTTTATAATCTGGATTAGTGTACTGTAGGGAAGGTGGCTACATTTTCATTTCCGGGTAACCTACATATTCAATTATCTACCTAGTACCTTCTTTGTCTCCTTGTACCATTGTTCCCTGTCACTGGAGTCTACAGAACAAATTAACGAATCCCCGAGTCCTCCCCACGTCAAGATTATAACGTGATTCAACAACCTATGTGATTTTATTTCTGGAAAATTATTACTTATTCATTCGTAATTTTCTGTTTTGTAGCTACACTTGACTTTTTAAATTTTTTTTAGGAAGTCATGCTTAGTGTTGTAAAAAAAACGGTTTTTTTCTGACTAAAAACATGAAAAAAACTGTAAAAAAAACATGTTTTTTTTCTGGGACATGTTTTTTTTCATAACTACTAAATTTCATATTTTTAAGACATTTATCGTTTAATAGGACTGTTTTAGAGTTTATACTAAGTCTTATCTTAATTTTTAAATCTACTATATTTTTCTGGTTCAGCAGAAAAAATATTGGCAACATTGACTGAAGTATTCTTTTCTTTCCCGAATAGGCTAGGTTGCACGAGAAGGAATCCCCGTTGATTGGATTGATACTCACTATTTGAACTAGTGCTGTCAGTCCTACAAATTTATCTGTAGACCTACGGATCTTTTCAAAACCTTAGGAATATTATTAAATTGATCAACGGTTTTTTGCCTCTTTTTATTACTTATTGTGCTTTCCTTGTATTCGTATACTTGTTAAACTCACAGCATATAGTGATACTGAGTCATTAAATTGTCAGTTATTATGAATCATTTCCTTCCAACCGTTGGCATAAACCAACGATTGAAAAGAAATAAAGCTCCTATTTTGTATGATAATAGATTTAAATTCAAACTTAAAAGACCGTAATATGGAACTATCGGCGCAGTCTTTATGCACAGTGCGTACTTTGCTCACAATTTAAAATTGCAATCTCAAAATCTTTTGTTTACAACCAGTAAAAGAAAATGTTATGGATCTAGAGGAGACAGAAGAAGAAACAGAAAATTCCGACTCCGACCGCACTACTGTTGGTGTTACTGATACTAGTGAATGTGGTACTGACCAAGAGGATAGATAAAAAATTATGTTACCTATATAGATACATTTATGAATCATTATGTAAGACATTATATGATTTAGTAAGATTTAAAACACACATGTAAAATGTAACTTCCGTAAATAAAATTATAATTTATCAAATATATTGTTTTCTGAAAAAAAAACCAACCAAATATAGAAAAAAAAAACATGGGTGCTAGGTTTTTTTTTCATTTTTTTTTCACAAATATGAACAATTTTTTTTTTCAATTTGCAACACTAGTCATGCTCTCGGATAAGTTTTATTTTCAAGCCGTATTTCCAAGATCTTTCTCCGTCCTAAGTCAGTGTTTAATACTAATTTCCTTTATACTAGAGTTCATAAGTCGCAAAAAACGAGATATATGCTACAGTTCATCTAGTATTTATATTTTGTTATTTGTTAATGATTGCTTTAGTTAAATTGCAATGGAACGCTTGCTCCGGTGGCAATTTCCCTACACACCAACTTTTTCCATTTCAGTTTTCCACCAAATTTTGCACTTTACTAATTTCAGCTTCAAATTATTTTATCGTTTTTGGGAAATTATTCACGATCTTTCTAGGTAATTTATTCCAATCCCTGAACCCCCTTCCTAACAAAGAAAATCTTCCCACACTGCTATGCCTGAAATCGAGAGCCGGTTTGTGGTTATGTCCATCTTTCCCCTTCCATGCGTCTCTTCTAATTTTTTTCCATAATTTTTATTCGCTAATCTCCTAAAAACTTAATTCGGGTAAGTTCTTTAGTTTTATTTATTTAAATACTAAACAATTTATTCAGCTTTGCACCCTTATTCTTTCTTCGCATTGATTGTGTATAGTGTTGCCCAAATGCAAGAACAAGACCAGACTTGGCCGGTCTTGGTCTTGCATCAATACACCTGGTCTTGGTCTTGGTCTTGCAAAAATGCAAGACCAAGACCGATTTTGGGCAACACTAATTGTGTAGCTCCCTTAATTATTCCAATTGAGACTGAACATCAAAGGATATTTGATTTGTACCGTTGTAACTGCAATGCCTAATGGCTCATAACTTGCAATTTTTCAGTTAGCTTCATTCCATTCAGTGGAGTTAATGGAGCGGAACTAGACGCTATAGCAACGTTAAAGACCGATTTATAACGCCGTAATTCACATGGAGACCCGCTTGTGCACACGCCCTGAAATCATGGCAGTCCACAAAGCCTTTCCAGTCGCAGGGTTCTATTAAAGCACTTAGGTGAGCATAGAGGTAAACATGGGGTCCTAGGCAGCCAGCAGCTGCTAGTCTTCTCGTATATCATAACGGGAGTGTTCTAAATAAACTTCTTTCGCATCGGGCTTAAAAAGAAACAAGCTATGACGAAATCTGAAGAGTCTCAAGCTTAAAGATCGTTATCCATCATAATGGTATCCGTTCCTTCCTTCGCTAGATTTCAAACGGCGACAAGAATGGTAATTAACAGTACAGTACTATGTAACTACATCGAGCTACGAACGAAATAAACACTGATTCTAGTCGTTGTAAATTATTGATAAAGGTTTACAGTAATTCCACAAAACAAATATCTATTGCACCAGTGAACAAACTAAGTACGTCCCGTTTCTCAGCTCCCTGCGGCTCCTTTAGTAGCTTTTAATTTAAAAGCAGACATGTAGTGTTACGTGCTCCCCGAACCACAGAGCATTCTTAAATGCTTCATACCAAAAAAAAAAATCCCGTTAAATTGTGTCGAAACCGGGATTCCAACCCGGAACATCTCGATTATAGGAGGGAGTACCGGAAAATAACCAGAACACCCAGGGGCGTAGCTACTATGGGGCTAGGCGGTGCAGTGCACCGGGGCCCTCACGCTCAGGGGGCCCCCAAGCATACCTCAAGGGGCCCCTAAGCGCATCTCTAGGGGCCCTCAAGCGCAGTTTAGAGGAGGGCCCACGAGCCTTCGCGGCAAACTGGTAACCTTTTTTTTTTGCTCTACCGTCGTCTAATGGGCATCTCACTAACGGCCCTTACTGCTCAGGGGGGGCCCCAACCACTGCTCAGGGGGGCCCCAACCTCTGCTCAGGGGCCCCTAAAGAACAATTCAAGGGCCCCCATCCTAAGTTCAGGGGGCCCCTACCAGCACACAAAGCAAAAAAAAAGGTCGCCCGTCTAGCCTGAGGGCCCAAAATAAATTTTTTGCACCGGGGCCCTTGTTGACCTAGCTACGCCACTGAGAACACCATTGCTGTGAACGGAACTTGTGTGGTACACGTTTCTGCCGCTTGGCGTTTGTAGCCCAACTCCTTGCTAGTTCCGTGCCGCCTGTATTGTCGACCTGGGTTGTTTTGTTAATCTGCAGTGATTTTTTTTTTTTTCTTTTTTTTTTTTTTTTGATAGCGCTGTTTTGTTATTGTTTCGTTTTTCATGATGGTAAGTTTAAGTGAACAACGTGCATCTGTGAAATTTTCTTTCAGTAAAAATGCTTCTGAAACTGTTTTACTGTAGAAAACAGTTTAAAAAGATGACACTATGGGAAAAACTCAAGTGTACGAGTGGTTCGAACGGTTTAAAAATGGCGACATGTCGATTGATGACAAACCTCGTTCTGGACGTCCATCAACTGCCCGAGTCGACGAAAATGTTGTGCTCTCAGACCGTCGACAGGCAATTGATCAACTGTCAGAGATTAGTGGGTTATCTTGGAGCTCGGTTCAGTGAATTTTATCCGAAGATTAGGGAATGAAAAGGGTTGCTGCCAAGTTTGTTCCTCGGGTTCTGACAATCATAAAGAACGTCGAGTTGAAACATGTCGTACTTTGAAAAAACAGCTTGAAATTGATCCAGATTTTCTGTCAGAGGTCATTACTGGCGATGAGTCATGGTGTTATGGTTATGACCCAGAAACAAAGCAACAATCAAGCCAATGGAAGACGTCATTGTCACACCATCCAAAAAAATGTCGTCAATTCAAATCAAACAAAAAAAAATGCTTATATGCCTTTTTGATGCCAAGGGAGTAGTTCATTCAGAATTTGTTCCCCCACATCAGATCATCAGTCAAACATATTATTTGGAAGTTTTAAGAAGGTTACGCAACAGTGTTCGTCAAAAAAGACCCGATTTGTGGCAGACGGGAGACAGGTTCTTTCACCACGACAATACACGTGCACACACGGCTGTCTATGTTAGGCTGTCTCTGTTTTTGGCTAAAAATGGCGTGGTTCCGCTGCCCCATGCGCCTTACTCGCCTGACCTGGCTCCGTGCGACTTTTACTTATTTCCACACATGAAAAGCGGCATGAAAGGACGCCGATTTGACAACATTGAAGAGGTCAAGGAAAAAAAAAGGGAGTAGCTGTCAGCCATTTATAAAGATGACTACAGAGAATGTTTCGAATACGAGGCACCGGTGAGAGAAATGTATTAGTTGTAATGAAGAGTATTTTGAAGGGGATAAGGTTGTCTTGTAAGAAATTGGAAAATATATAGCTTTTTAAAAAAAAAATCTGTTTTTTTTTTTTTTTTTGGTACCCCTTCGTTAATCCTGCACCATAAATCCGAGTCACCAGACCACTCTACCAGTGAATTAAAACATGAAAGATATTCAGTACAAACTACATCAAAAAAAATCAATCACGTAATTCTTGAAGGAATGAGAATAAGTAGATTTTTTGTAGAAAATACTATTGTTATAATCAAGCACTAGCCTGCAATTAAGGACCGAGCTTGGTCGGTGAGCAGTGACCATCGGACTTGGCATTCGAGAAGTTGCGGGTTCAGTTCCCGGACAGGCCATGCTGATTTAGGTTTCTCATGATTTCCGTGAAATGGTCGCTAGTTGAACGCCGGTGTCTTTCCTTCAGAAGGCCATTTTTTAATTACTTCCAGTTTCAGTTTCTTACCCCCCCTCCCCCAGCCAACTTCCTACTCTAATGATTAAGATATCAAAGAACCTTAAAGTCCCGAAAAATAAAATGCATATAACATTGCCATGACTAATATATTACACCAGACAATTGCTTTATTTGAGCTAGCTTCACATTCAAAAGACCACAGCCTTGAATACCCTTCCGGCCATCCAGATTTCGGTTTTCCACATGGTTCCCCTAAATCACTCTTGGCGAATGCCGAGATGGTTCCTTTAAAATACCATGGATGAAGACCTTCACATTCCTAATCCCCAGTGTCATTTCCCACCACTAATGTCCTCGACATCGATGGGCTGTAAAGAAATAAGCAAAAATAAATTTTTAAGTTGATTATTAATAACTTTGCAAATGAAGTTCACCTTCCATAGACGCTGCCAGATTTCCTGAAAGTATGTCATAATTTAGTAGAGATATAAAAAGAAAAAAACAAACAGATTTATACTGAGAGCCTTATAACAGCAAAATTGTTATGAAAATGTAATCAGTTTAATTGTAATAATAATTTCCTTATAAGTAGATTTCATGAAATACTGCGTGCACTAAAACATTCGAACGTAACATATAGATAATCTGACTACCATCACCCTCTGCGGTTTGCACTACATCGATGTACAAAAAAAACTCCCCGCTCAAAGGAATGTTGCAAACGAAGTGATGAAAGTAAAAGTATTGTTACAGAGATCGTAGAAAATCGTTTCCATAATACATCAGTAATAACTGCCTGCGGAATAAAGGCTGCCTCATAGTACGTATAATATTAAAGTGAAAAGAATTCTTCTCTCGCTGGCCCAACTCCTACACTCCGTTGAATCTCGGTGTCGGCCGTAGCCTGTATTCCCTTAAGGAATTCTTCATTAAGAAAGTTTAAGAAAATTGTAATGGGATAAGGAATTCTGGAAAGAAAGGAGGATCAAAGAAACTTCTTGTGTCGCTGCGGTGCTCCTGTAATTGGATACTGACTGAGCTGAGATCTTACGAACGCTTTGAGCTTAAGATCTTCAGATTTATACAAAAACGTTTTCCATTCCTTTGTATTTTACCTTATATGCTTCAATTCCATTTGGTACCTAAGTTATTAGACTTGAAACAATAATGAAAATAATCTACCTATGACATGAAATTATCTTTATTTTAACATATCACTGGATGAGCAGAAGTCTTAAAACGAATCTGAAATTCCCAAATATTAATTTACAGGTAACATCCACTCTTTAATAATATGAATCTAGGAGATGATGTATTCCGTAAATTCTCAGTAAAAAATGCCATAAATATCTTCGTAAAAATATTTTTATTTTTTACACTAGTGACTTTGCACCTTCTTGACGTTTAGGTCACTAGATGCAGGAAGGAAGTGGGAGTAAGGGACAGGAAGGGATTCGACCATTGCCGTTTGAAGGAACCATACTGGCAATCAACTGGAGTAATTTCGGAAAATTATAGAAAAACGATATTCGGTTGTCCTCCCAAAAGCTATTCCCAAGCGGTTCTGCTAAACCATCAGTGTTGTATTATTGTTATTCTCGATGGCTGATGTTAATATTCTTCTCTCTACTATGACTGCTCGTTGCTTGTGGTTCTGATTGTCGCTCTTCTACTGATCCTGGTGCGAAATTGTTCTGGAGCTATATCGGCGCCACTATCACAGATGACAGGTCAGTAGGCCATTTTGATAAAAGGGACCCGGGCGCCATTCTTTACACATTTTGTTGAAGTACTTGGTCGGGTTAACATGTAGTCTCTTGATAAGCGAGTTCAAGCAGGACCGGCACAGGATCGCGGTGGCTGATGGGTAGACAAGATTAGAGTAGTATGGCGTACCGACGCCATTACTAACCAGTCATGGCCAACTCAAAAGCCTAAAACTTTCCGACATGTGTTCATCTTAACTTTCAATTTCATTCGGGGTGGTGCGGTCTGTTCTGTTTCATGACTTGTGATCTTCGGCAAATGATTTTCTCCGATTGCCATTGCTAACTGTGACTTTTGTAACGTCTGTGAAAATTTTTAAGAATATATACTTCAGTTGTCTGGATGCCGACTTTCATTTCTACTTTAGTACCTTTAGTTACAGGAGGTTAATCTGTAAGTGGCGACCGCATTAATTATTACAGTTAGCATTCTACAAGGTTTTACATGGTTATAGAACTTTTTCCGAACTTTGACAACTTTTTGGATGACTTCAAGTTTAGGTAGACAAGCCGATACCAACCACGGTATGACGCTTCGACCCTAACATATGACTGCTCGTTGTTTGTGGTTCTGATTGTCGCTCTTCATCTGATCCTGGTGCGAAATTGTTCTGGAGCTATATCGGCGCCACTATCACAGATGACTTATTTCCTCTAATACCAAGTGCACATACCTGTTCCAACGATTGGAACGTCAAAGCCAATGGGATAGTAACATCGAGCGTGGTGGGTGTGCGGTAACGCTCTGACCTCGTATTCGGGAGGACGAGGGTTCGAATCCTTTTCCGGTCGCCAAGATTTGGGTCTTCATTGTTTTCCCATAATCACTCCTAGAATCACCCAGGAATAGTTTCATCTAAATTCCAATGTCGAATTCTATCAGGTCCTTGCTCCAGTCCTTTCCCGCCTCTAATTACCTTGACGTCGACGAGGCGTAAAGCCCGAAAAAAAGAAATAGTAACGCATTTCTATATTCACTGTTATAGCCATCCAACCTAACCATAATATACTCCTCTATAATACCCTGAAAGAGTTAGTTTTGCACCTGATTTTAGCCTGGTTTCCATTAACCATGTGGACTGATATACCATGTGTTTTGTGTGTGTGTGTGTGTTTTTTTTTTTTTTTTTTTTGCTTATAGCTTTTCGCCTCGTCGACATCGAGGTCATTAAAGGTAGGAAGGGAATGGGGACAAGGAATGGGAAAGAATTCTCAATCGCCTTTTGAAGGAAGCTTCCTGGCATTGACCAAAATCGATTTGGCGAATCCATGGAAAATCCAAATCTGGATGCCCGGATGGGTCGAACCGGCGTCCTCCCGAATGCGAGGCCGGAGCGTTACGGTGGCTCATGTTTTTAATAAAAGTTCTAAACTGTCCGTAATCAATCTTAAGGACCGCACATTCCACTGCTATACTTTAATCGTAGCTCTGCCTGTCATTTTTTCTTGATTCTAATGTTTGAATGATACGTTCTTTTACCGAGCGTGGTGGGTGAAGGGTTAACGTTCTGGCCTCGCATTTGAGAGGACGCGGCTTCGAATCCCTGTCCGGGCATCCAGATTTTGGTTTTCCATGGTTTCCCCACATCACTCCAAGTGAATGCCGCATGGTCAAATTCCTTCCCGATCCTTGTCCCCAGTCCCATCCCGCCTCTAATGACCGAGACGACAAAAAAAATGATATGTTCTTTTATGTTATGAGGGAATAGCATGTTTAATAGAGATACTACAATTCCATACATGTTTTCGATTCATTCTTCGCCGATTGTGACAGTCTACATGGATTTACGGTTACAGGATTAGAAATTCATGATTGATAATTATAGGTCACATGGTATTATGTTAGCTTGTGGTTTGATGGTAATTGGTCCCCTTTGGACTAAGTTAACATCGTGGTTTGTTCTGGGCTGTGTTGTTCGACTAATGGCAGCATCAGTGGTGGTTGAAGTAGGAGTGTTGATATTAGGTTGCGATGGTGTCGGACAACGTTGACTGTTACAAGGGTACTATACTCTGGGCCAAATGCAAAAAGTTAATCAGATCTGTCAGAGAAACGATAGTGCCGTTTGATTCTAATGGAATATACCTATATACTCTATATGCCTCACATGGAATATACCTATTCGTGTGCTATACGAATTTAATTAGTGTTTTTTGAAAATTCTGGTCAAATATCCTTCAGAGAGAGGAAGAAAAATGATTTCATAATGTTAATATTTGGATGGAAACTTAAATACATTATTTCATACACATTAATAATAACAGATTTAAGATTAATAACAGATGTAAGATTTTGTCAAAATACTTGTTTTTTTTCGTAGGGGCTTTGTAGTTCGTCGACATCGATGTTATTAGAGCCGAGAGAGGGTTGAGGCAAAGAACGTGGAAGGAATGTGGGCATGACATTTTAAAAGGAACTGTCCCAGGATTCGCCTGAAGTGATTTCGGGAAACCATGGAAAACAGAAACGAGGATGGTCGGACGAGGATTCGAACTGGTGCCCTCCTGAATGCCAGGCCCTTGCATTACCAAGTAATTTCATATAGCCCCTTTAAGATATTGAATGTAAAGTTTTTCTTTACGATAGAGTAAAAGTTCATTCATTTTGTATTTTCAGGGAATATCGTATTTAATAGATTCGTCTTTAGTTATTTATTTTTGACGTTTATAAAACCCTAATTTATCACTACAGCGTTTATTACTATCTGTGACGGTTATTTTTACAGTTATAATTTAATGATTCGTGTTTCATAATAGATCTTTAACATTGCCTTGCTGGTCATTGCGGTCTCGAGAAAAAATAATTAAAAAAAAATGTATTTTCTGTTTAGGATAATGAAGAAATACCAGTTGAGCAGACAATACTTCAAGTTAGGGATGATATTTACGCCTTGTTGGAGAGAAATTCTGGAAACAAAAAGCGTGGCGTTTTTGCCTGTGCTGGATTTGTTTGAGAAATCAGTTTTTGTGGCAACATTCTCTTAATTTCGTTACTTCAATTCTCTAAAGGAAAGCTTAGAGAAATTAAAACAAATAACTGCAAGCATTTGTTTCAATAGTAATTCACCGTAAATTTGTTCTATTTGCTATAAAGGTTTTTTATTATATACAAGAACAGAAGAACATCTTCATTTCATATTTTTCTTGTTAAATGCAGCGTTAGAGTACATTCAGATTACAGAAAATGCTTCGTCAGTTGTTTTCTTTAAAGTCTTGCAAATCAAATAGGAAGTTACTTGCCACAACAATATCTCTGATTGATTTATCTTTATTCAGATACCGACGGTTCACAGTTCATCCTAGAATTTTCGCAAGCCCTTCAAATAAATGCTTGATGCAAATTTTACTTCGTGTTAGTGAAACACGCTATTCTCCTGCACGAAATGGATCCAGTCTTAAACTCTTGAGTTATCTACTGCCTAAACTCTGTCATCCGATAGTATACGGATTTACTTTATATGGTATGATGATTTAAATTCAAACGATAAGGAACCAGTTGTGCAGCTAAATCCACAGAGTACTTCTTCGTTCCGTTTCAGTGTAACTGATGTTAAAACGTAATGTAGTATCGCGAATTATCAGTATTTTTATGCAGCTTATAAATTCTGGTTTGATGTCGAGAAACAATTAGATCATAATGCCAACAGCGATATTTTCCTGTCAGAACACGATAAAGCGTTTCCACCTGTCGGATAGTTATTTAATCAGCAATAGCCCAGATGTATCGAAATATAACTTCCCCTGTAATTTGCCTTCTGTGTAGTCTCCACTTCCTTCAACTTAATCGACTTTAATCTGAATAAACTCATCCATAATCAATTGGGGAATTTCGTTGGACTCCCGAGAAGGGGGCAGAGTTCTTGGAGAGAGTAATTGTCGTCTTTATGTAAGAGGTTCGTCAAGGTCTTGGAATTAGGCAAACAGAAAATGACTTTAACCCTTCTCGTCAGAATCCTCATTAGGTGGTCTGTTTGTATTGTTAATGAGGTGATTAAGACAGACTCCTGCATAAATATGCATCAATTATCCTCGGTTGCATATCTTGAATACATCAAGATTCTGTAGCTAAAGGGAAACCAAGCGTTTAGAAACGAAGGTTGTTAAATGATTATGCAACCTGATCAAAGTTATGAGAAAAACTCGTGTAATATGATACAGTTATGTTCTCCAGTATAACAAATTACTTTTGTTTTTACCCTAGAATTGGAAGTGTCAATCACCGAAGTTGATATAACCAATTTCATGTTGAAAGAAAATTCAGTGTTATAAAACGTATGATTTTATCTCTCAAGTATGATAATACATATACCGGGTGAGTTTTTTATCTTGAGACAACTAAATATCTCGAAAACTACAAATCCGATCAAAAAAAGTGGGTAATAAAAATTGTTCGTCTCGACGGGGGACATCCGATGATACCAAATTTGACTCCCCACCCCCACCCCCTAGGGGTGGGGGAAGGGGGAGAAAAAAAACTTAAATAGGAACCCCCATTTTTTATTGCAGATTCTGATTCCCCGGAAAAAACTACCCCTATTTGACCCCCAATTCGAGTCATTTTGGTCGATAGATGGCGCTGCATTTCTCAGAGTTTTCTCATTACTTGATGTACTTCCATTGCGTTCACATCGTCGCTCATTTCTCAGAGTTTTCTCATTACTTGATGTACTTTCATAGCGTTCATAACATCTCTGATTTATTTACTTCGTTCTGTTGCACGTGTCAATGAGAATGCAGGCTATAACGTTGCAAGAAAAAATTGAAATGGTCTACATTTATGGAGAATGTCGCAAGAATATCGATAATGCTGTTGATCTTTATGCTCATCGTTTTCCAGACCAGCCTCGATCGCGCGCTTCTTTTTACCGTATTATCCAACAGTTCACTCAGGAGGGAAGTGTTTGTTAGATTTTGCATCGTAGAAAATACCATCCGTTCCATGTTTCGTTGCATCAAGAACTTCACGGCAATGATTTCGATAATCGATTGACATTTTGCCGATGGTCGCTACAGAAAATACAAGAAGAACCCCATTTCTTTGCTCGAGTACTGTTTTCGGATGAATCCACTTTTACTAACCACGGCACCATTAATCGACACAACATGCATTATTGGAGTGTGGAAAACCCGCATTGGTTACGCCAAGTTGAACATCAGCGTCCGTGGAATGTAAATGTTTGGTGTGGGATAATTGGGGACAAACTTATTGGTCCACATTTTATCCATGGACATTTCAATGGGGAGAAATATCAACAACTCTTAGAGGACGTACTGCCAACATTGCTTGAAGACGTACCCTTAGACGTGCGACAAACAATGTGGTTTCAACATGACGGTTGTCCAGCACATTTTGCTGTAAGATCGCGGGAAGTGTTAGATCGTCTGTACAATCGTCGATGGATCGGAAGAGGAGGTCCAGTGCCGTGGCCTGCAAGATCACCAGATCTCACTTCGCCTGATTTTTTTTTATGGGGATACTTGAAGAATGAAGTTTACAGTGAAGTGCCAACAACGCCTGAAAACATGATTGAACGAATTACCAACGCTTGTCAAAAAATCACGCCGGATATGCTTCTTAGTTGCGTCGAATCATTCCAAGAGCGGGTAAATAAATGCATCGATGTCGGTGGTGATATTTTCGAGCACTTGCTTTAGAATTGTTGTTAGAAACAAACACGTGAGAGGCGAGGGGACTCACCAAAAACAAGCACCCCGATGGTGAGAGGCGAGGGGACTCACCAAAAACAAGCACCCCGATGGTGAGAGGCGAGGGGACTCACCAAAAACAAGCACCCCGATGGTGAGAGGCGAGGGGACTCACCAAAAACAAGCACCCCGATGGTGAGAGGCGAGGGGACTCACCAAAAACAAGCACCCCGATGGTGAGAGGCGAGGGGACTCACCTAAATCTAGCACCCCAAAGGGAACAGAAAATTACTACGTCCACGTCGTTGTTCCTGGGTAACGCAAAAAGTAATGTTTGACTTTCGCTATCTGCTAAAGAATTTGCATCAGTGCATTTTGAAATAATGTCCATTCCCATCCCTCAAGTTTGGAGGTGGGTGGTGTTATTGAATAGTTTTTGAAAAATATCAATCACATTAACTTGTATTTTGCTGATCTGATGTGTATTTCACGAGATATCCTCATTTTTAAATGAATTTTTGCTTATTTTGATTTTTGTCGATTGCAGCGCCATCTATCGACCAAAATGACTCGAATTGGGGGTGAAATAGGGGTAGTTTTTTCCGGGGAATCAGAATCTGCAATAAAAAATGGGGGTTCCTATTTAAGTTTTTTTTCTCCCCCTTCCCCCACCCCTAGGGGGTGGGGGTGGGGAGTCAAATTTGGTATCATCGGATGTCCCCCGTCGAGACGAACAATTTTTATTACCCACTTTTTTTGATCGGATTTGTAGTTTTCGAGATATTTAGTTGTCTCAAGATAAAAAACTCACCCGGTATATTAATTCTGGAAATCAATCATTGCTTAAGAGTTTTTTCATACAAGATATTCTAGAATGATATTTAATTCTATTAATTATAGTAATTAAAAGAAATCTCTTTATGGTATCTCCTTGCAGAAAAAGATATAATAACATTTTAAAACAACCTTTTGCTAGTAATTTTTATAGGCATTTATGTACTAATGATTCTTAATTAAGAGAAAACTTTTAGGAACTTTCGCCGTAGCGAAAACATGATGGACATAAATAATATAATTAGAGATAAAACGATTAAGCGATAGTTACTATTGTTCTTTAATGTAATAGAAACATGTGAAAAGGGGAATGCGATATTGTCAATATTATTGCAGGTTCTGCTATGAATTAATTCGTGACTGAGCTAGGCAACGTACTTGCTTTATGTTGCATGGGTCGCTGGTTTGAATCCGGCCTCAGGCATGCGTGATTTTAATGAAATTGTAGATTCCATATTTTATTATCTGTATAATATGTAAAATTAACATCTACAGTGAAAAGAAGCAGAACACAGTTGTTATTTGATGAATAACTATAAGGTCGAGTGCCATTTTTTAATTAATTTATGAATATGTTTAAAGATATATTTATTTAATAACTGATTTTATTTCATGATACTCCTTTTTATGTTAACTGTGTCAAATTTTGTGCTCATGACATTTAGTAACACTCGTGCAATAATTTCGACGACGATCTGATAACAATCTGTGTGAGAGTGTTATATTTCACTAGTTTCGGAAAACATGAATTTGATGAATATATATATATATATATATATATATATATATATACCTCTAAAAAAATACCGAATACCAGAACGGAGAAGTTGGGAAGTTTATATGATCACATTAAATGGTGTTAGTAACAGGTTGACAAGTGAGCTGTTTATAGAAACGAACTGCATCTGTTCTTTTGCTGAATCAGCAATGTAACTCAAGATGACAAGTGCTGGGGAACTACTTCATATCTTCACTCTGATGGTGATCTTGAAATCATTAGTTCCCTTTTCGAATTGATGGCATTATGGGACTTCGTTATGGAGCAGCAGCAGCAAACATGATTCGCGGAACTGAATTGCCTCTACTGAGTCATTCGGTCTGAAAGAAAGGATCAGCGCGTGAGGCAGAGCACATCGATTTCCTTTAATAGCGTCCAATCGCGTGGAGTAGTGGGGTATGTCAGCTACTTATCATCATTACTTCACAACGGGATGCAATGTGAGGAGTTCTAAAGAAGATAATCACAGCCAAGCACTATAGACAAGTACGGAACCACAGACGTGTCAGTGTTTGGCGTATTCGCGGATACCGAAGGCACTTTGAAGAATCAAATGAAGATCCAAAATAACGTAACTTTCCATTTTTAGTTAAGTTTCAACTATCCCTATCAATTTTTCCAAGTTCTCGTATGTTGTTTAGCCATATAGTATATATATGTGTGTGTGTGTGTGTGTGTAGAAAAGTCATTATATTTACTATATGGCTATATATATATATATATATCATAGGCACTCTAACTTGAAGTAAGGTAAGTAACCTTTCTCGGAGTCTTACAATCCTTGTACTAGCGAGGTTTCTACTATTCTGTTTACAGGTATGTAGTTTTGAGGCGTACGGTTGGCACATAGAATTTTCCAATGTGAATACGGAAAACCATCAAAGGTCCTTAATCAGAAGGTCTACTAGATTTCGACAATTTCTGAAGCAGACCCTTAAGTAATTCCACACTTCCTTCTCCCTTTTCCAAAATAGCAGCGCTTAAATAAGCTCTGCTAAAGTAGTGGGTGTAATATGAAGAGAATATTCAGTGGGCTTATGCAGATTTATTTCGGTAGCATGCATAGCGTAAGCTTCAGGTCTTAAATTTCTTCACCATGCAGTTGGTATGCATAATTATTTTGCAGCATAACGCACGCGAGTGATTATACATATCAAATTAAATAAATATACCTGAATTAGTACATGGGTGTTGAAAATACTTAAAGCGTATTTTACTCATTAAAAGAAATTGTCTTCTGCAATATCATTCATATCGCCGAAAACACTCAGCATCAAATACAAAGGGAGTTCAAAAAGTAGTACCAATTTTTTTGAAAATTGAATCATTCATTGAAAATGGAATTGGGTGAAAATTATTAATATTTTTGTAGCTAGTATCAGACAACTTTTAAATAGGATTGTACGAGTATATTACTCAATGATACTGCAGGAACGGAACCATATGTCTACTGCACGAATCACGCTCTTCAAAGTGTGTTCAAGTGCTGAGAGGCTTAAAGACGTTCAAGCGAAGCAATTCAGATACAATTTTGTGCCTACAGATTGTGTCTTAAATGAACTTTAATTTTCATCATTAGCTAAAAACTTTTCTCTGGATGTTTCTCAGTGGTATTATGATTAAACTTCTGCGATCTTCATAGTTTGAAGTGTACACCAATAAAACATCCTAAACTATTACAATAACCATCATCCTAACTCACCAGAGGATCAGGTACGTATTTTTACATTCGTTAATCTTCTTACATTCAACAAGATGCAAATTATTATTTTAAAAAACTTAAAAGACAAATGAATCCACACAATGAGTGCATATGTATGTGGAGAATGATTTACATTAAATTTTACTGAAATTTCTTGTATAGTTGGTTTCTAATAGCATCGCCACTCGAGTCGTACAAACACTGTCTGTATAGGCTAGTTCGGTTTATCGCTGCCAGCACGACCTTTGCTATTTTTTTTATTTTTTTTCGCTGCCTCACGCCATACTGTAGCCCCGCTACTATATGTAGCTTTATTTACAGTCTCAAATAAGTTGTTTTTGGGATCATTTGAGAGGGTGGGGGTACACTTTAGGGGAAAACCCGGCTTTGACCATTATATACGTATATAACAGACTTTAGGGAAACCCTTGAGTATTCTTACTTGCGTCAGGTGGGGATCATCATCGCAAACAACTGCGATAGTAGCTGGACGATGTTCCCCAGCTGGTTGTCTCGTGGTTGCTTCTCTCTGAAGTCGTGGTTGCAGTATCGGTGCTTCAGGTGACCCACAACTCCAGTCGTCAAATGTGTTGGTGGCCTCCAGCTTGATTGTGATTACTGTCGACCGGTAGTCCCGCTGACATGGTGATATTTGCAAGCCTATGTTTCGTTACCTTTTCTTGCTGTTCGGCTGTGGCAGGGTTGGGGCTGCCTGCTCCAAGTGCAGCTCCGAGTCAAAACCGGGGAAATGCTGTTTGCGTGGGACATCCCTAACAGGAACTTCTAGGAACTCAAGCAAACCCTCTCAGATCCGGCACATGCACAAAACGCCAAGCCCATAATCTCGAAAAAGAAAGGCTGGTCCCGCCATGTCCAACTACCACTCGTCGTTTCCAAGAACTTCAAGGAGGATGAATACTTTGCAGCAACGTAGAGGGAGGTATGGAGCAAGAGGCCTCGTTGACGTCAAACCGCGAGAACGTCGAGCATTAGGTCAGCAATATACATCACCAAGATCGTCCTCCATCAAAGGAAGCCCATCAGAACGAGTCCATATTGGCGCAAACATGCTCATTGCCAACCTAGCTGCTGGTCACCTGTGTGAGCCAAGAAGACTTCGAAGATATCAAGAAGTTCCTAGAAACTAGGAACGTAAGACACAGTATGGACTTCCAAGAGAACACTTTGCAGTAAGCAACGGGTATTCAATAAGAGGAATCCGTTCCAAAAGACATCACCAAGAAGACTTCGAAGATATCAAGAAGTTCCTAGAAACTAGGAACATAAGACACAGTATGGACTTCCAAGAGAACACTTTGCAGTAAGCAACGGGTATTCAATAAGAGGAATCCGTTCCAAAAGACCCCACCAATATGGATGAGGGAACACTCCAAGGCAGTTCATCTTCACCCTCAGCACCAGACAGGAGCGAGCCCAAATCAACCAAGTCCACCGCCCCGGCCAGCAGCCAAGTCAGGTCTCCAACAGCCAAACCTGTCACGAGAATCGACGAAGTTAAGAGTCGTCACGTTCGGAGCTCCGAGAACAGGAGGAAGCCAATCATCCAACAATGCTTTCGATGCCAGGGGTTCCAGCACCGAGTAGTCGACTGCCGCAATCAAGTGCGGTGTGTCCGATGCGGGGAAAGCCACAGAGTCCTGGTCTGCGCACGCCCGCGTGAAGACACGCCGACGTGCGCGAACTACGGCGCTCACCACGCCGCCTGCTATGGAGGCTGCCCCGTCAGAAGGGGACTACAGACCGCCGCAAGCAAACAGCCCCAACCCTGACCTCTGCCAGTCAAGAGTTGGAAATACAGTACACAGGACCGAGCCTAGAAGTAAGCTCAAGCTTGACAGTAGGCTCGGCCCGTTATTTACGTGTTGTATGGGAACGATGCGGTACAATTGAAACAGCCACGAACGGCATCGCAGTCTTGAAATCGAAAAATGAACTAACTGAAAAATTAAAGAGTGTATTTTCAGTGTGCTGTTGTATCATTTCGTAAGATTGCATACGTTTACTTTCGGAATATTTGAATACCTAAAGACCGAGTACAATTCTATGTTATTGAAAAAGGAAAAATCTGCAGACTGTACCACATTTCAGCAGTTCTGTGGCGATGTTCCGGTCTTTCAAAAAAGTGGAACAATCTTTCTCCTAAACATATCACTGATCTTTTGGTTATTTACAATCACGTATGATAGTGATATCAATTATATCATTAAAGTGAGTGCAATGTTGTGCTTTAATACTTACAAGTCCATAAAAGACATCACATATATTTGAAACCTGTATATAAATCATAATGCACTAAATGTGGATTCAGGATATACTTTATGTTTGTCAGTAACTGTAGATACCTTATTTATGTTATGGTTTTTGTTGCACTGTGTTATGATCTCATTAGAGTCGTACAAACGCTGTCTAGGCTCGTTCGGTTTATCGCTGTTAGCGTTTATTTTTAAAAAATCGGATGCTTAAAGATAGAAGATTACGCTATGTTAATCAAAAAGTAAAAATCGGCAGATTGCATCACATTTCAACATATCTGTGGTGATTGATCAGTCATCCAAATCTAATGATCACGCTAGAACGACGTGTGCTGATATGGGTGTGTATATTATCCTTGTCATCAGTTTCTCATTCACCATTCTTGTATATCTGTTGATGGGGGTCAATCTGTAGTTAGCGACTCTTGTCCTCCATATATAAAAAGGAAACTTGATTTTCTTAAATACAAGAGAGCAAATGTTACTAGAGACAAGTTCAACACTACATAGATTATTTATCTTCTAACGATGACGATGAAGAAAACAATTTACTTAACTAGATGGACATTTAGAGCAAAAAAGTACCCTTAGGTGTTTAAAACTACGAGAATAGAAGTGCTGCAAGTGAGCGAATTTTCAGCAGATCTGGTTTCATCATATCAGAAAAGATATGGATCGATATTTAGTGAATATCCCTCGCTTGAGTAGACGGCAATTTGCACCGCACTAGATTTCATGGTTTGTAACACTTCCGTTACATATCTTTATAAAACACATATACGTTGCACTTCATGTATACGTCGATGGTAGTAGATAATTAGATTCGAGAATGCTCCTGACAAACAATCTTGTCCAGTTTTCTGTCATGTACCATCCTTGTTACTCTGCACAAGCGAGGAAGACACTATGCGCTATTCCTGCATTGCCGAGGACTCGTTTGTCCCTCAAACCTTCGTTCGTTCACCGGCCTGGTAAAGCTCCAGCGGTCACAGCTTATCCGACTAGAAGACCGGTCATAGGAATAACCGCGCGAGTTCGAGCGTGAGTAATTTAATTTAATTTAATTTCAATTGTAATAAAGCACACGCTCCAGTGGAAATTTTCCTGCACACCCATCCTCCCCCTATGCTGCACCCACCTACATTTGCCCTCTACAAATTTTAACTTTAAATTCTTTCAACGTTTTCGGTAAGTTATTCATCATTTCCTTTGGTAACACATTCCAATCCCTGACACGCTTACCTAAAAAAAGAAAATCTTCTCACACCTTTGTGCCTGCAATCGAGTGCCAGCTTGTGGTCATGGTCATCTTTTCCCTTCCATGCACTACTTTTCATACCTACACCAATATCTTTCCATGCCTCATCGCCAGTATACGCCTTGTACACACTTTGACAGCAAATTTGGCCGCCGCTGAAAAATTCTATCACTCTTATTTTGCACAATATGACATCAATGTCATCCTAAGAAACAGTAAAATAAATAATGGTTTCCAGTATTGCATTACTGTTTCCTGGGATGACATTGATGTCAGATTGTGCAAAATAAGAGTGATATAATTTTTCAGCGGCGGCCAAATTTATTGTCAAAGTGTGTAAATTCCCATGACCCTCCTCATCCTCCTCCTGTCTTTCTATGAATCCCATTCCATCTCGTTTATCATATCTGTCACTGATTGCATTATGCGATAATTTTGAGAGACAAATCTAGCTGCCCTTTTTTGCAACCTCTCCAACTCCTATATTTGATAAGCAAAATGTGGATCCCGTACTACACTACCATATTCGAGCAATGGTCTGACCAAAGTTTAGTAACCCAATTCCTTTACTTCTCTCGTAAATCCCCTCATCACTCTCTCCAACAAGTGCAGAATTTTGAAACCTTTTCCTACCACCTGTCCAATGTGCCCTGCCCAGTTAAGCTTGTTATCAAATGTAATGCCAAGATATTTACATTTCAAGTCTTCAGCAAGCAATTCTTTCCCCACGTTATATTCATAATTAACCTTTTGTTTTTTATTTGTAGACGGCAATTTGCACACATTAATCGCCGGTGGAAGTCTAAAAATTTTTAGATCACCGTCAGAGATTATACTAACACACATATCGCTCGTAATTACAAACAGTATCAGTATTAAACATCCGCGAATAAGCTACTTGTTGTTGATCGTAAGTGCATGTGTTTAACAGCGACAGAGGCCTTCACTTTGCCGAGTGTCCACGAGAGGTTGTCAGAATCCGCAAGCGATATGGCCACCCCGGAGTCGAACAGCAGCAGCTCTCCGGCCATTGTTTGTCTGCCAGACGAAATAAATGAGTGTTGGCGGCGAGTTGCCGCAACAGGTGGCCAGCCGCGCCGTGTCTGGGTGGCAGATTGATTAATGGAACTCGTCTTGAGGGGCGGGCGCCACGGAAACTGCGGCCCACAGACCATCTCAGTCCCCGAAACTCTACATTCTGTTACCAGCGACTACGTACGCGTGAACTTAGCATGTCTGGAGTTGACATAATGTTATATAAAAGGATCAAAACGATAGAAGACTGTCAACGGCTGCAGTGTTATCTAGATGGGATAACTAGCTTGGTGAGTAAAATGGAATGAAGATAAATGCAAAGAAGAGACAGCTTATTAGGTACACAGATAAAAAAACTAAAGGTTGATTCTGAATATAAAGTGGGTATTTTTGGAGCTACTTATTGAAGACTCGAAATATAAATACCTTGGCATTACATTTGATAGCAACCTTAACTCAGCAGGACACATTGGACAGGTAGGGAAAGGGTTCAAAATTCTTCACCTGTTGGAAAGAGTGATGAGGGGTTGCACAAGAGAAGTAAGGGAATTGGGGTACAAAACTTTGGTCAGACCACTGCTGGAATATGGTGGTGTAGTTTGGGATTCACATTTTGGGTATGAAATACAGGAGTTGGAGGGGGTGCAGAGGAGGACACAATCGGTAACTAATATCATAAAGAAGCTGGAGTGGGATTCATTGGAGGATAGAAGGAGGGTGAAGAGAGTCACGGGAGTGTACAAGGCCTATACTGGGGATGAAACATGGAAAGATATTGGTGAGAAAATTAAGAGAGGTGTTTGGAAGGGTATGGTTGAACATGACCACAAGCTGGCACTTGATTTCAGGAATAAGGGTGTGGGAAAATTTTCTTTCGTAGGAAAGGATGTGAGGGACTGGAAGAAATTGAAAATAGAAGTGATGAATAACTTACCGGAAACACTGAAAGAATTTAAAATAAAAATTAGTAGAGGACAAAAGTAGGTTTGAAGGGAAAATGGAGGGGGTGTAGGGTGATTGCCACCGGAGCGGGCGCTCCATCAGAATTATTATTAAGATGTAAATTACGTAAATGGTGTCCCAGGAAGCAGGGTGTCTGGATAATACGACGGGGGAGCCATCACCATACTATTCCACCACTGAACCTGTCACATGAAGAGAACTAATTTACAACATCAAGTGTTGTTGTAGGGCATGCATCTTAGCATTAGAATTTCAGTGATGAATGGCCAGGAGGTTTTCTCGTACGATCATTTCACGAGTGCACCGTGAATATCGGAAATACGGTAAAACAATAAATATCCTACATCGTTGCGGCCGGAAAACATATTGCAAGAGCGGAACCAACGACGACTGAAGAGAATCGTTCAACGTGACAGAAGAGTAACCCTTCCGCAAATTGCTGCGGATTTCAATGCTGGGCAATCAACAAGTGTCAGCCTGCGAACTATTCAACGAAACATCGTCGATATGGGCTTTCGGAGCCGAAGGACCACTCGTGTACTCTTGCTGAGTGCACGACACAAAGCTTTACGCCTCGCCTGGACCCGTCAAAAACGACATTGGAGTGTTGATGATTGGAAACATGTTACCTGGTCTGACGAGTCTCGTTTCCAATTGTATCGAGCGGATGGACGTGTACGGGTATTGAGACAACCTCATGAATTCATGGACCCTGCATGTCAGCAGGCTGGCGGAGGTTCTGTAATAGTGTGGGGCGTGTGCAGTTGGAGTGAAATGGGACCCCTGATACGTCTAGATACGACGCTGACAGGTGACACGTACGTACGCATCCTGGCTGATCACCTGCATCCATTCATGTCCGTTATGCATTCCGACGGACCTGAGCAATTTCAGCAGGACAATGCGACACCCCACACGTCCAGAATTGCTACAGAGTGTCTCCAGGAACACTCTTCTCAGTTTAAACACCTCCACTGACCACCAAACTGCCCAGACATGAACATTATTGAGCATATCTGGGATGCCTTGCAACGTGCCGTTCAGAAGAGATCTCCACCCCTTCGTACTCTTACGGATTTATGGACAGCCCTGCTGGATTCTTGGTGTCAATTCCCTCCAGCACTACTTCAGACATTAGTGAGTCCATGCCACGTCGTGCTGCGGCACTTTTGCGTGCTTGCGGGGGCCCTATACAATATTAGGCAGATATACCAGTTTCTTTGGCGCTTCATGTATAATTGATAATATAATGCAATTAGAAATTGAAAAACCACGCACATAATGACTCTATAATGAAAAAAAAAATATCGGGCATCTACAATATCAGTCTGGCTGAAGATAAGGTCTTAATCGTAATAAAGGGTTAAACGCAAATACAGTACCCCCACTCCAGAAAGATAATGAACTGGCAGTTAATTATATATATTGTGAAAAATACTGGTCCATGATTTACTCTTCCCCGCATTTACTCAGAACGAATCAAAAGTGTTTATTTATTATTATTAATTATAAAGGAACTTTTTGTTCTATGCTGGTAATTTTTAACCTCCCCAGTCGCCAACTGTAATCTGTCATATGTAGTAGTCTCCTAGTGAGTCCTGTTGATTAATGTGTCATCTGACTCCTTACCGCAAATCCTCTACGTTCATTTAGATAGGCCACACCTTGAAAATAAATAGAAACATGGCTACAAGTGAAAGCAGTCAGTTACAATATTATATTTACTTTTAACCTGAGGTGAATCACTAGTCCGTCTTACACTGTAGTACACAGAATAATTTCTGATATTCAAGATATTTATCTGCTTAACTCGTTCACTATCCCTCAAGGGTACTATTTCTTTAATACTAAACTCGTTCAATGTTGGACACTATCCTCACTTATCTTACATTAACACTGACAGTTTTACAAATGATATTACTCATGAAGCATTGTTTTTACCTCCCATATTAATGAGAGAGAGATTGTATGACTTACTTTGGTATTTCATGAAGTAACGGCAGCTGCATGGTAATAAGTGACTGTCGCCATGTGTTGCAACATCGTCCAGCAAAGAAGCACAAATTCAAAGTGAATAAACATCCTGGGAGTAGCTTGTCTTTGCATCTGACGCGGTTTAATAGTTACGAAGTTAATGGGTCCTCAACTTTAACCTCTAATCGTTGCTTTTTTCCTTAGTTCAGATAGCTTACATGTTACCAAACCTTTAAGTTGAGACCCTGAAGTATCACAAGCAATATCCTTGTCCTATAAGCGTTCTTGTATGTAGGAAAGCCAGAGATTAGCTTTGACGTTGCTTGCTGGGAACTGTTTCGCTTTGCAATGTTGTCCTATGTTAAGGACATTTCAACGATGTAAATATGCAAGGGCGTAGCCAGGATTTTGTTCAAGGGGGGGGGGGGGGGGGCAGGAAAGAAAAAACAGATAATATGCATGCTACAAAAACGCCGATTAATGTAATACATATATATTTTATTACTTAATTAATTTTATAATATTTTAATTAATTAATTATAATTTAATTAATTAATATTTATTTAATTACACTAATAATAATTTTCGAGCTACTTTATCAGAAATTTTATCACAATTTTCTTGTAAAAGTTTTCTGTGTACACCAAGCATACACAAACACTTTAGATGGTTCTCCAGGATATTTCCGTCTCATTTAACTCTTTAGTAAGGTCTAGTTCTCTAATATTTTCTATTGTCATACCCTTGTCCTTCCATAGTTTATACCATAGTGCTACTTCATAATCAAAAAATTTTAAGTTGTAGCATTGGCAGAAACTTAATGAATATTTAAAAAAAAAATCAAACAATGACTTACTTAAACTTTAGCTGGGATGTAGCAAGGGATTGCAATCCAACAATGCGGGATCCCGCATCATTTGGTAGTCTGACGGATCCAGTACCTAATTAAGCGGATCCGCAATCCATAAAATGGGGTGAAAACATGTTTCAGTCTTCCTCACCTTGTCTTTCCAGTCCAACTCGTTCTCTACAGGTAGTGGCGCCCCGATCACCTTTACCCGTCAAGTTGACATTTGACTCACGGCAACAAATGTGTGTTTATGTCGTCCGTCATCTTAAGTATATACATTCACTTTTTTTTAAGAACTCCAGTTGGTTTTTCTTGTGTGCATTACTGTAATTTGAGTTATGTCATCCTATTGCAAAACTAGGTCCCAGATCGTACACACAAAAAAGATACACTTAGAGTTGTTTCTGAGGAGGAAGTAGAATCAATACAAAAAGAAGGTTACAACTATTGACAGCTATTTAAAAATCTAGTGAATAGATGATGTGTTTAAAACGTTTTTATCATAAACTGTACTTAATTGTATTTGAGATATTTCTTTTCAAAAAGTGGATTTCAATTTCCTAATTCTGCTAATTCTATAAGATCTATGATAGCAAAGTTTTCAAATACCGTAAAAGTTGACATAATTGTTCAGTTTGAATGTTTCAAGCAATTGAAAAGATTTTAGTTGAGTGTTTGATGAGTGGACATTCCAAAAAAATCACCTACATTACGTTCACAGCAAAGAAACAAATTTTAATATCAGTTTGCTTAGAATACAGGGTTTGTGCACCACGAAGCATTGCATCAGTCTGGTCAAAAAACGACCAACTAGCATTGGTGTTGCTGTTGAATCTTATGTTATCGGCAAAAGATCTGTCGAAACAAGTATCATGGAAAACGTTCTTCCTTGGTACCTGCAATTGTACTTTTCACACAGTACACAATTGGCAGTTGTCGACGTTTTATACCACTCCCCCCACCCCCAAAAAAAAAATAAACAAATTGAGCGCACATAAACAACTTTGACTCGTACGTAGATCACGAAGACCTGGACGCCACAACTGAAGCACAAAGCGTGACCGTAACACTGGATCATCCACGTACAGAGGTGATTCCCAGATATAATGATTTCAAACAAAGTGCAGAAAGTTGTTAAGATTTTCAAAAGTTTTTTATATATGATCATTTCAATCAAACCAACGAATGAAGAAATGGAAAGGGCTTTCTCGGCTGCTAGCTAAATAGGTAATTCTTTGCAAATAAAGTGTTTGTTTCAGTGCTTATTAGATTATTTTTAAAACTGACATGATTTACTGTAAGGCATGTAATATGATCTAAAACTGAATACTTCCTATAATTGATTATTTACTAAATACCTAGCGTTAGGTTTTTTTTTAAAAAAAAAAAAAAAAAAAAAAAAAAAAAAAACCCTAGTAAAAGCGGAATGTATAATCCCAAAACACTACCAAGGAATTTAAATAAGGTATGAAAATAGATCACTTTCAAAAATCGTATAGAAACTAAGCAGGGTTATTGGAACGACTTGATTGGATAGATACAATGCGCCCACTTTCATATCGGTTCCAATGGCAGATGCATTTCTGGTAGATGTGTTTAAAATACTTTAGCTCTCCGTGCCCGCGTTGTTGCGATGATCTTTTATGATAGATATTACTGTATTAATATAATCAATGCATGTATACATGTCGATCATCTTTGATTGTAACGCAGTGGCAACAGGTACCGATAATCCTGAGTATTCAATCCAATGCTTATAATGAAGTCTGATTTAGTAGCAGCGTATTGTAACAGCTAAGTTCTTTTCCTCGCCGCATCATTCCCTTCTCTAAAAACATTCGAAAGTCCATTAACAATGTCTTCAAAATGCTCGTTGAAAATAGCAAAACACGTATATATGTGAGACCAGTGGGTCTCATATAAAGCTGATATATTTGGCACGTACTTTCTCCATAAAAAGGTTTCCCATAAAAAGTTATGATGTACTCTATCGTGTTAATTGTGTTCTGTATTTCTGTAATTCCATTTAAATTAATTCAACCAGGTTAAGTCTGTGGCTTGTACAGTGAAAATAAAGGCTTTTTATATTTTCTCGTTAAATTTTTTTTTGATTCCCACCAATTAACACACTTCATATCCTTGGCTAACGCACCTGTCAGGTCCATGTCCTTCGTTTTCTTAAAACCTATCAATTTCTGATGCCATAATTTGTCATTCAACGCCATCAGATCTACGAATCACAGAAATTTTTTGCGGATTGAATTTTTATCTTCGTCAAAAAAAACTGATTTTTATGGAAAGCTGTTCTTCCCAGCTAAGCCACACGACTCATCTGCCAGTACAACATAAGCATAAGCCTTCTTTGCGGTCTGCATAATTTCACTTTTATTGACCAAGCCGCCTAGGTCAGTGATTTCGTTTTTAATCTGTGGGGAGATTATAAATAACAATTTTTCTAACTTTTTTCTATATGCTGTTTCAAAACTAAAACACTTCTTACTTTCAGCAGGTCTTCAAGAATACCTTTATGTTGCTCTTTACTTCTCAAACGCAAGTCATTTGTATGGCGTACAACAGAAAATAATGGAAGATATCATAGATGACCCATTTGTCGATTATCATCTACTTCCTTCCGGTGAGCAGTATTCGTCATAACAGTGACCGGTATTTAATTTTTTCTTTAAGTTCTTAGCATCGTTAGCTGCTGATTGATGAGAATGTGATGAAACCTGTATTTGCAGTATTCATTGATATTTTTAAAGTGACAGTAAATTCGAGTAGCAAATTAATTAAAATATACTAGTAAAGGCAGGTAAGTCTGCAAGCAATCATGATTTAATTTTCACTTCAAATTAGTGGCTTTAGCATCCGCAGAAAAGTTGTAATTTTCTGGAAAGGTACCCAGCAGCGTTTCAGCACCTCTCTCCAACAGCATTGCAGTTAATTCATAAGACTGAAGTTAATATCAAGCTGGACCTGTGAGCTGAACACCATATGTAGCAGTATAGATACGACCACAGAATGAATGATAAAATTTTACCTTTTTTTGTGTCGCTGCTTCAACGGCGTGTTTGTGCATGTCCCGCTACCTAGGTAGCTCTACTGCTATGTGTTACTTTTGTATTGGGTTGGGCTTGTTTTGGGGACTCTTTTAATTTGCACTTTGAGGGGAAAACATGGTTATGGTCGTCTAGGACGACCTTATGTGGAAAACCCGTACAGTTTTCTTATGACCATAGCAGTGCTAGACCGTTGGGCCAGCCCAACTCTTATCCGGGCACCTAGGACATATATACTGTAAATTCCAAGTAATAAATATTTTATCACAAAATACCTCTTATACTATCGACGTTTTCACAATCGCTTAATGGTAATAAAAATAAAATAAAATACAAACGAATACAGTTAACTATAGTTATTAAATGAAAGTCATACTTTTTGTAAGTACTGTATGTAATACTAGGTAAAAGCCGTCGTTAGCATTACGGTAAATACAAATTAATTACATTTAAAAAAAACTTCCTTATATTCATTGTTATAAAAAAAAATTAATAGCGCACGCTCCTGCGATGTCACAGTATAAAAGGGGCGTCCATTAATTACGTGAGGTGAAATGGGAGGGGGTCCGGCGAAATCTTACGAAACCTCATCAAGGCAGAGGGGGAGTCAATGGAAATCTCACGTGAGGTTTTGAAATTATTGTAGGACTGAAGAGCAAAAAAAAAAAAAAAAAAGAAGAAATTAGGTCTACAAATGACGCGAAAGACGACTTTAGGCGGGGTATTTCATCCAAAAGCCGACCTTGGGGGAGGAGGTGTAATTGCCCTTGGAAGCATGAGATCTAAAAAAAAAGGTCATGAAAAGTTTCGACGTCGATTAGTAGGGGGAGGGGGGTGTTCCTCCGTCAAAATCTCATGTCATTTTAGAGGAAGGGATCTAACCAGATCTCACGATGTCTCAATCAGAGTGGGGGGGGGGGAGTCCGGAATTCCGGAAAAACACCTCACGTAATTAATGGACGCCCCCAAACGACGACAAGTCAGCCTCAGTCTACCGGTATTTAGGCACACGGTAAAAGCCCCTCACTCCTTAGCTGGCGCACAGTTAAGAAGGAGATGCCTTTGTTCGAGTTGGCTCACGCAGCACAGCGAAAGTTTGTTACAATGGATAACGAAAACTGTAGCCTTTTAATACAACTGTACGGTGCCAAAAACATTTTGTGTATTAGCAAATGTGCAGCCTAATCAGACTCTTATGGTATCACCTCCATCACCACCACCCAATCAACGAATCTATAGAATAGCCAAATGATATGATTAACTCAATACATTTTACCTAAGTAAGGAGTAAGTTCACGTTAAAAATGACAACAGAAATTGAATAGCAATAAAAAATTTAATATAAAATGGATGCTATTTCCTTATCTTTGCCCAATCTTCCAGAGCATCACATAAAACGTCAAAAACATCTGGATCTGTTCAAGAAAATGATTATTTTGACACTCGAATAAGGGGTTACAGGCTAGTACACGAGTCTCCAATTGCTAGAAATCTTGTAGCCCCTACGCTCAGGGGGCCCCCAAGCGCAGTTCAGAGGGCCCACGGGCCTTCACGACAAACTGGCGACATCTTTTTTTTTTTAGCTCTACCGTCGTATAAGGGGGCCCCTAAGACACAGGGAGCCCCCTCACTGCTAAGGAGGGCCCCCTCACTAAGTTGCCCTCACTGCTAAGGGGGCCCCCAAGCACAAATCAGCGGCCCCCCGCCTCAGCTCACGGGACTCCTGCCAGCAACACAAAGCAAAAAAAGGTCGCCCATCTGGCCTGAGGGCTCAAATTAAATTTTTTGCACCGGGGCCCTTGTTGACCTAGCTACGCCACTGGAAACCGCCTGCTGAAATTGTGTGTTCACTGGCTCAATTAATGGTTTTGGGAACTCTACCGTTATGATTCTCGTAAAATTTGTTTATTTGTATCCTCAATGGCTTCATTTCTCGTGTCTTCCATGAGTTTCTCACCATACTGTATTCTATTAACATACAATTTCCATATCCACCAAATCACTTTTCGTTTAGGTTCCTGGTATACAGTGTTATGCATTACATGGAAAGTTTCAGCTAGTCGTACACGTGAAATGTCCACGCTGGCTTCACGAAAAGACAGTGCCTGAATAGTTTGCCGCGCAATCCTGGCTGGGTTGCGTTGCCACGCGCGGCAGCCGCGCTCGTCAACAGAAATGGTTCGCGCGGCAAATAACCGGTTTGGCGCACTCGAACATGGCTCGCGCGGCAACCGCACATACGCAGCTTAAGAGTCGGCAGCCGCACCGTGCGTGGCGCGTTGTTACGCCTCGCCCTCGTTAACGTCAGTTTTACGCAGATAGCAGTAGCAAGCAGGTTTAAATCACGTGAACCGAATTAATTTTTGAAAGTTTCTTAACATTATTTACTTTTCGGTTCGGTGGAACTCCGATCGAGCGCATACCCGCTTCCGGCTAGGGGGGACAGCTGCCCCCCCCTGCCCGTACCTGGCTACGCCCTTGTAAATATGTGATCAACACATTCTATTCAGCAAAATAAAATGCCTGCCTACAGAATCTCCTCTCTCATTCCTTTAATATTACACATATATATTAATTTATATATATAAAGGTGAATGTTTGTTTGTTTGTTTGTTTGTTCTTCATACAAATCCACAGTTTTCATCCAATTTTGATGAAAGTTTTCACACTTATCCTTTGAAACAAGGATAAAAATACTGCCTACATTTGGTTGAAAAATTATCTGTATACATAATACATTCCGTCTTATAATTTCGAAAAATTACTGAACGGCAATAGACAGACGCGTTGGATGTGCAGGTCTCTGTACTGCTTTTTCCACGTAGTGGTCAGGTAGCTCAGTGGTTAAAACGCTTGCTTACTGGTATTTGGATCGTGGTCTCCTGTTCAAATCTCCGTGATGGAAAAGATTTTAAAAAATTGTTTTTGATCGTAAGAGTCACGCTTGGACCGTCTGTTATTCGGATTGAATGTTAAAGTGTAGATATCACAAATTTAGGGGTTTAATGCGAGCCAAATCGTAGGTAGTATTGCAATGTTGTAGGTGTACACTTTTTTACATTATAATGATCCCTCAGGGGTTGTTCGCAGTCAGTATATATGTGTGTGTGTGTGTGTGTGTGTGTGTGTGTGTGTGTGTGTGTGTGTAATCTGCAGTAATAATACTATAAATGCGGAAGTAAGTCCTCTCTTCCGTACACCCTCCTCCACTCCTTTCAGCCATCTATCTCTTCGTCTTCCTCTGGGTCGTTTACCATGCATGTTAATTTCATGGATTTTTCTTGGGATTCCCTGAGCCTCCATTCTCTTTACATGTCAATACCATCTCAGTCTGGTCCTCTCTATCCTTTCCTGAAGTGGATCCTCTTTTATGGTGCGTCTAATCACTTCATTCCTTATTCTGTCCATTTTAGTAACTCCAAGTCTACCTCTCAAAAATTTCATTTCATTTGTTTGTACTCTGCTGATGTCCCGCTTTTTCATTTTACACGTTTCAGCAGCATAAGTCAAGATAGGCACATATTACGTATGATAGATTACTCTCTTGCTTCTCTGTGGCACCTCTTTATTCCATATCAGGCTTCTAATGCTACTTATAAACGCCTCTGCTTGTCTACCTCTTTCACTTATCTCGCCATAATTTCCTCCACATTCCTCTAATAAATTCCCCAGGTACTTGAACCTGTTTACCTTCTTTAGTTGTTCCCCTGCCATCACAATTCCCTGGGTTAACCTGTTCTTCTTTCTGGTTGTTACCATGTACTCAAGCATAGACGGTTGACGAGTCCAAATCATTTCGAGAAGTAATCACCACCGCGAACTGTATTCATTATTTGCTGAAGTTCATCTCTTACATTGCTCAGTCTGTCTGTGTAGAAGGCCTCTAGGACCAGAGGCTGTCCATTGTCTGAGGTGACGTATTGTATTGTGTTGTAGCCGTGACTGCTGCAGCGCTGCTGTCCTTCTGTAGCGGCAGACAGACAGACATGGCGACCAATTATGGCGGACATCGTCTACCAGCGGCAGAGTACTATGATTAATGGAGAGGCCGCTTTGGCGGCGCCACTGTAGCCTTCTGTCTCTACAAGGAGTGTTCATCTGGAGAGCGGGCGCCTCGGTATGAAGGAGAACGGTCTAAGAATTAACGTCAGGCCTCGCTAGGCAGCCTTTCCTTTTGATGAGGCAACGCTGCGATGCCGGGAGATTGTCGATCGTTTATCATTGTTTATTTCCAGCGATAATCTTGTGCTTGTGAAAAAGCCATACATTTATACAACATTTTACGCTTTTAGCAGGCGTCATATTAATTAAATATTCCACTTACTTTTTTCGGGAATCGCACTGCTTTAATTGATGGTTCAGTACCAACGTTTCGGCGCCCAACCTGGTGCCTTCATCAGGGTTTTCAGACTCGAAATGGTGTGGTTTTCACACAACTCTGTCACTGAGCTAACTGTTGTGGTTACCAGCAGCGGATGTCAACTGTTCCAGAGATCTTGTCGTTGGAAGTTTTGTGTTGCGAATGTCCACGGAAGAATGGGTATAGTAGTCGGATAAGAGCCAGCGCCTTAAGCAGTAACAAGAGGAACAATAAAGAGGTACATGGAGAGATAACGGAACAAAAGAAGAAGGCTTTTTTACCTTACATAAAAGGAGTCACTGACAGAATTGGAAAAGTGCTGATGAAAGTCAACATTCAACCAGTCTTTAATAGTAAAAACAAAATAAGAGACATTTTAAGATCAGTAAAGGATCGCAGACCACCATTACAAGCAAGTGGAGTACATAAGATACCCTGCGATTGTGGAAAGGTGTATATTGGCGAAACTTCCCGAGCGGTTACTGTAAGACTAAAAGAACATTGTCGTCACGCAAGACTTGGTCATACTACAAAATCAGTTGTAGCAGAACATCAGATAAAAGAAGACCATAAAATTCAATGGGAGAAAACAGAAGTTATAGCACAACCCAAAGGTCTTCTAGAACGAAAAATAAGGGAGTCAATAGAAATCTTCAAACATCCCATAAATTTCAATAAAGACGGTGGCTATGGCTTAAGCGAAACGTGGAAATGTGCACTCGTGGACATTCACAACACAAAACTTCCAACGACAAGATCTCTGGAACAGTTGACATCCGCTGCCGGTAACCACAACAGTTAGCTCAGCGACAGAGTTGTGTGAAAACCACACCATTTCGAGTCTGAAAACCCTGATGAGGGCACCAGGTTGGGCGCCGAAACGTTGGTACTGAACCATCAATTAAAGCAGTGCGATTCCCGAAAAAAGTAAGTGGATTATTTAATTAAGCCATACATTTGGTAGGACTGAAGAAAACTGGTGCTGGTTTGAGGCGTCAAGTTGTAAAAAGAGAACACTTACGGCATATTCTACTTTCGATTTGTCATAGGAATACCAGTAGTGCCAACGAAGGTGGCTGGATACATTTAACATTGGAGAAAATGTGATATGAAAGTTGATTTTTGGTTTTAAAGAGGAAACATTTTTATTGAAATAGTTTTTTAAAGTTCAGGAAGAGCCTTATGTTTTGATGAAGACGTTGAACAGTTTTATTCACGATGATCCACGTCAGTCAAAACGATATTCAACGTATTTGGTGACCTGTAACAACCAAGTATCGTTTACATTTTTAATCTATGGCCAAAGTTCAAAACCTGGTAGTATCGACATCCTATGAAACGTAAAAACCAGTTACAAGCAACAACTCGCAAATGTGGGTTGTTGCTTGTTAATGATCGTTTAATTCGTGAACAATATCAACATCCGTGAATGTTACGGGTAACGAGAAATGTTCGCTTTATGTCAACATTAATAAACTCTCCGAGCATTAACATGATTCAGGACAATATATTAGTGTATAAGAACGAAGTCTTTCTCGGCGTTGAGAATGTATAAACTGCTCTCGGGTGACTAGCCGAGTCACCCGAGAGCAGTTTATACAATATATTAGTGATTAGTCTTCTGATTATCTGAAGTGATTACCAAATAATAACATTAGCCAAAGCGGAAAAAACACTGAGAACTTTGGCATCATACCAATAGAACAAAATAGGGCTAATCTTTTGATTACATATAGGTACAAATTGTTATATACACTTACATACCATCAAACTGTGCAGTACTAACAATTAAGTAAACGGCTGGTCAATACAGGTCCTACAGAAACAACTTCTGAGGCAGAAACCATCGTTCACATGCCACATCATGCTCGCAGCCACGTTCGAACGTTCTGACTGTAACAGTGTTATGAGGGGATCTCAAATCAGAATTTCTGTCCTATAAAATGTGGTGAGGTGAGGATAAATGGTTTCCAACAAAGCATACCATGTTTAGACGATATCTTTGGAGTGAAATACTTCCTTACAACTGAGGGAACTGATCTAAAACACAGATTTTAAAAATGCTACGAGTCTGGGGGCACTGATCTGATCTTATCAAAGAGGAGTCCATAATATTTAAAACTAGCGCCAAAGACGGTCAAAAATGACGGGTGTAACAGAGTGTTATGGTAATTTATTTCTTTGCAGTTAGTTAATTAAATAGAATTGTTATAAAATAAAGCCCATAATAATTTATCGTCCCTTGTGCTGTAGCAAAAAGCTTCAGTTGTCAACTTGGCCCAGGTTGCATTTCAGCCTAACCACAATCTCCGCTAATATTGCCGCTAGAAAAGCAAAGCTTCAATCACATGCGAATTAATACATTCCCTGTATCGCATGTCAGTGTCATAATGCATCGCGGTAGAAACTTGATCCCAAATCTTCACAGGTTCTTACACCTTTCTTTCTTATCACCTGCGATGAAGATCGATATTTTAACGGCTGAGACAGTTTACATCGGCTGAAATAATGACCCCAGTGAAAACGAAGGATGCTAAAAATAAATCTTAACAACTTACGCTATGTCACGTAATATTTAATTATGGTTTCGCCACATATATCGCGGTCAATTTGGAACTTCTTTCATTCAAACCATGTAATGATTTCAGTAAAAAAAAATAATAATTAATATGCCAATTTAAACTAAATACATACTTTTGTTTCAGTGTTCTGACAATTCATGTCTTAGCAATTGCTTAACTACATAAATAGAATTGTTATAAAATAAAATTCAATGTAATTCCTCGTGCCTTGCGCTGCAGCGAAAGGTTTCCGTTTCCACCCGATTCCAGGTTGCATTTCAACCTAACCACACACTACGATAAATTTGCCGCCAGAAGAAAAAATTTCAATCTCACGCGTACTGTACTGTACTGTACTGTATCGCATTTTAGTGGCAATAATGCATCACGATATAAATTTGATCAAAGATCTTCAAGGGTTTTTACACCTTTCATTTTTGTTATCCGTGATTTAGGCCGATATTAAAACGTTTGAATGGCTGACACAATTACATATTGTGGAAATAATAGTCTCAGTAATATTGCTCAGTGAAAGCAAAGGAAACTAAAATAAATCTTATAAACTTACATTATGCCACGTAATATTTGTTTTAATTGTAGTGTACGCTGCACAGATCGCGATTAGTGTGCAACTATTTCAAACGAATTTATAGTTTCAATAATAAGAAACAGTTTAAATTATTTTGAAAGAAAAACTAAATTATTTATTCCCACTTCAAATTCCAGTAACAATCTAATCAAAATTTTTGCTAACATTGATGCTCGAAACTTAAAGCTTTTATCTTACATATCTATGGACAAAGAATTTATTTAAGGAATACTTCTATATATCAGAAGAATACTACGTAAATAGAAGCATCTAATGATTGACATGTCGATTTAAACGCAATATACTTTTATTTCAGTGTTGTTAGTTAATTTATGGATGCTTAGAAATGGTATTAAATAACGTGCATAACCTAGAACAATGGCGTAAAGCTTGACGTCACAGCGCGACGTCTTAGAGTGACGTCATGGCGTGACAGATGACGTCTTAGATGACCAGTTGCCTATTATAAGGATAGATGATAACTCATTTTTCAATTTCGGTTAGGTAACAAGGGAGATAAATGGCTCGTAACAAAAAAAAAATTTTTTTAGAAATAACAATATTTTTGCCCTTTAAGGATCAAATTCGAAAAATCCCTTCCTTAAAATATGTGACCAATGCGGAGACCTTAATCTTTAAAATGACACCTCATTTATCGATTTGATTTCTGTATGGTATGAAGGGAGATAATGGCTTGTGACAAAAACGCACTTTCAGAAATAATATATATGATAATCAAGAAACATGGGATGTTGTTGTTTGGGCTTTAGGGAGCATCGACATTGGAAGTACGTTTTAGTTTCAAACAGGAAGGAAACACAGAGTTTTATAAATCAGCTGCTATTCGTACACGATGGTATCGGATCAATTATTTTTTTATTACCTATTCTTACGACATGCAAACAAAATTAATGAAACGTTGCCTCTTGAGATTTACAACTACGATTGAAAGATCTGTCTTCTACCACGTAATCATAAGTGCACACTACTTTTTCCGTCAGAACTGCACCTTACTTCGAATTTAATTGCTGAGTCCTATGAGGCCTTCATACTTTTTTCGTAGATACTTCTCATAAGTCGTTTCAGTCTAGAATTTCTCTATAATTACTCTATCACAATTTAACAAATTCGTATTTAAATTAATACCGTTGTATGGTTAAATAGACGAGTTATCAGTCAATAGTTATGTACTGTCAGACAGAAGTAATGAATTGTTATTGATGGTTAATAACTCAGAATATCGCCTTTATTGTCAAAATCTTACTTCTCATAATAATCACCACATTATTATCACATTTCAAGTCATTCGCCCTTATTACACTTTTGTGAATATGGTTATACTGAAGTAAGACCTTTGATGGTAACTTAGAGCTGATCTTCTTCGTGGTCCTCACCAAAAAAATTCTCTCTAATAACCTGGCCGTCTGTAAACAAATAGCACCACAAAAATAAAAATGTGTGAACTGTAATTTTTAATGAAGTGTGTTTGGAGCCGAGAACATAAAATCATTATTTCCTTTACAACTGCCATGACAGTCAAACAACATATTTAAAACTGATTTCAATTTTTTGAATCTTATTTGCAGTGCTATAAACATTTTTAAAGACATTCCTAAACAAGTAAAAAGAATTTGATTGAATCTAATAGCGTTGTACAATTATTACTACGCGATTGTCAACGACCTTCCGTTCAACTGAACGAGTCATATTGGTTCTGGTTTCTCTCATTTGAATTTAAAAGGAAATACAGAAAAATATTTTTTGCGTAGAATTGAAATGCAATGAGAAGCGAGTTTTTGCAAAAAGTAATACGATGGTTCCATTACAGCTAGTGTGCTATACAATACACATTTTATTTTTTCAGCCCTCTTTAAATTGAAAACTGCAAGATGGAAATTTTAATCTACAATTAATGGAGATATTAGTTGGAGAATCCTGAAATCTGTATTTAAAGTAGTTTGGATTTCAATTAAATATTGTGATATCGATGCTGCACTTTTTTTCTTCGCGCACAATTCATACGTACTTCTGCAATATACTTGATGGCTATACTATTTGATCACCATATTGTAACAGCATTAACACTGCGGAGGCATTATTGTATCGTAGAAAATAGTAGTTTTCGCTCCCGTAGACATGTGCATCAAAAATATGAATTAAATCCCGTGAATAAATTCAGTGAAGGAGGCTATCGACAAGGGAAAACGACAGGCAACAAATTGTTCCAAACGGGAGAGGCGTTCTCCAACGTCACTTATTCCGCCTCGGAGCACAACTCGGTTTCTGTCAATTTAGCCAATCAACTCTGCTAATTGGTCATTAGGGATCCAGGCGAGTTGGCTTGCTGTCGCTTTGGTCACGATGGAGTTGTTTCCTTCACTGTACTGTAAGCAGGCGAATGTTAGTACAGAACTCTCAATATTAGAACTAGATTTATAGTATTCACAAACGTTACATAGACGCTCTTTACAATGCACTGAAAATACAGTGGTTGGATAAAATAATATGAACACCTATATTGATTTATTAATATGGTGTTGGGACACATTTTCCTCGTAGAAAAGCTGCAATTCTTCGCTGAATAAATTTGTAGAATGTCTGAATAGTTTCCAACGGAATGTTGTTCCATTCTTATAAAAAAAAAAAAAAAAACATTTGCCAATTGCTTCAATGGTGTTGGAGGTGGAAATCTGTTCCTTATTCTCTGCTCCAAAACTATCCACAACTGTTCAATTATATTGAAGTCTGGCGATTGTGCTGGCCAGGGAAGATGTTTGATGATATTCTGATGCCCCTCGAACTAGGACAGAATCTTTTTGTCTTTGTGTATGGACGCATTATCATCTTGGAAGATGGCAGTTTTTGGCAGCAGTATTCTAGTCATAGTAAGAACTTCATCACTGAAGATATCGGGATATTCATTAGCACTCATCGGGCCAGTGATGTGAATGAGATGACCAGCTGAATACCACAATATAGACACCAAAACCACAACGGAACCTTCCCCAAGCTTGACTGAAGGACACAGGCAGTCCGGATCGTAGGCTTCTTTTTGTTTTCTCCATACTTAAACCCGGCCGTTAGTAGGAAACAATGTGAACGATGATTCATAGGACCATACCACATTCTTCCAATCATCAAGTGTCCAGTTTTCATGATCGTGGCACCACTTGTTTCGCAGCTTAGGGTTGACAGCCGTTTAAGGGGTTTTGCATTTGCAGCCCTCCCATGAATGTGAGCTTTGAGGAGCTCCCGCCATACTGTTTTTGTCGAAACAGTATTACTCCGGTGTGTGTTGAGTTATGCTGTCACTTTTGCTGCAGTATTTTTGTGTTGTCTGGCCACAATTCTTTTGTTGGTCTCTCTCGGTTAACTTTGGTTTTCGTCCAGTACCGGTATTCCTCTTCTCCGACGATGTTTTACCATCTTTTGTCTATGCTGTCATTAAGGTGGATACCGTCGCTCGTGAGACGTTAAACAGTTCAGTTGTTTTTGTCACAGACACTCCCGCTAACCGAGCCCCAACAATTTGCCCTCTTTCGAAGTCTGAGAGATCACACATTTCATCAATCGCTTGTTATAACCATCAGAGATCAAAACGTATACTATACTGACACATAACCTACAAGACCTACCACATCAATTAGGCCGTACATGCGCGTTGTAGTATTCACACGGAAGTAGTGGTGCCAACATGCAACAACCTGTACTCTATCGCATGGTGTTCATATTATTTTGTCCAACCTCTGTAGATGACACTTCTATATAGACCATGGACGCAAACATATCAAGAGCAAGAAAACTAGAACAAGAATACCAACTGACTAAAGATACATACAATAAGAAGAATCTCTCAAGGAAAAATAAAATGAAACACTACAACACAATAATGAATCCAGAAGGTCTGTACCCCTCAAAATGTTTTTTCTCTATGAAAACAGGAAAAACAGAAAAGGTAGAGAAGAGGGAAAGGAAAATCTTGAGAAAAATTTGGGGACCACTAAAAATTGAAAATGATGAGTTTAGACACCGGAGGAATAAAGATCTATACAAAGAAGAAGAAATAGAACGGATGTCAGACACTATTCAGCTTGGTCTTTTCTTCTTTCTTTAGCATGAGCATCCAATTCTTGGGTTCTAATAACTTTAGCTGCTCGTGATCTGCTAGAGCTACACTTTAGGCTAGGTTTACACCAGCAAGGCATGTCAAAAAAGAAGACAAAATAAACTGGTGCCAGAAACTTTCAAGCAGACACAAAATAATAGTACAGTGCTGAGCAAATGGAACTCTATATTAAATAATACGATTTGTCTCTAAATGAAATTTAATAACAAATCATACACTAACAAATCGCGCGAAAAGCACAGCTTGAGCAACCGATGTACCATTACAAACTAACACACGTCACCATTCGATAAGTTCTAAAAATTTCGTGGATACAACTGTTGTTGATACCAAAAAAAAAAATATTTCCGGTGTCCTTTCTACAGATAAACAGTATTTCCTTGTCAAATTCCATAATTATTGGTATAGCCACTAAGTCTTCAAAACGTAACAAAAAGACGGAGACCTACTTCCGCATTGACAAGTCGAGTCAACGGCGGCACTGCCTACCCTTTTCTCGAAGCGATTCGGGCCATTTTTGAACCTCAATTTCTTCGGTTGTATTTATGCTATATGTCTCAAATTTCTGTTATGCATAGATATCAGCAATCTTAGCAAACTTAATTAATTTTATTATGTTACTGTTCTTAGTTCGTATGTTATTATGCATGCCATTTTTTAGTTAACGTACACAAACTTATAAATACATAAAGGCCACGATTTCCATCGCTCTTTTTCGAATTTGACAAGTATATATATTATTCCCTTAATTTAAGTTCAAATTATGACATGCATAATGGCCAAGTCATCAGATTTTTTATCCTAAATAAACGATCTATGATACCGAGAGAAACCATTCTGTTTCATAAAGTGAAGTGAATATACACTGAAAAGTGTAGACTTGGCTCAGAGGAAGATCTCATAACTTTTTGTCACTGCACGAATACGAGACTTGGCCTATTTTTACAAGAATTGTTTTTGTGGGATTAACGTTGTCACCGTGATCGTTTATAAAAATTAAGAAAAGTTCTATTACACTGCCTTGAGGTATGCGCCAAGTAGGCTAACATTTAAATTTGTAGAGGCTTCTCCGTCACCAACGATATAATGTGACTGTCCAGCAAGAAAATCACGTATCCATTCACAAACCTTATCCGATATACCGTAAGCTCAAATTATAGTTACAAGTCAGTTGTGTGGCACGGAATAAAAAGCTTCTGAAAATACAAGAAAATTGCAACAACTTGTGAACCTGCATCAATAGGTTTCATTACGAAATGAGTTTTTTTTTTTTACTTACGGCATTACGCCTCGTCAACGTCGAGATCATTAGAGGCGGATTGGGACTGGGGAAAAGGAACAAGAAGAAATTTTGCCATGGCCTTTTGAAGGAAGCATCCCGGCATTCGCCTGATTTGGGGAAATAATGGAAACCCCAAGTCTGGATAACCGGACGGGGATTCGAACCAGCATCCCCCCAAATATGAGGCCAGAGCGTTAACCTCTAACCCACCATGCACGGTACTTCATGAGAAAAAAGGGCCATATGTGTTTCACACGATCTGTTCTTCCAAAATCCGTGTTGGTTCATTATAAGTAACTCGCTTCCGTCTAGAAACTTCATAATATTAGAGCATGTAACATGTTCCAGAATTCTACAGTAGTCAGTTGTAAAGACATGGTGTTAAGGTTCTTTTAGGTGATTTAAGAACTGCATTAATTAATTACAGAAATCACCAAAGAAAATTAGATATGAAGATGCATGTTTATTTATGATCAAAACAAGTCAGCGACATTCACAATCACAGGTACAATCCAAAGATGCACTTCTGAATACTGTCAACTAATAACTGAATGACAACTTAATACATAATGAAAACTGAATTAATACTAACTTCTCTGTCCAGGCGATCTGTTTATATAGAGTCTATCGAAATTACGAGAATTCTTCAAAGGCATCCGCCCGATATTTCTCGATCATAAACAATCACTCAAACAATCAAACATAATAAAAACAATCGGAATTGATACAAAATTAATTAATAACATTACAAAATGATTAGAAATGGTAATTAGAGATACTTGAATACAAAATTATTTACAGAAATCCTTTCAAACGGTAGAAAATCGTCCTGTAGACATCGTAAATTACAGTAATACATGGAATTACAAACTTTTAAGAAATTCTCTTGCACCATTCGGTTCTTAAACATATTAAATGGACTTTAAATAATTTTCTTACCTAAAACAAAGTCTATATACACTTATTTACAAGAATTTACAAAGTAAACATATCAAATCACTTTCAAGCAAACTTTGGCTCACTACAAATATTTCACACAGTACAATACTATTCAAAATACAGGTATTAGGGCTGTTACAACCCCTCCCCAGGATTCACTTAATTTTACACAGATAAAATTGATTGAATCCGTCACGAATCTAAGCAGGTTGAATGTACACATAATGCAGACACGAACAGATTACAATCAATCAACCATAATGACTTTTACAATGAACAAATACAATTCTTCATACAACATCTGCACATAGTCCATGACACTGATTTTGTTTACAATAATAGTCTTTTCTCAGATCCAATCATTTTATCATTTACTGTTTTTACACAACAAACGTTCAATGCCATCACCTCAAGTTACAATTATTTTCACTCCAAATTACACACTTGATGTCTGCTTGTTAATTACACCAGTCTGTTTACATTTTACAGCTGATAATTTGTCATCACAATGTAGAAAGTCACAACATCACCAAAAGTTTCTACACAAAACTGTCACAAATTGTACATTGAAATGCTTACATCTGCATCTGAACTTAAGTACTCACACAAACTATTTACATACATCAATTCACAAACTTATTTACAGAATTAGATATTTACAGACAGTTGACCCCTCCCCAAACCATGCATTTCAATTAATTCCATAAGGGGGTTCCAGGATTTCCCTGGAAACCCAGAACCATGTAAGTTACTTTATCCTAACCTTCCAGTTTTCTTCAACTTTTGTATACACATCTAATATTACATTTCTATATACAAAAAGCTTCATTATACACAGACAGAAACACAAACTTCCAATCATCTCAGACAACAGACTTTGGTACAACCACACAACAGCTAAGACATAAAATGGTTCTGTTTTAGCAAATTGATTGTCACTTAAAAGCAATGCTATTGACTCAACTGGTAATACAAATTTATTATTCTCACTACTACAGTTTAGTCCATCATTACTCCCAATCCCACTCTTCATCATCTGATTGCTACTTAAACTTACCAAATTATATGAATCAGTACCTAAAGCTGTTTTAACATCTGGCTTACTGACTTCATCCACCAAATAATTATTTTTCTCAGCAACTACTACTTCACTATCAGCTTCCACATCAAAGAGGGTACAAAACATATTGTCATCTAAGTCACATTCTGTACATTTTTCCAGATAAGAAACTGATTCAGATAAATCCTTACTCCCACCCATTTCTTCAATGTCATCATCTACACCAAATAAAGAGCTAAATAACGTACCATCTAGGTCAAAATTAGGACATTTTTCTAACTTAGGGATTGGTACATATGGCTTTTCAACCACTCTCTCTTCAGAAGACAAATACTTTGACTTACAATTCTCCTCCTCATCTGGGTCTCCTATCCACACCACTGTATCACCTTCATCTTCAAGATATCTGAGAAACTCCTCGATTTCAGCACTTCTACAAACTTCATTACCACCTATCCTAGCCCACATAGTCCCAACTATGCCATTCTGGATCTTACAAGTTTCCGATAGCCACACTGTAGTATGCACTATAAATTCTGCACCCCTTTTTGTAATTAGGCAGTGACCATTTCGAAAATCTTCTACATGAAAATTATTACTTTCGCACAATGATTCTAGTGATAAGGTACTATGGTGGTCCCCTTCCCGCTTTATCTTATTATCAACCTTTACATCATCAACATCATTAATTACATTTATCATAACCTTATCCTGAAATTCACTTGCTGCTACCCCCACCTCTTCCAATAAATCTTCCCGGGGATTATTCATGAAAATGGTATTAACACTATAGCAGTTGGTACCTGGACCCACATTCTTGTCCACCACTGCGGGGCCCATCACAGGGGTGGTCTTTAGTTTGTTTGCCCCCCATGCTGCCTTTCCCTTTCAGATTGAGGGTTCTGTTCTCTCACTCCCCCATTATTATTCCTCCTTGCGTAATTATCACGATCCCATCCCCTAGATCTAGCATCCCTTGACCCATTACCCCTTCTAGGGGGACTCCTGCTGCCCCTCCTATGGTGTTGATGGTGGTAATGCTGTTCATTGAATGACTCCTGGGCATCCAAGCGTCTCAACAATTCAGAAACTCTATCCACATTTACTACATCCAAAGTGGCAATTAAATTTCTTGTTTGCTGAGGTAGCCTAGCTCCTATCAAATCAATGAATTCCTCCTCTCCATAAGGATGGTCTAAGTACTTACAACGGATCCAACATTTATGGAAAAAATCATGTTGAGTTTCCCGACCAGGTTTATAGGGCCTTCCAGTCATCAACTCTCTCTTTTCTTGAATCTGCCTGCTTGTCGACCAAAAATGTTTCAAAAAGTTTTCTTTAAACAGCTTGTAGTCAGTCACTTCCCTAGCTTGTCTATAACCCCATGCCCTAGCATAAGATTTTAGATGTTTACCCACAAGTGCAATTTTCTTACTATCGGGTAACAAATTAAAATAGTCTGATCTTTCAAAATTATCTATAAATTCAATAGGGTGAAGCCTCCCACTATCATCATAGAATTCAAATTCTTCTTTTACATCGACACTGAAACTTGGATTACCTGTTAAGGGAACCTGACTTAACTGAATCTGCAACCCAGTAACCCTTGTCTCTAACTGATTAACGTTAGATTGGGTTGTTTCCAATCCCTGGGTAAGTTGTTCCTGATGTTTTACCAATGTATTAATATTTTTCCCTAAACCAACCACTTCCTGTCTCAACTCAGTAGCTTTAACATCATTAGCTTGGAATAAAGCAACATATTCCTCCCTCATCTTGTCAGAATTTTCACTGACTTCTTTATAAATTAAATATTCACATTCAGCCTTATTCTGTTCACAAAATTTTGTAACCTTTTCAAATTTCTCTTTACATTCTGTTAGAATCTAAATTGTTAATATCTTCCTTGAATTGAGAGCTAAAACCCTGAAATTGCTCTGCGATTTTAACATCAAAACATTTAGTCAAATCAGAGAATGTTTTATCATTGTTTTGTTGCAGTTGAGCAAACTGATCATTGATTACAGCAAATTGAGAATTAATTTCAGATAATTTGCTATCAAGATTTAACTCAGTTTTAAATTCTGAAAATTTGTTATCATTATCACTTTTTAACTCATTCCTTAACTCACTCCTAAATTCAGAAAATTTACTATCGAATTCAGAAAATTTTGCATCAAATTTGGCTACAAAAGACTCTAGAAAAGCTTGCAGGTTCTGATTATCAGCCATTTTTAGTAATTAGCAAAATCAACATAAAAAACAAAATTAAGGGAAATTAAAATCTTTCCAATCTGCCACACATTAATATGCAAAATAATTCACTTGAATATTCAATGCCGTACTTACAGTTATTCCTCACTTTTGTATCACATTAAATTTCACTTAGAAGCACTTATTTAACCATTAAACACCACACTGACTTCAAACACTTAACCACACTTTTCACAATTCACTGTAGGAAGACGATTTTGAGGCCGAAGGAAATCCACTCGTCGTCGAAAGATTACAGCCGATTCCCGATGGAAAAATCTCCGCCTTAGGCCGAAGAAGGTTCGCTTGGCGTCAAATCCGTGTCGTAGCCGGTCGAAATTTCCTCGCAGGTTATGTTCGCTTATCGCCGATAATCCGTCGCAATTTTCTGCAGATTCTTTTTAGAAGATAAACATCCCACAGATGTTTAAGAACTTCTCGTCATGTCAACGGTCGCCATGTTAAGGTTCTTTTAGGTGATTTAAGAACTGCATTAATTAATTACAGAAATCACCAAAGAAAATTAGATATGAAGATGCATGTTTATTTATGATCAAAACAAGTCAGCGACATTCACAATCACAGGTACAATCCAAAGATGCACTTCTGAATACTGTCAACTAACAACTGAATGACAACTTAATACATAATGAAAACTGAATTAATACTAACTTCTCTGTCCAGGCGATCTGTTTATATAGAGTCTATCGAAATTACGAGAATTCTTCAAAGGCATCCGCCCGATATTTCTCGATCATAAACAATCACTCAAACAATCAAACATAATAAAAACAATCGGAATTGATACAAAATTAATTAATAACATTACAAAATGATTAGAAATGGTAATTAGAGATACTTGAATACAAAATTATTTACAGAAATCCTTTCAAACGGTAGAAAATCGTCCTGTAGACATCGTAAATTACAGTAATACATGGAATTACAAACTTTTAAGAAATTCTCTTGCACCATTCGGTTCTTAAACATATTAAATGGACTTTAAATAATTTTCTTACCTAAAACAAAGTCTATATACACTTATTTACAAGAATTTACAAAGTAAACATATCAAATCACTTTCAAGCAAACTTTGGCTCACTACAAATATTTCACACAGTACAATACTATTCAAAATACAGGTATTAGGGCTGTTACAATGGGCCGATAATTCCTAGGAGCCCTCGGATCTCCCTTCTTGAAAATAGAAATTACCGGCTCAATTTTCCAGTCGGAAGAACAATTTTTCTCGTCTAAAGATTTACAGAATATATAAGACAGAAATAATGAATTATAGGATTTCTATGGAAGGAAATCCATAAAATACGTGAGGTGTTTTTCCGGATTCTGGACCCTCCCCCCCCCCCCCCCCCCGCCGCTCCCGTCTGGTGAGATCTGATCCGTGAGACCACCCCTAGAAGTCACCGTCGGAACTGGTTGCACCACCACTTTTCGACCTCGTACCCCTCTAAAATCGACTTTTTTTTTAGCTCTACAGTCCAACAAAAATTTTCAAAACCTCACGTGAGATTTCCGTTGATCCTCCCCTCCCCCCTTGGTGAGATTTCGAAGGACCCCTCCCCCCAACCCCCATTTTACCTCACGTAATTTATGGACGCTCCCTTAGAATATATTTCTGGGCAGTTTAAAAATCTGAAACTGGTATTTTTGACGATGCAATGTATTGTCGATAGAGTAATACGCAGATAGTGTAATGAATTTTAGTTTAGAAGCGGCAGTAATTTATCAGGTCCGGATGACTCGTTCGCTGTTCGGAAGCTCCTGCCCCTCCCGTCTGCAGTTCCATCAGTAATTGCCGCCTGACCATCGCACCTGCCGGCCTCCCGCTGGTCCAGTAATTAACGCACAACGTCCAGCAGTTCTGTCGGATGCAGACAGTCCACGCGACACGTACCCAACAACACCTCTGCACCGCCGGGTCATCACTCCAAAACAGCCCCTCAGGAATACAGCTGCCCGTGACGTCAACGCGCGACCATTGCTTGACATGAAACGCGGGATATCCGGAAAGTAAATTTCGATATAATATTAAAAACCGGAATTACTTACGAAATTATTTTTTCCTGTTTGAAGTATATACTGTAACGGGCAAACGTCATTGTTATATATTACACTAATAATTATAAATATTTAAAAAGTGTATTTATTTTGTGACGGGCGGTCTGTGAATTAGGACTTAAGTAGGGAGTTTTGGTATTTTATTCAAGAATATTGTAAGTCGCTCATAGCGTGAGCGCAGGCGAGTGAGTTGCTTACGTGACCTAAAGTGCAGAGTTGCAGGATTCAGGTTACTGCAGCGAAGCACACATCATGCGTCTAGCACGTGATCGCACACATAAGAACCCCAGCGTGTCATTGGAACGTTCTATTTTGTGATTAGGGTTGCCACCTGTACTTTATAATAAAGTATTGTACGTTATTTCTGGTAATTGTACTCTATACTTTATGAAAACAATAAAGTACGCAAAAATACTTTATTTTGCATGACTTGATTTCTTTTGGATTTAAAAAAGTTTGGTCGTAAGCGTTTTGCGTAAAATGGTACGTTATCTATTGGTGCTGAATCGATAGGTCCCCAGCGCCACTTGAACGCCCATTTTTAATAATTTTTTAATTCAAGCCGACTTCAGATGTCAACATTATCAATTTCACTGTCGTGTCGAAACTTTTTGTTTGTTTGTTTGGTTTATGTAAAGCGGTTTGAGAGCGATAAGAATACGATTTATCGGTTTTATAGAGTTAATAGAGTTATAGTAAATTATGGACAATGACAACTTCAGTAAACAAAGTACTCCATGTACACCTACAAAATGTAATTTTGATAGTGAAACAAATCAAATAGATAGTGAATATGTTATGCTAAAAAAAATATATACATATATATTATTTATTTGCGAAGCCTTAGAGTATTTAAATGAATGGTTTGTTTTAATGACACAAACAGGTTATTTACACTTGGCAATATAAATTTAAAGAGCTATGCTGAATTTGATGTTGTTAACATAATAAAAAATTTAAAACTGCAAAAACTTAATGCAGATATGGATTATCTTTATGGAGAAATTGCTTTATTAAACAAACTTTATAATCAGATATATAGTTCTAAAGGTTTGCCGGAATTATCTACTACACAAAAATTGCAGCAAGTATTTAATAAGACATGATAATTTTGTAAACTTTTATAAAGCAATTTCATTTTTACTGTCTATTCACAGAGAGAGTTTTTTCTGTACTGAATTGCAAATGCCGAGACGAAAGAAACAAAGCGTCTCTGAATGTCAAAAAACGAATTACTTATTTACTTTAACTTAAATATAGGCTGTAAAGATGCTGTGCAATTGTTTAGCAGTGACAATAACTTGATAAAACTTGCGAAAAGCAATAAAAACTATGTTTTCAAACATAATAATAAACAAAAATAAATTGTACTTTATTTTTCCACTATGTTTTTTTTCCTTACCTTTAATAACCAATTTACTTTTTTTTCAATAAAAAAAGGTGAGAACCCTATTTGTGATTGAATATTCTGCCAGCAGCCATGTGAAAGGTACTATAGCTATGCTTGCCTATAGTCTTGTCTCACGTTAGTTATCATATGGTTACCATTCCGTCCAGTGGTTTTTTGACTAAGGTCGCATGTTTTAAGATATGCCCAGTTAATATTGTCCACCGTCCTTCTTTACTCTTTCAGATAGTGTTATATTCTCCTGTTCTCTGAAAAAAACTTCATTAGTAATCTTCTACTTCCACATAATGTTAATATCCTTCTGTCACACCATTTCTCAAATGAAATTAATTTCCTTTGTCTTCTTTCCCATCTGTCCAAGTTTTACATCCATACGGGGCAATCTTACAACAGATTACTTATGAAACTTCGTATTTATGGTGTATCTAGACAAAGATGCTATTATTTATCGTGAAATAAACCCAGCACTATCCGCTTTGTTACAAGCTGATGTTATGAAAATAGTCACGTAGTGCAAAGACTGACAGCTGGAATGAAACACTAAAAGCTGCCAAGATATGCATATAAATGTAAATGAGATACCATTTAGCTCTGAATGGCTCTTAATAGCACTGTCATTAAAACGGTAGATTCCGCTAAATACCTCGGGGTAACAAATCGCAATAATTTGTTGTGGAATGAACATATTGAGAAGATAACTGGGAAAGAAAATCATATGCTCCGATTTCTAGCTCGTAATTTAAAACAGTGTACACCGGAAGTTAAATCTATTACATGAAAATCAATGGTCCGTCCTCACTTAGAATATTGTTGTTCTGTATGGTGCCCTCATCAAAAAAAAGGTTAATGGTGGCATTGAAGACGGTCCAAAGAAGAGCCGCCCGATTAGTGACAGGTATAAATAGCTGAATGGAAAGAGTAAGTGCGATGTTGAGTTAGGTTGGTAAGACCTGGAACACCAAAGGAATGCCCTCGGCAGAAGCTAATTGAAAAATTTATGGTTGACCTATCTCAGGATGACAACACATACATATTACTACTAGCAACATTCATATCTAGGAATGAATAAGAAAATAAGATATGAGAAATCAGGGCCAGAACCGATTCATTTCTATACACATTTTTTCCACGAGCGATTAAGGAATTGAACAGGAAGGATTTATTGAGCAAGAAAACTTAGAATCTGATATGAGTAGGTCTCGATAAACCGCTCCGGCCATCCTGATCTGGGATTTCCATGGTTTTCCCAGATCGCTCCAGGCAAATGCTGGGATGGTTCCTCAAAATAACCCATGGACGCCTTCTATATATCCCGTATATCCCTTCCTATTCACAAACTATTACACATTAGGATAGATGCAATTCTCCCATCACCAACCCACTTTCAGTGAATCGCGCAGTAATAATAAAAGTTGTAATACTCCAAACATAAACTTTTTAATATCTTCCTTGTCATCCAGCTGATGTTATTTACTGTAAATTTTTGTTTCTTTTTATTCAACGGTATTTTTGCTAGAACAATCCTACATTTTATCTCATTCTTGCTTCTTCCATCTTTACTTTTTACTTTCAGGCAGAAGAATTTTTGCACACTCTGCAATGTTTCTATGTTAATTATAATTTCCACTTTTGAATCTTTACCACATGTCATATTTTTGGCCTTCACTTTATTAATTTTCATATTGTACCCAATTCCCATATGTTCTCCTATTCTTTCCATAGTTTTCTTGAAATCCCCTTCACTTCCTTTCGCTATCACAATGTCATCTGTGAATCGAATCATATTTACTATCCCAGAATCAATTTCATCCCTGATCTTACCCAGTGAGCCTTGAATATAAGCATTAAAGATTATATGAGACAGAGTACATCGTTGTCTGACCCCTTTATGTTTTACTGCTTCTTCTTGTTTATTTTCAGTTTTTACTAGTGTGTTTAATTTTTGTACAAGTTCCATATGATCTCTGCAATTGTACACCTAATTCCCTGAGGATCTCAAACATCTTCAGCCATTTAACATTATCAAATGCTTTTTCAATATCTCCGAAACCTAAATAGGTTTGCGTAAAATCTTCTCGAACTTTCCACCGGGATAGCGCGTCAATGTAGGGCGACGTTTCGAAGCCTGCCTCACCGAGAAAGCTTACATTCGTTCACTAAATAGGTTTGTTTGCCTTTCTCTAGCCGCCTTTCAAACATTAGCCTAAATTCAATAATTGCTTCCCTTCTTCTTCTGTTTACCCATGATATAATCAAGCTGATACTTATCTTTATCTCCTGGATTTTTCATGCGTTAAACTTAAATAGTGTTTGTTATGATCAGTTTACATTTTCCACAAAATCCTAGCATCCTACTTCCTTGCTCACTTATTTCTGAAATTCACCACGATATTTTCTTCATTTCCTTCTCCTACCACCGATACCGATTCCAAATAGCCCATTATTATTAAATTTGGTTCACCCTCCACATACTGAATGAATTCTTCGATTACATCACTTATTTTGTCTATTTCATCATCTTCCTCTAGTGGAGTTGGCATATGCCCTTGTACTTACATGATTAACCCAAGCGTAGTTTCTATCCACATCAGAATAATCCTGTCACTAAACTGTATGAGTACATATTAACCAACAAGATTCTCTTCTCTCTTGTTAATAACAAATCCCCTAACAGTAACTACACTGACAGCTTTCGTGCAAATTATTTTGTATTCCTAAGACCAGAAATCCAGTGCATCCTTCCACTTTATGTCATTAATTTCAACGAAATCTAACTTAAGTCGTTCCATATGTACCTGGCCTATTCAGATTTCTAACATTCCACACTCCGACTCGTATAAACTCTTCCCTTAGCAGTTATTACCCATTGATACGAATTATGGAACTTTTTACCTCTGGAAAATTTTTCCAAGGAAGAAGCCGTCATTTCATACGCTATTTGAGAGGATTGCATAGCGTCGGGATACTCTTATGAGTCTGTAAGGCAATGGATTCCCGTTGCCTTGTGTGCACCAATTCCCTTGATCATTTCTGACTCATGCACCATTATGGTCCGTGTCCTACCCCTAAGGGGAAGAGTATGCGATTGGTAACTTCTTCAACCGGGAATCTTTCAGTCAGCAGAGTTTCATCCGTACAAAGGGACTGCGCCTCGTGAAGGACAGGTTGACATTTGGTTGTAAGTGACTAATATTTTAATTTTTTTAATTTTTATTTATCAATCTTGTTTCATGGATCCCTGCTGAGGAAGGACCTCTGGGATGTGAAACATGTCATGGTTAATACACATACAATTATACGTTACAAAGACAAATAAAGAGAATAACAATAAATATTAATTTTTATAACTTGTGAGGTACACTACCTCACATTTTGTGATTCTGACATAAAAAAAGCTATTTTTATTTGATTGTATATACTAACTCTCAATTTTAAGTTCCAAGGTCAAAGTACGTCAAGATAATATAACGAGATCTCTGGAAAATAAGATAGAGTTGAAGAAAAGATTTGAAAGGAAGAGGACTAGTTGGTTTTGGAAAGAACATGATTTAAGAGAATAGATGAAACAGAATGGCTCGATGGAGAAGCCACAAGAATCCTGGCGGGATTAAGAAGAGGAAAATATTAGCCTGAGGGCAGAAGGTTTAGGGTTTTAATAAAGATAGTGGAATTTGACTTTGGAAATGATAATTGTTTTGTTTAATGAAAAATATAGGAATTATGAGATAAGTAGAGAGTGTTTTATTTGACATTGAGATTGAAATGGGCAAAGGAGTTGATTTAAAGTTTGTATGGTAAGAATTTGATTAATAATAATTTGATTTACAGCATGAGTATCGAAATAAAACCAGCAACGGACAAAGAGGGATTAAGGAAATCCTTATGTACTGGTCTGGTGCAGGAAATATAAGCAAAAAGTATTATTTTACAAGTATGACAAAGTAACACTCACATGTGTTCTCTACAAAAAAATAGGAGGGTAACGATACAGTGGTACGTTACAAACTGAATTTTGAAAAAGTCATATTTAATATAATTAATTATTATTGTTAAAATTTTTGAATGGAGTAGAAGAAGTTGCCAATAAGATAATCTCTCAGTTTTTCTTTAAATACATCTTTATTATCTGCAAACTGTTTTATAATATTGGGAAGTTTATTAAACAGATGTATACTTGAATAATTAAATCCTCTTTGTACTAATGACAGAGATGTTTGTGTTTTGTGCAAGTTATTTCTGTTTCTTGTATTGAAATTGTGTACCTGTGAATTAGAAGCAAACAGGTTAAAATGATATATGACAAAGCACATTAGAGAATATATATACTGAGAAGTCATTGTAAGAATATTGAGTTTTTAAAAAAGTTGTCTACAAGAAGTTCTTGGTTTTACCCTACACAACATCCTAATAGCTATATAAGAACGAAGTCTTTCTCGGCGTTGAGAATGTATGAAATGTTCTCGAGTGACTAGCCGAGTCAAGAATGCGTTGTCACACGATATTTCGGCGACTAAATTCATTGTCGTCATCTTCTGGTGAATATATGGCCGAAATATCGTGTGACAACGCATTCTTGACTCGGCTAGTCACCCGAGAGCATTTCATGCATCCTAATAGCTCTTTTCTGTGCTATGAAAACATTTTTACTTTGTGAAGAGTTTCTCCAAAACATTATGCCATATGACATCACTGAATGAAAATATGAGGAGTACACCTGTTTCGTTAATTCTAGATCTGCTGCTAGAGAAAGTGTTTGTATTGCAAAGGTGGTACCACTTAACTTCTTCAGTAGTGAAGTGATATGTTCGAGCCAAAAGAGTTTCTCATCTATTTTAATACGAAGGAATTTTATACTCTTTGTTTCTAAGATTGTGTTATTTTTATAGCTTACTTGTAAATCTGGCTGTGCATAACTTTATAAAATGTGTTTTTTTTTTTAATTTAATTTTAATGAATTTGCCTTAAAACAATTTGCTATTCACTGAGTACTTCATTTACATTAAATTCTAGATTGCTATTTGGTGTTTTTCTCACATTCAGGTTAGTGTCATTTGCAAATAAACACTCTTAACTTTTTGAGATAAGTTTCCAGGAAGGTCATTGATGTACAACAAAAAGAGGAGGGGTCCTAGGACAGAACCTTATGGAATTCCATGTTTTATTTTCTCCCAGTCTGATGATATATTCTCTCCCAAACCATTTCACCTCAAGTCCAGATATAATTCAGTCAATTTTGTGTGCAGTGTACTTCAGTAAATCTTCGAAGATGTATGTCTATGTGTTCATACGTAGCAGTACGTCAAATAAAATAAGTCATGTTTATCCTCGAGGTTCGTTTGATCTGGTTAAACTAACATTTTCAATCAGTAACTTATAATTTGGAGATAGCAGAAGTAATACATTTGCTGGATTGAGATAAGTTGTAGAATCACATGTCTGTCTGAGCAGTATGTGGCAGGTGAAAGACCAATAAAAGCAATTATTTCATCTATTTCTCTTCGATTTTAGCCATCTAAGGACAACGCAAATAAATTCTGTGCATTCATGTCGATGCTTTGTTTCTTGACATTGTAAAGTTTTTTTTTTTTGTATGGGTGTATTCTTTACAACCTTACCTTTAGAAATTAAATACACTAGTATTCCTTATATTTCCAGTGTCAGATCAGCTCAATAGGATTTTTATTTAGTCCTCTATATCAGTCACTAGTTTTTTGATATCACTGCTGAAATCAAATTACTATTAAAAATCATATCAAATATCCTTTAAGTATAAATTCAATTTCTTTATTATAATTTCAATAAGAAACAAAAATCACCCAGTTATCTTTTCATCTTCCGTTTACAAACGATAATTAATTACCAAATACAACTTTTACAGTTCACTAATTTCATTATCATACTCTTCTTTGACTTAATAGAAAATAATTTTATAAAATTAAAATTCACAAGTGGTGGGTTAGTCTTTCATATCCGTCACTGGTATTTTGATACTATCGCTGGAATTAAATTACTATTAAAAATCATATCAAGTATCCTTTAAATTCCATTTAAATTCATTTAAATTCCATTTCTTTATTACAATTTCAAAAAGAAACAAAGAACATCCACTTACCTTTTCATCTTCCGTTTACAAACGACAATTAATTACCAAATACAACTTTTACAATTCACTAATTTACTCTTCTTCCGCCCTCCGGCTTATATTTTCAATGTTAAATCCCGTCAGGATTTTGTAGCTAGTTTCTTCATTAAGCTTTTCCAGCCAAGCCTCCTCTTATTTCTTTTCTTCAACTTTTCTCCTCGCCAGTGATCTATACCTCTGACTTGAGTTCTGTAACCTTAGAATTTAGAAACCCAAAGTTAATATCCAAAATCATAATTACTTAACAGAAAATAATTTTATAATATTAAAATTCACAAGTGGCGGGGTTGTGAACCTCACAACTTCCAGTAGTTCTGCATCTTTTCACTTCGCTGTTTTCTCCTTTCTTAGATCCATATGTTATCTCATCAATCTTCTAGAAACCCTTGAAATTTTGTACCAATCTTCCGAAACTTGATTTGTTTTGTATTATATCTTCTGTTATTCCGTTACCTTTCATATCTTTCTTTACTCCTTGGATCCACTAGTTTCCATGTTTACTCTTGTAAACGTGGCTGAAAATTATTTTTGTTAGTCAGCTGTTTCCCATTTTCATTAAGTGACTGATTCTCCTCTTCCTGATCGTGTCTGACATCCTTTCATATTCTTCTTTCTTGAATAGATATTTTAAAAAATCTTGGATTGGGTTTTATTTTGTAAAAAATTAGTTTGCACTCCACTTATTACTCTTCTAACACATGTTTATAAGCAATAATTGCTTATTCTAATAATATGGAGGTAAAATCGTCAGGAAGCTCAGTGTTTGGAAATCGATATGCTGCTGGTTGCAGATTGAACTCTACAAGCCCTTCCTTTTCTGACTTTTACATCTGTAAAAAGCTTGCGTTGTGTGTTTGAAGTACCCTGTGAACGCTCCTTTGCTCAGATTCCGCACTGAATGGTAGGTCCTGTAAGAAAGGACCTGACTGACCTGTTTCCGATCGTCACTGGCTGAATGCGTCGCCTATAGCGAGGATCCATCCAATCTTCTGGTTGTGGACCAAGTTCAGTTTTGAGTATAATGTGAGTTTCGCGTGCCGTATTCCGTTATAAATCTAGTTCCTTGTAGCTTCGTAAGTATTTGTACCATTATCTCGGTTATTCCATTTCTACTCTGAAGATGAACTCCTCTTATGATTTACGACAGATGATGCGAGATGAAGCTGGTGGCCGGAAGTGAGGAGGGACTTCCGCCCTGCAGACGAGTCCACGTGTGGAGCCACCTGTCCCTGAACACGTGTTCCGCAGCCAATGGTGCATTCATGTCAGACACGCCACCTCATTAGCGTCTGTCTGTTGTCGCAACACAATCAGTGTGCCGTGACGGAGTATCTCTGGCTAACTCGTCAGGACAGCAGCTACCGGAACACAGACTCCCGTGCCCCATTTCGGGGCTGAACGCTCAAAATCAATGCCTGTTTAGATTGCGTATGTGGAAACTGATATTGGTAACAGAATTGATTCCTACATCAGCTGTGAATCATTGTGTTGAATCATGTTGGAATACATTTCAACATTACGTTTCTAGATAACAGGCTGAGCCAAGTGAAATGTTCCACCTAATTCCAGAACTACTAGACAACGATAGATCCAGATATCTCGAAAACTAGTTTTCATCCTCGTGTTTAGAAGGAATGTTTTGTTATCCATATGTGACATCAAAGGTTCTCTGATCTCTGAGAACACTTGTGACCAGCGTCGGCCTTAGTCATTGCGAGGCCCCGGGCGGCAGATCTTTGCGAGGCCCTTGTCCTTCGAACAAAATTAATTAATCGTAGGTATTTCTGATGATCAACGAAAAATTCAAACATCATAAAAACAAACAAGTTTTAAAATATTATATTAGAAGAGTTATTAAAAGTTAACAAACAAAGATGACAAATAATTAAGATTAAACTGAAGTACATTAAGGCCTTGGAAGATATACTCAGGGATTTAAAAATGATGTTTGAGCCTTTTCCAGAAACTAAAATGTTTAATAAAAGCACAAGAATCTAACGAATGAGCTATTTCATTTTCAATTCAAAGAATAGAAAGAATTGAAAACTAATCTTGTGTCATCGAATTCCTTAAATATGTTTTAATATTTTTTAACTATAAAAACTTTTTTCTGCGGACGCAACTGTATTACGTGTGGCGGCAATAATTCTCAAGACTACTTTAATAGTGGGGTACACTTCAGTAATTCAGTTAATGTTTTTTCTATTATTTATGTTCCCCGTTAATATTCAACTTGTATGTAGAAGAAGCAATGAAGAAAGTCAAAGAAAAATTTCCATGTGGCATAAGTTTTCAGGGAGAAAAAATCAGTATGCTACGATTTGCTGACGACATTGTCTTATTAGCAGAGAGGGCTGAGGATATTGAGAACTTATTGAATGGCATGAACAAAATACTGAAGGAAGATTTTGGACTGAATATGAATCAAAGTAAAACAAAAGTGATGAATTGTAGCAGAAATTATACCAATACTACCAGATTAAATATAAAAATAGGTTCGGATGCAATATGAGAAGTGAGTGAGTACTGTTACTTGGGAAGCAAAATTACAACCGATGGCCGAAGCAGGAATGATGTTAAAAGCAGAATAGCACTAGCAAAAAGAGTCTTCGTGAAAAAGAGAAACCTTTTAGTTTCAAATATTGAACTAGGAAATAGAAAGAACTTCTTAAAACTCTATGTGTGGAGCACAGCACTTTACGGTAGCGAAACATGGACTTTAGGAATACCGGAAAGAAAGAAACTTGAAGCATTTGAAATGTGGTGCTTCAGAAAAATGCTGAAAATTAGGTGGACAGACAAAGTAAGAAATGAACGAGTTTTGGAAATGATGGGTGAGAAAAGAAGTTTATGGAAGAAGCTTACAGGAAGAAGAGACAGGCTGGTAGGTCATATTTTGAGACATGCTGGATTGGTTAATTTGTTAGTGGAGGGAACAGTAGATGTAGACAGAGATTAGAATATATGAAGCAGATAATTGAGGACGTGGGTTGTAAGGGGTATGTAGAAATGAAGAGGTTAGCACAGGATAGGAAGGGATGGAGGATTGCATCAAACCATTATAAAGACTGACGACAGCAAAAAAAAAAACAAAAACAAAATGTCATCACTGTGATACCGCCATCGTTTTCTTCATACAGTTCTTGTCCATCAATATCAGATGTTTCCCTACTATTATATGAATGTGACAATCAATAAATCTAACTGAGAAATTTTTATTAGTTAGTAATAAATACTGTATATACTTTACCATCAATTAAAAAACTTTACTTTATTGTTACACTAACAGCTGAAGGTAAAATAATTATTTTTAACATAAACTTTGATCAACTAGGTTAGATGCGCGAGGCCCTCCAGGAGCGAGGCCCTGGGCGATTGCCCAAAGGCCGCCTCTGCTTCTGACACCCGTACGTTTGTTCTTTGAGCGTTTCCTGTAAGCATGCGTTCTACGCGGCTAAGTGTGCAGTTTATTTTTTAAGTAGCCACAGACAGCTCTGTCGATGTGTTACTCGCTTTGCTATTGGCTTGAACGTTTTGGTCATAACACGCGACATCAGGAACTGTATGATAATTTTCACATTAAAGTACGCAAATTAATTTTAAGTTATGATTGTTCACTCGATCTCATTTCATACTGAAACTAAGGAATGCATAGATTGGAATTTATTTGAATAGGCACATCTAAGGTTTCGTAAGAGCGAAAATTGTGAACTGATACAAACATTCTAAATTACTTTTAAGTATTAAATAACTTGTAGAAGTATTTGTTTGATGGTTTCTTCAGTGTAATTAATGTAAAAAACGCCGTGTATCATAGCATAAATAGTTAGTAAAGGTGTTAGTTCAATAAATTCGTAGCACATGTGTTTGTTTACATTTTACTAGCAACGTTTTAAGGGAATAAAACTTTTATCAGAGAAGGAAACACCGTATTAGTAATAGGTTTAGTGCTTGAAACTGAATTGTTTGTTTGGAAACTTGTCTTTATTGTTCTGTAGCAGAACCAGTGTGGAAAGTACAGTAGTTCCTAGAGATTGAGACAACTATCGAATATTACAATAAATTATGTGGTACGCAGACTTTGGGCAGAGAGTAGTGGCATTGTTTAAATCAGCTTTGGTTAACTTATATATAGCAGAGTTTAGTGCCACTGTTCCGAGTTAATAGTATACTAGTGTTTACACAGTTATCAGTAATACAGTAGGCACCGAGCGTGGTTGATAAACGTTTAACGTTCTTGCCTCGCATTCGGGAGCACGTGGATTCGAATCCCCGTTCGGTCATCCAGATTTGGGTTTTCCGTCGTTTCCCCAAATCACTCCAGGCGAATGCCGGGATGGTTCCTTCAAAAGGCCAGGGACGAATTTCTTCCCGTCCCTTGTCCCCAGACCTTTCCCGCCTATAATGGCCTCGACGTCGACGAAGCGGGCGTAAAGCTGCAAGCACAAAAAAAAAGTAGATGTTGTTTGGGTAGTCTGGTTTAAATGTCCTAAATTATAGGCTGGTAGTTTAAAACGTCGCTCCTTACAGTAATATTCCATTAAAGAAATATCATATTTTGAAATTCCCAAGGATCGTTTAATTATAGAGTATCGTTCTTGCTGCTTAAAGTTTGTTAGAAGGTACTTGTAGTATTTGGAAAAAAAATCATGTCTGGAAAGTGTGGCACCTGTCGCAGGAACATGACGATTGGTGAGGGGTGAGTGGGTGTAAGAGAGAGTTTTATTGCGCATATAGTGGAGAAGGAGCATGGGAAATAAATGAGGCTCCCCGTGGTTTTGTCCGCTTTTGTATTAGGGATGATACGATCAGGGAGGATGGGGAAAATGATCAGGGAGAAAGACGAAACGGTCAGGTGGGTTGTGCGTAAGGGTCAGGGCCCTTGAGGTTCGGCCTGTGGAGACTCAGCCCGTGCAGGCTCGGCCTGTGGAGGCGTGGCCTGTTGTGGCTCTGCCTATGGAGGCTGCGCCTGTGGAGGCTCAGCTTGTGGGGGTTCTGGTCAGACGCATAAAGTAAAGATGATGAGTGTAGTGAGAAGGATGATTGGTAGGTGATAACAGGTCGTAGGGAAAATACGGTTAATAAGATGGGAACCAGCTACTGATATGTTAAATTCCAAGCTGTGCAATTCGGTTAACACTTAACCATAAAGTGTGTCAGAGTCTTCCATGAGATTTTTTAAGGTCTCAGTGCATTCAAAAACATCATCAAATTGAAATAATTTGGTCTTCACTGCCTTGACTCTGCTTTCCCATCATGTGTATGTTAAATGCTTTAATTTGCCTTTGATTAGCACCCAGCGTTTACTGGATACAAAAAACAGTAAATAAAAACAAAATATATTTTGCTGCCGCTGGAGAATTACATGTGCTACCAAGAGAAAATTCTAGCTATGACATCCGCGTGATGTAAAAAATGCCATAGGATTAATATTTAATACTCAGGTTTTAATTCTACTATTTATGTCTAAAATATTTGCAGCATTGTAGTAACCACTACACTTTTTAATATCTAATCCTTTTTTTTGGTCTATTCCAGTATTGTTTTAGTTAGATATTCTCCAGTCGTTTCAGGGTCAGCAAGAAATCCAACAAAGTTTTCTTCTATTGTGCAGGTCGATATATCACAAAATCTTAAGATACCTGACCTTTGTTTAATCTGACCAGAGATTCTAGTGCATTAGAGCAAAATGGAATAATGTTTTGCCTCTTTTATCCTGGGAGTCACTTCACCAGTAATAGTTTTTGATATCAGTGTGATCAATTCATCCGAATACCGCGGCTTATATAAAGGCATGTAAGTTGTATGTCATTAATACGTTTCATGTGTTGCAGTAATGTGTGGTCATATTCAGATACCAATTTAAACAATTCTATAAGGGTACCAGAATTCCCACTGTGATCACCAATCTTGAAGGATTCTACTCCTAGGTAGAAGCCATGGGAGAGGCGTAAGCCCTCTATTGCAGTATCAGTTTGGCACAGGCTACCAGGCCATAAGTTTTTTCAAAACTAGTGCAACATTGGGTCAGGTAATCGAGAATATAGGTTCACTCGTAGGGGTTTCACTAAGGAGGATAGAGTAGTGACAGTGGGAGTTGTGGGGAATAGCATTGATAGCAATGTTAATTACAGTATAGAAAGTGACTTGAAGAAAGTGGTCAACGAGGCACAGCATACTAGGGTGGAGCTCATGCGAATCATAAGTCGCCATGATCAGCCGCAGTTGAACCACTCTGTGAGGCGGGTACAATTTATATTTATTAAGGATAAATTAATTATGAATCAGAGCAAGAAAGTAATATTCAAAAAAATTTCGTTAAGTTGGAAGAAGCGATCGTAGGAAAATTCCGTTAGAGCAGTTTAAGCGTCAGACGACTGGCAGGCACCAGGCCCCCCACTCCTTTCTTAAGGGAAAATAGGGTTTCGCCCGGTACGCAGTGATCTTTGATGGTCAGCTCCGAAAATAGTTCGCACTGAAATTCAAAGTCGTTCTCAGCCAATAAAAAGCAACAGTTTGCAGATGACATAATGGTATATAAGAGTATCAAAACGATAGATGACTGTGAAAAGCTGCAGGGTAATCTGGACAGGATATCTAGCTGGGTTGGTAAACATGGGATGAAGATAAATTGCAAAAAAGAGTCAGGTTATTAGATGTACAGATAAAAAAACTAAAGTTTGATCATGATTATAAGATGGGGAAAGAATTGCTTGTTGAAGACTTGAAATGAAAATATCTTTGCATAACATTTGATGACAAACACAAATGAGCAGGACACATTGGATAGGTGATAGGAAAATGATCACTTATTGGAGAGAGTGATGAGGGGATATACGAGAGAAGTAAAGGAATTGGGTTACAGAACTTTGGTCATACCATTCCTTGAATATGGTGGCGCAGTATCGGACCCACATTTTGGGTATCAAATACGGGAGCAGGAATGGGTGCAGAGAAGATCTGATATATTTGTCTGTGAAAATTACTTCAGAACAGGGGTACGACGTGTAGATAACCTTCTCGTGGTATACCCTGGACAACGGACTGCTGATGCAGGACGGCTGATAATCTACACAATAGGCGACCGAACTAGATCCCGTATCTCTCACGGTCACACAAAGCAACATCAGAAGATGAAAAATCTGAAGATGAAATTGAACAACGGCACTTGTCAGAGCCAACTGACCAGAACGTTTGGATACAGCGCTCAGATTCTTCAAATAAATGCAGAAGGATTAACAATTGCTAAATGTGAATACCTTAGCAAACTAGCTACTGACCTCAAAATCGACATCTTAGCTGTTCAAGAGACCCACATGACCGAAAAAGATTTGGAAAGCAGGGGCAAGATTGCAGGATACAGAATGATATCGAGAATTCCCTCTCCTATACACGGATCAGCCATGTATGCCAAAAGTAACATTTGTAACATCTCGGAAGTGAGGTGTCAAAAAGTCAATGAAGTGGAAATAATTACTGCCAAACTCAACAATTTAACTGTTGCATCAGTTTACAAACCACCTCTTTCCAACTGGCCAACTCCACCACTGCCCTCACTACCAAAACCTTGCATATATGTGGGAGACTTTAACAGCCGACATACATCCTGGGGTTACCCAAATTCTGATGAAAACGGTGAGAAACTCACTGTGTGGTGCGAAAGTCAAGACCTGTATCTCAGCTATGAAGCTAAAGAAAAGAAAACATTCGACTCTGCTAGATGGCAATCTGACACCAATCCTGATCTGGTCTTTGTTTCCACAGATGAAAGAAAACCTTTAGACCACACAAGGAAAGTCCTTCAGCATTTTCCCAGAAGCCAACACAGGCCCACACTAATCAGTGTTGGTATCACAATACCTGTTATCAGATCAATTCATAAACCAAGATGGAATTTAAAGAGGGCAAACTGGGACAATTATAGCTCCGAGGTAGATAATAACCTGCGATGGATACCCCCAAAAGTGAAAAACTACAAGAGATTTGTAGGTATTGTTATTGCTGCAGCTAAACGAAACATCCCTCGAGGGTACAGGAAACAATACATTCCATGCTGGGACAAATCTACGCAAACTTTATATGAAAATTTTCAAAAAACTGGTGACCCTGAAACAGGAAAAAGAATATTAGAAAAACTGAATGAAGGGAGGAAACAGAAATGGAAAGAGCTAACTTCTCAAATGAGCTTTACTCACTCCAGCAGAAATGCATGGACTCTCCTTAGAAAACTGGGTGCAGCCTCAAACATGTGCAAAGAGGAGCCAGGAATTACACCAGCTGAAATGGCATTGCACATAAAAACAAGAGCTGACAAAGTTCCAATAGATCCTGCCATGAAGAAACAGATGGAGAAAGAGATGATTGAAATGGATAACAACCTTAGAAATAATCCTATCCTTTCTAATCCATTTAGTCATAAAGAAGTTGAGAAAGCCATCAAAATGCTAAAAATGAGGAAGGCTGCAGGGTTAGATGGCATTTTCCCAGAATTCATAGATATCTCGGCAAGCAGGGAAGAACTTGGCTCAAGAACTTCTTCAGTGATATCCTGGACACTGGGATAGTCCCCCCAGAATTTAAGATGGCTCACACCTTGACGATCCTCAAACCAGGCAAACCAGCAGATGATGCTTCAAGCTATCGACCTATTGCTCTACTCAGTGTTTGCTATAAGCTTCTAGAACGCCTCATCCTTAACCGCATACAAGGAATAATAAATATCATAACACCAACATATCAGGCAGGTTTCAGACTAAAACGGAGCTGTTGTGAGCAAGTATTAGCACTGACATCATATATTGAGGCTGGATTTCAGAAGAAGTTAAAAACATCAGTAGCCTTTGTCGATCTAACAGCGGCATGTGATACAGTTTGGCTGGATGGACTGCTACTTAAACTTAAAAAACATATACCCTGCAGGAAACTAACATCACTCCTGAGGAATATGATGACCAACAGATATTTTAAGGTCACTGTCGGACATAAGACAAGTAAGTCATTTACAATAAAAAATGGATTACCTCAAGGGTCAGTACTAGCTCCATTGCTCTTCAACTTGTACACCAGTGACATGCCAGAAACAACCGGCAATAAATTCTGCTACGCTGACGACTTAGCTATCGCCGTCCAAACTGCCACATTAGAGGAAGGTGAGAGCATTCTCTCTAACGACTTAGAAACCTTGAACACATATTATAGAAAGTGGAGACTTTGTCCGAACCCAATGAAAACAGAAGTATGCGCATTCCACTTGAGCAATAGAACAGCACATCAGCAGCTCAAAGTGAACTTCTGCCACCAGAGGGTGAAACATAATTTCCATCCTAAGTATCTTGGCATCACCTTAGACCGCTCCTTAACATTCAAAAAACACCTCGAAAACACAAGTCAGAAACTGAAAACACGAAACAACATCATGAAGAAGCTAGCTGGCACTTCATGGGGAGCTGATGCGAACACACTACGAACAACCGCTCTCACCATGGTTTACCCTGTTGCTGAGTACTGTGCTCCAGTGTGGCAACGTAGTACTCATACTAGAAAAATCGACGTCCACCTGAATGAGTGTATGAGAGTAATAACTGGCACCCTAAAATCCACTCCAGTCCCCTGGTTGCACCTGATCAGCAAAATACCACCTCCAGAGATAAGACGCCAAGAAGCAACGGCACGTGAGTGGATAAAACTACACCATCCTGATCATCCACAGGATCTCCCAATCCACGAGGTTCTAAATAACTTACCACCCACTCGTCTTAAATCAAGAAATCCGGTATGGCAAGATGTATTTGACTTTGATGTCATGGAAAAATGGCGACAAAGTTGGAACTCCACATCTGTAAAACATTCAGATATTAAAGATCCCACAACTGGACTTCCAGGATTCCATCTAAATAGAGACCAGTGGGTCAAACTAAATCGCCTAAGAACAGGCCATGCGAAATGCAACGCCATGCTGTATAAGTGGGGTCTTCAGGATTCTCCTGCATGTGACTGCGGTGCTCCTTCCCAGAGTGTGGAGCATATTATCAGGGCATGCCCTCTACGGAAGTATGATGGACCATATGAAGATGTTTTTGGAGCTACAAGTTCCTTCTTAGAATGGCTGGAAGAATTAGACATCAGCTTGTGAACGCTACCAACGTTCTTGTCATTGTATATATTTATTATTGTATTAGTTGCTTGCCATACAACAAATAAATAACTTGAGAACACAATCATTTAATATGATAAGGGAGCTGGAATGGGATTCATTGGAAGACAAAAGGAGGGTGACGAAAGTCATGGGAATGTACAAGACGTATATTGGTGATGATGCATGGAAAGATATCGATAGGAGAATTAAGAAAGGTGCGTGGAACGGTAAAGATGACCCCTGGCTCTTGATTTCAGGTAAAACAGTGTGGGAATAGTTACTTACGTAGGAAGGGTGCCAGGGATGGGAATAAATTACCAAGAGAAATGATGAATAATTTACCAAAAAAAATTGAAAGAATTTGAAGCTTAAATTCGTAGAGGGGAAAAGTAGGTGGGTAGAGAAAAGGATGAAAATGAATGTGTTGGGAAATTACCACCGGAGCGCGCGCTCCAACGCAATTACATATTTTATTATTATTATTATCTGAGCTCGATTAGCAATTTTTCTTGTAAATAGTTATTTAATGTAGCACTACTGGACTGCAGAACATCTGACTATTCCAACCACTTAACGTGACCACCTGAATCTAGGAACAAATAACCGCTAGGCGAAAGACTTTGCCCTCCGAGGAGACACCAAGGGTTTACGGAGAAGAGTTGTTTATACTGCAGGATGCTCGGCCATGAAGGCTATCCAGTTTTCCATTCACTCATATTAATCTGTACCCGCCATTGTGGCTAGATTTGCGGTTTAACGTGGAGGCGTAGTTCATAGATAGAGCGCTTGAAAATTCCTGGCCTTACAGGGATTTGAACCCGGGTACCTGAATGTAGCGAACAAACTTCTTGACCACAGAGCTTCTATATCACTTTTCTTTTTTTTTTCTTTTTTTGGATTATTACTTTGCTAGGCATTGGTTACAAAATTCGAAGATACTAGGTGCAAAATATAAGTTGTATGAGTATCAATGCCAAGTACAAGATACAAGACACAAATTCAAAGTGTGGTACAAGATACAAAGATTTAAGATGCAAGATACAGACTTCTTGGGTGCGAGATACGAGATACATGCTTTTTATAGTCTGTTAAAATGATCATTCACAATGTACGCTTCTTGCGGGCTTGCAGCGTGGTCGTTCGGTGAGTTGTGTTTTCTTCGGCAGCTGCAGTGAGAGAAGTCTTCCGGATTGGCGCCCCTGTGTGTGTTTTGTTACTGGATCCTTGGATGTCCGCCCATTGCGAGTGACTGCAGCGCGTTGCCGTATGAGCTGACATAACGGGGAGAAGTGGTCGCCTTAGTGTATTCTCTTTCCATGAAGGAAATGTAGTTGTTGTATTCTTTATCGTGATGTTGACAAACATATAGTACTGCGTAGCCTAGCAACCATGTTGCGGCATTTTGTTTCCATGCTGGTTTTCGGGTCTTACCCGGTCTGAGGATTTCTTGTAATGAAGTTGTGGTTCCGTCCAGCTGTGCTATCTTGGATTTCAGCCATATCCCAATGCGCTGTGTTTCGCCATACGAGAAGCGGTGCAAAAGCGTGTATGTGTTGCCGCATTTGTGGCATCTGTCGGTTGCCGAGAGATGAATCCGGAAAAGTTTTTCGTTTGTCGGTATTAGTTCGTTAGTTGTTTTATACCATGCGGACATTACCGCAGACGGAAGGCTTTTGTTAAAAATGGTTCGCCAAACTTGGGGATAGTTAGTGTCCGGATACTCTAATTCAATATTGTTTCTTTCGGCCATTGGTGAAAGTCTAATATAAATGTCCTTTGTTGATTTGGGTGGAGGTGGATCTAAGCGCGATTCGAAATAACTTTTTTCTAAAAATAGATTCTGAGCTGGTTTAAGTTCTTCCCTATGTTTCCTATGTAGACTGGGGCTTTCGTGCATTGTGGTTTGTAGTGCCTCATGACTGAAGTTGTGAAACTGGAGTCGTTGTTGTCTTTCAGCTTGTCTGTTGCGTGTATGAGTAAAGCTTTGCACCTGGCCTTTGCATTGATGACGTCCAGGCCTCCCTTTATTTTTGGTCGGGTTAGCGTTTCTGATTTTACCTTGAATATGTCGTTTTGACATATGAACCAACATAAGGCTTTTTGAAGATTTTCCGCAATGGGGTTAAGCGCTGGTAACACCTGGGCTAGGTAGCTCATTTTTCCTAGGATGCAGGTGGTTATCAACCTTGATTTTTGGACCATGTTGAGGCTTCTGAAACTCCCTCTGAGAGATTGCAATCAACTTTTAAAATTAAGAAACTTGATATGAAATTATCCACTGTTAATTAGTATATTTTTAAAGCTCAAGTAAATAATATCTAGCACAATGTTTCTTAATAATCGCTATACTCAGCATACAATGTTCGTTATAACAAATACACTGGTGTGCAAAACCTAAGGACTAAAGCAACTTTCGCATGCTGTATCACTGCCAAGTAACATAGCTCGATGAAACTTGAACCATATAATAAAAAACTGCTACGACACACTGCAATCACTGTGACTCATTATGGGCCCATGGACGTTGCTAAAAGGAAGGACATGGTTCTTAAAAATGTGTGTGATTACGATGGACAGCGATGCATGATCTGCAACGACCTCCCAAGCTGGCCACAAAGTTGGTAAGGAATTCTTGTAGTATGACATTCCATTCCTCCACCAACTTGGTTGACCACTGCATGATGCTCGTTAGCACATGTGGACGCATCCCACACTTATTCAATGGGATTTTAATCGGAGAAATGGGCAGGCCAATCCATTCGCTGAATTTCCTTTCGTTCCAAGACCTCCTCCACCTACGCTGTTCTGTACGGTCGCGGGTTGTCATCAATAAAAATGGAGTCATGTCTGAATGTATCCCTGAAAAGATGCACATTGGGAAGGAGTACAATGGTACAATAACGCTGACTGGTGAATGAACCGAGTTAAAAGATTTTGAAGTCGGTACGCTCATGCAACATTACGACTCCCCACAGATAACACTTGAGCCACCAAAAGGATCATGTTCGACAATGTTGCTGGGTGCATTACGTGTTCCCATCTCATGCCAGTGAGGGTACTTCCAGAATCAATACTCAGACTGAATCTGCCCACGACTCCACTCTTAGTCTGTTCAGTTCTGGTGTTCTAAAGCCTCGTTCCCACGGAGCGTCCCTCGGCGCGAGCTAGAGAACGCCTGTCATCTTTGCCGCATATGTTAACAGGAATGGCGCGCCTCAACCCACCGCCAGGCGGTAGAAGATGAAAGGCGCGACCTGACTGGCACGCGCCGTGGGAACGAACCTTAAGGGTGCCAACGGAACACAAAGTAATCGTCGTCAAGCAAAGAGACCACCACGTTCCTCCCACTGTCACTGTCGAACGTGAGATTGCGTGACTTTTAAGTGTGGTTACAATTTCACCCGCTATTGGACGTGGATCCCTTCTTGCCTGTTGCACAATGTAGTGGCCATCTGCTGCTGTAGTTAACCTCCGTTGCTCACCTCCTCTACTTCGGGAAACTTTATCTGTGATTCGAAACGTTTCGCATGCACTTGAAACAATGTGAGCAATACCAAACTCCTAAATTACACTCGCCAGACTTCATCCTACCAGTTTCCCGATGATTATTTCCCGTGTGAAGTCATCCCAATGTTGTTTCCTGAACAAGTTGTAATGAAGAACACCATCATAGTGCACTATAACCGCTCGCTAATTGACACACACCATCTTGTCCTGTTGCTTCATCTGCCTCCTGTTAGGGTCGTCTATTAATCACGTGAGGTGAAATAGGGGGGAGGGGGCACACGAAACCTCACCAAGGGGGAGGGGGGTCAACAGAAATCTCACATGAGGTTTTGAAAAATCTCACGCCATTTTACAGGAGGGTCCGACCAAATCTCACCAGAGGTGGGAGGGGGGTTTGACCAAATCTCACGAAGTCTCGCCAGACGGGGGGAGGGGGGGGGAAATTCCGGAAAAACACCTCCCGTAATTTTTATTATTATTATTATTATTTTATGGGGGGATGGAAGTCGGCTGTGGCCTTAAAGGGAACCACCCCAGCATTCGCCTCAAAGAACTGCGGAAAACCGCAATCAGAATGGCCGGACGGGATTTGAACCCGTCGGTCCCTCACGTAATTAATGGACGCCCCTTTACGGGCCAAACACATTTGGGGCTATAGTCGCGCTGACTTCACGCCATGAACTATGAACGTGTGGGAGACCTCTAGCAACATGCTTCCACATTTCCACCGAGTAGTTAATATGTTAATAAGATTGTTACAGTGGAACTCGGAACTACGCGCACAATGCTTAATTAACATAGCCCACGTCAATACAGGGCTCGGAAAAGTAACTGCATTGCGTTTACAGGTCTGCCTGATAGTGGCTAGTCAACTCTGGTGTGACGCCTATTGTGGTGGGTGAAGTTTCCAGATCTGGACGGGAAGTCTGAGTTAAGACATACGAGCGACAGCACATGGCGTCGTTTTGTTTACTCTCCGTCACAAAAAGCGAGGAACTAAACATGTTGAGAAGGACCCATTAAGCTAAGATATGGGCGGCAAGGGACAGCACACTGACTTCTAATTGTCGCAAAAAACGATCACTGCGCCGCCTGGCGGCGGAGCTCATAAATAGCGGCACGTCTGCCAACGTAACGGAAAAAACAAAACCGTTGCCATAAATTGTGACGGCGTCGTTCTGCTGTCCGTCATTACAGCAGGGACGAGCTCGGACCGGCTGTGTTTATTTTCCCTCACCCTGCGGGCTCATTACAAAGTCTCGTTCCGGTTATTTATCGCCTCCTCAGAGTGCTTCATTCTTTTTTTCTGTTCGCTTCTTGTGTTAATAATAACGTATCGGTAAACGGCTATATTTATGGTTAGCTGCTCGTAACAAATTTCCGTAAGTGCATTAGGAGGGCGAAAGTGATATAGATGTCGCCATAAAACGAGTCCAGGGTGTTGGACAAGTATAAAGACACTCTGTGCTGCATCACTATCCCGCAGCTGCCAGAAAATATGGTGATTTCTAATCACACGTCATTAAATACGGAAACTGGTGCAACATGAAGCAGTTATGACGAGCTTCTGTATTTTTGGAATGGTGTCTCAATGCCACAAGCATGGTGGGTGAGCGGTTAACGCTCTGGCTTCGCATTCGGCAGGACATCGTTTCGAATCCTCATTCGGGCATCCAAATTTGAGATTTCCATGGTTTCCCCAAATCACTCCAGCCGAATGTCGGGATGCTTTCTTTAAAAGGTCATAGCCGAATTCCTTCCCCTTCCTTGTCCCCAGTCCTTTCCCGCCTCTAATGACCTCGACGTTAACGAGGCGTAAAGCCATAAGTAAAACAAAAAATATTATCAACTCTCGTTGCCGTATAAACTTGTGTACTGCCTGCAAATATAACGTCCAAGTGGAGTCATGTGGGGAGGTATATGAGACACTTCCTTTTTTGTTATTGCTCGTCGACGTCCAGGTCATTACGGCCGGGAAAGTTTTAGAGACAAGGAGAGGAATTCATCGTTGATCTTTTGAGGGAACTATTCCAGCATTCATCTGAAATGTTTGCAGGAAATCATATAAAACCGAAACCTGGATGGCCTGACCAAGATTCGATCCCCCGACCTCCCGAACAGCCATGCAGGCACGGTATACAGGAAGCATTGTTCGAGTGCAAAGTGGTTAGCTCCAGATATGTCGTCTAATTATATTTAACACTTTTACCGGATTTCAAATTGTAAAGCTATACTCTGTTCACCATAATATGGCGGCTCAAGGTCATGATACCCTCTCCTGGCTCCTTACCCCACCTCAGCAACCCACCAGTTACCTACCACCTTTACAGCTGAACGCTGTGTCCAGGTATAATTTCCTCTTCGCATGTAGGGGTAAGCAGGCCCGCCGTAAGCGGGAGTGCAATGCGTGCACCGCACGCGGGCGGCACGTCCAGGGGGGCGGCAAACCGAGTAATCGACGGATATAGGGGGCGGCCAATTAATGGAGCGGCGACCTTTTTTTATGTAGCTCACCTGCTGCTTCAGGGGGCGACAGTGGATGCGGCAACAATGGACGGCAAAATAATGTTCGAAGGGGCGGCAAGTTCCTAGATGCACCATTTCGTGTAGTTATACAGGGGGCGGCGTAAACGGTATTGCACGCGGGCGTTCAGACAGCTAACGGCGGGCCTGGGGGTAAGGGAAGCGGAGAGCGGATATAACAGGCTGACCTTGAGCTTTCACTGTTAACTGAACGGACTAGGGATAGGCGGCACAGATGGAACCTTTTTGTGTCTTCAAAAGATGAATGTGTTTAATGCTACCTGCACTTTTACAGTGTCTTTAGTACATAATTTTCGATACTGTGAACTCGATGTGTATTTGAAGCTGTGGGTGTGTGCAGAAGTGTGTGTACGTTTTAGTCCTTATATGTTAGCGTGGCGCAGCTTTTACTGATAAAGAAATACTGCCAAAGCAATTGACTGTTTGTTCGTTATTTACTTTCCCGACACATCTTATTTCTTTTACATTCGGAAAGTTAACAATGGAACAATCAGTTAATTGCTTTGGCAGTATTTATTTATTAGTTTCATCAGCAATTGAGGAAAATGATACACAACTTCCAGATATTAAAGCGCCCTAGTCAAGAATTCCCAGTGGATCTATACAACCGGTTCGAGAGGACATATTTTAAGCTATACAAGACATTAAGTTCAACAAAAATTGTATATTCAATCATTTAATACCAATTTATTTTAAAATTAAGCCCAAAACAAAACAAACCGCCGAAAAACAGTGATTACAAAATAAAATTAGATCTGTTTATAACAAGAAAGATGAACTAAATAGAGATCTATACATAACACACATTGCACTTGCTAACACCATTAATTATGTAAATTATGTAATTAAGTATATTGAAAATTACGATTGAGAAAATTGAACATTTCACAACACAATCAATCTGCAAATTAAAACACACATGCATCAAAGAAATGAGCAATTAAAAGAGAGAAACATAAAAAATAACCAAAAATTTCGAAATGAAAAAACAGAGAGAAATATCACAGAAAAACAATTTCACCAAGAGATGCTTCTGCAAAAGAAATGAAACGCGTTCGGAAAGTAAATAAACGAACAAACAGTCAATTGCTTTGCACTATTTATTTAACAATATTATCATTCACATTCAGTGGTACTGAAATTAACATGAAAATTAATTCATAGCAATCGCAATTTACGGCGAGGAAATTGGAAAAGGAGCAGTAATTATATTCATAACCAATTCAATTGCCACCCAACTATTGAGGCATTTCCTTTTATTAACATAATGTTACTTAATTTTATTGACCAGTGCGTAACACTTGAAGTGAGATCATATTCTTGTTCTTTTTTGCATAAAAGAAAGACCGTAGCATGGAAATGTAATCTTATAATTATAAAAGTGAAAATTGTAATGTATAAAAACATTGTTGGTACTTGTCTATTTGATTATCTATTTGGCTAGTCTAAGTACGTCAAATAAATCAAAGTTTGTTTTTGCTAAATTACTAGAAAGGAAAAGGATTTCCCACTCTGAAACCACCTAGTATTTTTTTTTCTTATTGTTTTATGCTTCGTTGAGGTCGTTAGATGGGGGAAAGGGCTGGGAACAAAGGTCAGGAAGGAATAAGGCCAGGGCCTTTTAGTGAAACCATCCCGGCATAGCCTGGAGTTATTTGGGGAGATAATGGAAAACCCAAATCTGGGTGATCGGACGGGGATTCGAACCCATGTCCCCCCGAACGCGAGACCATAGCGTTACCGCTCACCCACCACGCTCGGTTTTCAAGAAACCCATTACTATCACATAGTCAGCCGCTCGTCAATTTTGTTTATGAAAAAACGATTTTCAGCAGCTGTCGACTGCAGAATTGTAGTGGTGTGTCTCTATTTATGCGCGTGTGGTGCAGGGTTTGAGTCCCGCAGATGACGCCAGAGTACCGTTTTGGATGGCTGAGTGGTTATTGATTGGTGACTGGTTGACTTTCGGAGGTGTGATCACTAACCTGACCGATAGCAACGTCTTCTTGATGTTCTTCTTTTCTTCTTGTCAGGACGACGGCCTTCTCTGACACCAGTCGATCGTTGATGACGCAGAATCGACAACTGCGCGGACAATAGCTGCTGAAC
>JARYHS010012519.1:90509185-90598177 GCA_031002005.1 Vandiemenella viatica
TGTAACTATGTATATATCTGACATGAAATAAATAAATAAACAGTTGTTAATTGTAGTTGATTTTACAGTTTTGTGCCGTGCTGATTCATAGATAATTTATGGTGTGCCGCAAGTAGAAAATCTTGTGCCACGAGCAGAAAAAAATTTACAGATTACTGCTCTACATTATCATGTTTCCTAAAACCTGCCCTGGAAGAAGAATGAGGGTCGAAACGTCGGTTTCAAGACACATGACGCGGCGCCACCCGGACAGCCAAGAATCCACATACCACTTTGTTTATTTTTCCCGAACGCTCTTATATTTACAAGACATCAGCTGCATCCAAAGATATTAACTAAAAACATAAACTGATGTTCCAGCGATTAAACTCATTGAGAACTACTGACTATCAACGCACTCTGCTCTCATCTCTGGGCGCTTAAATAGTTAGAAACATCCTGAATTGTCAAAAAGTTACGACCGGCGTTTCTCGAATTATAAAAATTCTTTAACAATTAAATCCATACAAAAATAATCATAATAATTACAAAATTATTCACAACCATCACGAAACACACGGGGGAAAAAAATTTAAAACTATTTACCAGTATTTCCACACAAAATTTACTACATAAATCATCCCAAACCGTCGAAAATTGTCATCCAAACATCGTAACGCATATTAATACTTACAATTATAAACTTTTAATCAATGTTACATGCATAATACTGTCCGTGAACATATTGAATAGTATTTACACAGTTTCTCTCCATAAAACGACGTTCATTTACACAAATTCACAATTAATTACACGAAAGAATACAAAACAATAATTAATCAACTCCGAGCATGCTATACACAGTTCTTAAAATAACATTTCATAAAATCGGTTGGGTCTGAGAGCTGTTATAATATCCTAAATATACAAATTTGTTAATTTGTTTCATTGTTCTGTCTTTAACAATAACCTTAGCCCGTATTTGTTTGTCTCCCTTGAATGCCATTACCTTAGTTTTTTTTCTGAGGAGATTTTCAAATCGTAATCATTTCACATTTTAAATTTCAACAGCGAATTTAGTATATACTAGCTGACCCGGCAATGCTTCACTATTGCTGGACTTGAGTAGGCACATAGATTAAATGAAAAAATATTTACATATAAATTTTAAACTGCTGTTTCATTCATTTTCAGTTGGAAAGGGCGAGAGGGGATGCGCTTTGGAAAAAATATGGAGGCAGTATTTTTCTGTTTCAAAGTATAAGTGTGCAAATTCCCATTGAAATCTGATGAAATATGTGGTTTTGTCTAAATTATGGGGAGGAGAGGTGGGTTTTTAAATCTTTTTTGACAGGAACCTTCTCCGTCATCCCGTCGACAACTCACCAAAGCTTCACCGTAAACGGACGAACGGTTTGTGCCTGTTTTTCTTTCTAAATTGGTATATGTACACAATGCAGACATATTTAAATATACGAAACCAATAAAAGACAGTGATTTTATTTTTGTGTTTGAAATTTAATTTATGAACGTTTATTCAAGTGGGTCCAGGCCGGATCTCACCCTAACCTCCTCACTTTTGACATACAATATGTCGAGAACTAAGCTAGATATCAAGAAAATGTATCATTTGTTTTTTATTTGTCTCGTCGAGTTACATTATGGGGAAGAGGGGAAGGTTTTTAAATATTTGGTTTTTTTTTTACATGAACCGTTTTCGACATCCCCTCGACAATTCACCATAGCTTCGCCGTAATCGGACGAATGGTTTGCGGGTTTGTTTAAATTATGGAGTGTTATGGGGAAGAGGGGGTAATTAAGGTGGTGGAAAGAGAGGAGAGGGATTGGGTTTTTTGTGAAATTAATGTGTACAGCATTTCTCTCTCTTTTTTAAATTATAAGTGTACAAATTCTTATCTAAATCGGATAAAAAATGTGCTTTGCCTAAATTATGGGGTTAAAACGTAATGGGGTTGGAAAAGGGGAAAGGGGATGAATATTCGGAAACCATATGTTGGCAGTATTTTTCTGTTTGTTTTAAAGTATAGGTGTACAAATTCCTATCTAAATCAGATAAAAATGTGGTATGGCCTAAATTATGGGGTGAAAAAAATTATGGGGGTGGAAAGGGGGCGAGGGGATTAATATTCGGAAACCGTATGTAGGCAGTATTTTTCTGTTTGTTTTAAAGTATAAGTGTACAAATTCTTATCTAAATCGGATAAAAAATGTGGTTTGCCTAAATTATGGGGTAAAAACGTAATGGGAGTGGAAAGGGGGAGAGGGGATGAATATTCGGAAACCATACGTAGGCAGTATTTTTCTGTTTATTTTAAAGTATAAGTGTACAAATTCCTATCTAAATCGGATAAAAAATATGGTTTTGCCTAAATTATGGGATGTTATGGGGAATAGGGGGTGACTTTTTGGAAATTTTTTTTCACAGGAACCTTCGCAGACGCACACCCGAAAACTCTCCAATGTTTCATTGCAATCTAATAAATGGTATAGGAATGCGTAGAAGACGAACAAACCCACAAACATTGATTTTTATATATAAAGCTATGATGTAACAGTTTCGGAGACTACGAAACTGCGAAGGCCTGGTGCACGTGCTGCGCCACGCGGGGTCCCCTGTCCCTGTGTGGTCGGGTCGGGTGTGGTCTCACAGTGATCGTTCATTACTGTCACTCGGTCCCTCCACAAAGCCAACACCAGTGACAATACTGCCTGCCGGGGGGTGAATCAGCCGGCTGGGGTGAGGGTGATGGGGTGCAGTTTGTCACCGCCGCTCGGGGCAATCAGACCTCGGCGGTAATCAACTGACGCCGACCAAACCCCAATCAAATTCCACGAGCCCATCACGTCACGGCTAATGGAATACCGAGCCGACCTCAAAGGAGCCCTGCCACGCCTTACCACACCAAAATAACCACCCTCTTTTTTACTACCAAGACCAACATTTCATTCCAAAGGCGTTCTCCAGCACTACTTGTATTACAGAACTAAAAATTTGTGCCAGCATAATTTTCGATAACTACACTAGCGGAAATCAAAAGTACAGCCCTCAGACGGAGTTGTGATAGATAAATGATTTTTTTTTACTTATGGCTTTACGCCTCGTCGACGTCGAGGAAATTAGAGGTGGGATGGGACTGGGGACAAGGAACGGGAAGGAATTTGGGCATGTCCTTTTGGAGGAAGCATCCCCGCATTCGCCAGGAATTATTTGGGGAAACCATGTAAAAAATAAATGAAATTTGGCTCCAAGTCTCACCATGATTAAAAATTGAAAGTTTTACATGCAATAGTATGAGAATTACAGAGCTATTCATTATACATTTTTTTTTTTTTTTTTTTTTAGCGTATTAGTGGTCAATATTGTGGTGTAACATGACACTTTTTTCCCAGAAACTCTTGTCGAACAAGTATGCGAAGGCGAAGAGTAACTACCGTCTACGCCCTAATGTCTAACCGTGAGAGAGGACGGAGAATTGGCGTGTTTGAAATGGGAGCAACACATCGTGAAATCTCCCGAAGGATTGGCCGTAATGCAATGTCAGTATACAGACTTGTTACACAGATGACAAAAGAAGGCTCTAGTACTTCTTCTTCCATACAGAAAAACACCAGCGCGTGAAGACAGCCATATTGTGTGGGTGGCAGACGGGTGACTGCAGGCCAGATCCAAGCAGTGTTTACAGAGAGAGTCACCCCCAGGACGACTGTAAACCGATTTGCTTGAAGCGGGATTGCACTAGCTGACCCCTATGCAACATGTTCCATTAACCTGATTTCATTGCCTCCATCGTCAAACCTGGTGTAATGCAAAACGTAAATGGACACGTGACTGTCGTACATTTTTGTTTAGAGACGAGTCTCGATTCTGTCTGTAGCAATGTGATAATCGACAACATGCACGCAGGCGCAGTGGAAAAACGGCTTACCCTGCTGCAATTTCAGAACGTTCCACAGGTCCAGGATTTGGTGTCATGGCTTGGGGGCAATCAGTTTCGACAACGGACTGAGTTGTTATCTTGGTTGTCAGGGATGAACCGCGTCAATTTATGAAAACCTAACCCATCATTTTGTGGCCTTCTTCAGAGGATTGTCCTCTGAAGAAGGCCACAAAATGATGGACGAAACGTTAGGTTTTCATAAATTGACGCGGTTCAACCCAGACAACCAAGATAACATTGACAACGACCGCGGAAGTCTGCGTACTCAATGGACTGACTTGGTTCTTGCTGAAGGCACAGTGATAGCCCACCAGTATGTCCTCATACTGTGGCCATCACTAGGATGCCAGGAGTAGACACATTAGATCACATTGTCACGCAGCAACAACTCCAATCACAGAGGCGAATGCTGGTACGGATCCCAGTCTCCACCTCATTAATTACAAAATTCACAAACAAAAATGCTCTTATCACGCACAAAACAGTGTTCTGGTGGCTAAGTAATTAAGGCGTCTGATAGGAGATAGAACGGTCTCCGGTTCAAATCTCTTCCCCAGAGGGGATTTTCGAAGATCCCTCACCCTACCTTCACCTCTAGCACACCTTCCTATCTAAAATTAGAACGTTATTTTTCATTATTTATAACCCACTCATTGCCGATAATTGTGCAACATTATTTCACGAGGCTAATCTGAATCAGCGAGTACCCTACTTCGAAAGAGCATTTCCCAGTTGTCTTGTTTGGTGGGTACTGAATCAGTCCTGTTTGAAAGACTGTCGGAGACAGCACAGCATTCTACATATTACACCTGGCAGTTTGGCCGACTACAGTGAATCAACGAGGTGCGACCGGCGTAGGTTGAAACAGCGGCATCGCCGTACCGACAATCTTGATCACAGTTTTCAGGAATGGATCCATGACCGTCTGGGAAAATGCCTGGGTGGTTTCAACATTCTGCATAAACTCTACGCAACACAATACCGCAAGGCTTAAAACGTTAAACTGTTAATAGAGACTAACAAACATGTTTATGTGAGGATAAAACTGAACTAACGTAGTCCACAGCCCGAAGGTTGGTTGGGTCCTCCCGAAAGAGGCATACTAAACCATTGTGTCGGAGGTAGGAGGGCCAGTTTCTTTCCTCTGAACCTACAGTTTAACGTGGAATCCGATCCACGGAACGACCTGGTATAGCTCATACGATCAAACACAACTGTTAAAAATCACTGAGATTTGAATCTGAGATCGGAGCAGCGAACTTTTGAAAACAAGCACCTTACCACTGAGCTACCAGACCGCACTTAAAAACAAAAGAAAAAAATCCGTCATGTGAAAGTCAATTGTTGATGTTATGTTTTCTATTCCTAGGATTAAATAACTAAAATAATTATTCCGTAAAAGCTATGTTAGAAAGTCTTAATTAAGCAATTTTAAGTGATATGCCTTTCAAATTTTATGTACAAATAAAACAGAAACATAAACCACCTGTGTGATTGCGCGTATTAAGGCACCACCACACCAAATCGGTGAGGTACAAGGGAACCAGGAAACCATCCTGACTGCGTTTTTAGGTGGTTCCCGCAATTATCAAGGAGAATGCTGGGACGGTCTCCAAACTCCCTCTCATAGGGGGGCGTCCATTAATTACGTGAGTAGCTACACATTTTTTTTTACTAAAAAATAAACAAAAAACGCTTATCACACAGAACATAGCTACAAGTTTCGCGTATAGATGGCAACACAACATTCCTCCAATAGGTTCTCTGACAAATCTAGTTCTATTGCGGGTAAGGACACACGTGCTCACACGCTCATAATTGAAATACACACCAAACCACAGGTGGTTTGCCTAGGGCCAATATACTCGTACATATATATATATATATATATATAATAACAGCGACGTCGTACGCGTGGACATATAGAAAGCTGTTAGTAACTTAAGATTGGTCCCAAACACCGAGTCGGCATAATATGACAGGAAAGCCATCACTGAGTGATCAATATAGCGTAAAAAATCTGTACACCTACAGCATTGTTAGACCGCGTACGATTTGGCAAGCATTTCACCCCTAAATTTGTGATATCTACAGTTTAATATCGAATCCGAAAAACTGAGCGTCCAGGCATGGCTCATACGATCAAAAACAATTCTTAAACATCTTTACCTCGATCAGAATTTGATCCGGAGCCCACGGTCCAAACAGTTGCAAACAAGCGCGTTAACCACTTAGCCACCAGCCCGCAATACTACAAGGAATTACATAGTCTTACACATCCTAAGCGTCGGTCAGTGTTCGCTTCGCTAATTTTTCAAAATTACATGACAATATGTACTATTTATACAGAAAAAGTATCCTATATACATCCTAACGCCAAATGGCATCTCCTTGTCAGATTTCATCACGATCAGATTAGCCGTTTAGCCAAAGAAACGTAACAAACAGACAGACAGACAGAGTTACTTTCGCATTTATAATATTAGTATAGATATAAAAAGTTAGGTCTTTGAAAAATTTCATAAATTGCTATAGTTTTTCAACAATCTTTAGAGACCTACGTATGGCTGTAAATGATGAACGAATTTTCAGATTAGCACTTCTGGAAACAGAGACGAAAGTTGGTATTTTATGGTTTTTCACCGAAAACTTATACAAATCTTGAATCAAAGAAAGTTCAAAACACATTTTCAGATTCGGAGTGTTGTCAGTTTCCATTTAATAACCATGAATATTATAAAAAAACTGTTAAAAAGTTACGCACGTCTCCTGGTACGCAATAATCTTACTGATGACTTGAATATTGAAAATGATAAACGCTCTCAGTTTAACACAAAGATTCCCAACTCCCCAACCTAACCGCCCCTTTTCCTATATATATACATTTACTGGCAGCCCCCTTTTCAGAAAAAAACATTCGGACTCCCCTTCCTGTATATTTAATGGAATTCCATACTATCCCAGCTATATTGGCTCGTAATCCACCTTTTGATCAATGATTCACTGGCACCACTCTTAGATGAAATGTATATACGAGTAACATATACTAGAAAAGCAACAAAAGATGTCTAAAATTACTGTATTAAAGATATTAACAATATTGGTATTCACAGTTTGACTAACAAATACATGTTATAAAAAATATTATTAATTAGAGGGTTGAGCTTACTATAAGCCAAAAGATACTAACTTTTAGATATTTAGTGTCATACTTGTCATAAACAGCATAAATCGCAGCATTCAACTATCGACAAGCTTTTTCTTTGCTGATTTCGCTAAATCCTCTTTTGACTACATGTGATCAGGGGATACAATAAAATCTTCTTTGCTGCACCGATCGTAGTGGGTGAGCGGTTAACATTTTGGCCTCGCAATCGGGACAACGCAGGTTCGAATCCACGTCCGGGCATCCAGATTTGGGTTTTCCATGGTTTCCCCAAATCACTCCAGGTGAATGTCGGGTTGCTTCCTTCAAAAGCCCATGGCCGTATTCCTTCCCGTTCCTTGTCCCCAGTCCTATCCCGCCTCTATTGACCTCTACGTCGACAAGGCGTAAAGCCATAATTTAAAAAAAACTTTGATGCGGCCCTTTAAACTGAATATATTACTGGAAAGCAAGCCACACCGGTGGGTGGTACCACTGCTTTAGCAGAATACTGGAGGTTCAATACTTAATGGTGCCTCCTGACATGATGAATAAACCTAATAACGATTCATGAAGGCAATTCTGCCACCCCTGTTGGCTCAGTTGGCTGCGGTAGTGAGCTGCTGTTCGGCCCTGACAAGGGGGTGTCTGGTTCGAATCCTACTGCTGTAAAAAATTTCACTATCATGACTTGGCCATCACGGTAGGAGAAGGGGTGGTGAACAATTCCTAATCACCTGATTGTGCACCAAAGTCGTGGCGCAATTCCCAAACCTCTCTGTAGTGCGTATGGAGCGAGGGTATTCGACACTGTTGACGCTGATTTGTCCGTCGAACTCAGCGAACCCATAGCGAGTATGCCTGAGTAAACCGGCATCGTGTTTCTCCCTCTCTCTTCATCTCCCATTTTACATATCACAGATAACATTCTATAGTCTATACTAAACATACATACTATCAGGGGCGGATCCAGGATTTTGGTTTGGGGGGGGGGGCTTGAGCGGACTTTGGTTTGGGGGGGGCTTGGCTTGAATGAAATTTGGTTCAGAGGGCTTGCCTTCAGTGGATTTTGGTTTTGGGGGGTTTGAGTCGGCCCTTAGGGTAGTCTTTATAGCCTTCTCGGGCCTCAGATCCGTAGAGCTAAAAAAGAAAAAAAAGGGTCTCCAAAATTACAGTGTCGGGGGTGGACCTAGATACTTTTAGGGGGGGGGCTTGAGCCTCCTAGCCCTCCCCCTGGATCCGCCCCTGCATACTATCAAAGTCATTTACAAAAACACATGCAAAAACGCACTGGGAAAGGTAACGAGAAGCCACCCCGGTTCATCTTCCCATGAGAGTTCCCATTGAGGGGTGCATCAGGGTACATCCTCCATGGTAACCACCAACGCCCGGAACCGGGTGTGGCATTATAAAATGAAGAAGAAGAGGATTCTACCAGTCAGAAACCTTCGTTTGGAGTTGATGAAATCAGATTTTCCCTGTGTTGCCAAGTTGGAGAAGCGTTAAAATTCCAACAGCCCCTCTTGGGTGTGTGTGAAGACGCGGCAGCGGCACACAGCAGACCTGTTTGCGGGCGGCTCTGCAGCCGCCGCGGCCGCTGTTTGCGGACAGCCCGCGCTAACACTTTGCGCAAACAGAGGCGGGCTGTCAGCCAGCTGGGACCGGTCACCGGACGTCTGGCAGGTAGCAATCAGGCGCTCCGAAAGGCGAGGCGACTCTAACAAGTATCGACATGTCGGTGACAACGACTACTCAAGTGATTGGGATAACAGCAAAAAAAAAAGACACAGTTCTAGCCATTTGTACTCTACTGTGCATCATTTGAGATGTGATATGGCCGCGTGCATGGTCACAACATTAATACTGCAGCGATATTTAATACAGTCATATGCAATATTACCAAAGTTATGCCAGAGATGTTAGGTAATTGGGTAACAAAACTCTGGTTAGACCATTGTTTGAATATGGTGGTGTAGATTAGGACCCACATTTTGGGTATCAAATACAGGAGTTGGAGGGCGTGCAAAGAAGAGCAGCTAGATTTGTTTGTGGAAATTATCGCAGCACCCAGTCAGTAACTGATATGATAACAGTGCAGGATTGGGAGTCATTGGAAGACAGGAGGAATGTGATGAGAGTGCTACAAGGCATATTTTGGCGATGGTGCTTGGAAGGATATTGGTTGAAGATTTTTTTTTTAACTGCTTTACGTCTCTCAACAGCGAGGTCTTTAGAGACGGGAAAGGATGGGGGCAAGGAATGGGAAGGAATTCGGCCATGGCCTTTTAAAGGAAGCATCCCGGCATTTGCCTGGAGTGATTTGGGAAACCATGGAAAACCCAAACCTGAATGCCCGGACGGGGATTCGAACCGCCGTCCTCCCGAATGCGAGGCGAGAACCCTATCCGTTACACCACCATGCTCGGTTTGGTTTTTTTTTTTTTTTTTTTTTTTTTTTTTAATGGCATTCGGCAACGGAGGCCATACAGCCAGCTCAATGTATATTTTTTCCAATGTATGGACGCCACAGGACGGACAAGACATACACACAGACACACAACACTTAACATCCATGCCCGCGGCCGGATTCGAACCGGCGGCCTTCGGCACGTGGAGCTAGCACTCTAGCCCCTACGCTACCGAGGCCGGCACCTCGGTTTGGTTGAAGAATTAGGAATAGTGTATGGAAGGGGAAAGATGACAATGGTCACAAACTGGCACTCGATTTCATGCATAAGGAAGTAGAAAAATTTTCTTTCGTTAGTAAGATGTCAGGGATTGGGACAAATTACCAAGTGAAGTGATGAATAATTTTCCAAAACCACTGAACGAATTTAAATTTTTTAAATAACAGAAGTAAATGGGGGAGGATTTTAACATTCAAATCACATAAGATAAAATAATATAAAAAGGGGTAATTAGTTGACATGAAAATACCAACGGAGCGTGTGCTCCATCGAATTTATATTAATAATAATAACAACTTAATAATAAAAAAGTGTGATATTGCAACATTCATGGAAATATTAGTGTGACTGAATCTAGAGGGCTGGACATGTTCTATTCCAGTTCCGATTCGGAGAAGGAAGAAAAGTTTCAGACCGATTAGTTGAACTCAGTAGTAGGCAATATGGAGATCTTGTTATCCGTCCAATTCACTTGTGCCTGTGATGAAAGAAAGTAGCTTGTAATAAAGCAACATGAGGGCAGGAGACGTAATTCACGCGAATTTCAGTTAGTGAATTACTTGCAATATGTAACTATATAACTGGCTATTTTACTTACTGTGCCATCGGATCCGTAACGCTATGACGAAACACATCTGCGGCCACATACGTTACTTTTATTTATCGTATGATTATTTAACAAGGTACACAATGAAAATCGAGGTTGGAGGCGTTATTTAATAACAACTCGATTTAGTTAAGCAACCGCGGATAAATGAATTGCCAGAACAGTGAAAAAAATGTGTGTATTGCGTTTAAATTTACATATTTATTATTTTTATTTACTTATATTCGGTTGATGCAGACGTTTTCTTATAATCTCTGTACAATCATAAGGTTTTGACTGAAAAATATGAACCATGTTTCGTCATTTTTAGGGTTGTGAACCTGATTTAATAAGAACTGATTTTAGTAAAACAACTACGAATAAATGAACTGCTGGAACACTTCTTTCAACCCGTTATTTACGACGGTTTTACACGCTATTATATTCGATGCAGATATTTTCGCTGTATGCTCCGCCACTGTTACAGTAAACTCGAAAAAATGACTTGTTCAAACCCATCATTTTTTATGAGCTCAAAAGATAGTATTTCAATAAAATTCCAAAGGGGAACCTAGTTGAAAATGTAATATTGGGTCTATATAAGGTATTTGACGGAGTCAGCCAAAGAATGGTGGAAAGTAAAGTTTAAACCAGTGAGTTGAATACGAATCTGCCTTGCTGGATCGAAGAATCCTCAGGAAGTAAAGAGGGAGGGTACAAAATGAGGTGGCAGTGAAGACCATGGCAATGTTCTCCTGAGGTAGCATTTCCCTCAGAGTAGTGGGAAGTTTTTGCGCTTAGCGCATCTCCTTCCAGGTCTTGTGTGGTTGTCATTATGTTATGGTTGGCATTATTCGACTTGCCGGGTCGGGATAGTGCATTATTCAGTTTATGATAGCATCATTTGCCAGTTTGACCGGCCATCGAGTGTTATTGTTATACTGTACATGGGTACCCAACTGCTTTATTAGCGGGTTATCGTGGTTGTGGCACTGCGTGTATAACTTCTTTGCAGTAGTTCTGAAGCGTTCTTTCAAAGTAGGGAGACCACTTATACGGTGCAGCACATCGGTCGGGGTGTCCCTTGGTAGATTGTATGCAAACCGTATGGCACGGTTTTGAACTCGTTGGAGTAGTTTGATGTTTGTGGGCGCGGCATTTCCCCAAACAGGTGATGCATATTCTAGGATGGGCCTGATGGTTGCAGTATATAAGGTAACTGCGGTTTTTGGATTAAGAGGTGACTTTGGATTTAACACTGGATACAACTGCCTCATCCTGTTCATAGCTTTGATCCGGGTGTTTTGTATGTGTGTCTTCCACGTAAGTCGCTTATCGATCGTGACACCGAGGTAGAGGGCAGTGGGTGTCCATTTGATGCCTTCACCGAAGAGTTTCACAGACTGTAGGGGAGGTACAGCTCTTCTGGTTACCATGACTGCTTGGCTTTTTGCCGCGTTGAAAGCCAAGCGCCATTTCTTTGCCCAATTCTCTATATTGTTGCACCCTCTTTGTAGCTTTGTGACGAACGTGAGCTGCTCGCATGCTCTTCGTGAATAGAGAGGTGTCATCGGCGTACAGGGCTGAGTGGATTTGGTCGGTTTTTGGGATATCAGCCGTGTATATATTGTATAGTACGGGTCCAATGACTGAGCCTTGAGGTACCCCTGCTCTGATATTCCTGATTGAGGAGATGGCGTCTTCGGTGATGACGCGAAAGGTTCGATCAGCCAGGTAATTTCTAATCAGTCGGACGTGTGGAAGAGGGACCCCTTGTACCAGTAAATTTGTAGAGCAGGCCCTCATGCCATACAGAGTCAAAGGCACGGGATACATCCAAAAATACTGCTCCGAAAAATTCCCTTTTTCAAAGGCGCTCATGGCTTGTTCCACCAGACGAAGAAGTTGTTGTGGGGTGGAGTGTTTTCTTCTGAAACCAAACTGTTCATTGGGTAGTAGTCGTTCTTCATCGATGTGCCGTTGGAGCCTCTTGAGGTATATCCTCTCGAAGACTTTTGACATAGTGGGTAGAAGGCTAATTGGCCTATAGGATTTTGGGGAGCGTTTATATCTTTACCAGGTTTAGGTACTGGAACTATTTCGGCAAGCTTCCACATTTTTGGGGTATTCGCTGGTTTGTTAGGATTTTGTTTAAAGACTGAAGTGAGGTATTGTATAGCAGCTGGTGGCAAATGCCTCAGTAGTGACCTCCTATATTGTCATGGCCGTTGGCTTTGTGCAGGGCACATGGCTTAGTAGATCAGCCACTTCCTCTGTGCTGGTTTCTTCGATGGCACCCTCATCCAATGCGTCTGTGTATTAGAAAAGCGTCGAGTCCTTTGCCTAACTAGATTAATATGTGCATCCACGGGTTGAAAGTTTACCTCAAAGGTGTCAGCGATTGCTTCCGCCTTGGCAGTTGGTTCAGTAACAGTCTTGTTTCCAACAGTCAATGGTGGCATTTTATGCCTTTGACGAAGGAGTCGTTTGGTGGTATGCCAGACTGAACCATCCTCTGCAGAGAGCGTGGCTATGAGGCCTTCCCAATCTCTCATTCGGTGTTTTTGTATATCAGCTTTAATTTCTCTTTGGAGCCGATTAATGGTGCGTTTGGTGGTAGGATCTCTCGTTATATGCCACTCCCTAGTCAGCTGGTTTTTTAGGGTAATGGTCTGTCGGATGTTAGGTGGTAGCTGCCTTGATCTTTCCGGATGTTGTTTTGGTGGTTGAGTGGCTTGGTCTGCAGCGGCGTTGACTAATTCGGTGAATAATGTCATTGCAGCACCAGGCTCCTATTTCGTCAGGCGACTGAGCGTTGTTAAGCTGTTCGGCAATGAGTGTCTGATAGAGATTCCAGTCGATGTTCTTCAGGTTTCTGGTAGGTTTGCTCTTCATAGGAGAGGCTTCAGTTGCCAAATAGAATAGGACAGGTAAATGATCTGACGATAAGGCTGTTTTTGTGACGGCGGCAATATAATGTTGTAGGCCTTTCGTGATGGCTATATCGAGAACGTCTGGTGGGGTTCTTCTTCCTTTGTAGAAGGTGGGCTCCGTTGGGCCCCACGCTACGGCGTCATGTTTTTCTACGACACGAAGTAGACGTCGGCCATGTTGGTTAGTCAGTCTAGAATTCCAAGCAGTGTTTTTGGCGTTGAGGTCACCAGCAATCATAACACTTCCTGGTAGGCGGAGGAGTGCTGCTATCTCCTCTTCGTTTACCGGTCCATGCGGCGGTCGGTAAGCTGATATGAGAAGTAGATTTCCTCTTGGGGTTGTGATGGAGACGCCTGTTGCTTCGATTGTAGTGAGCGGAGGCAGCACAATTTGGTGGTGTTTAATTGTTCTTCTGATGAAGATGGCCGTACCGCCACCGGCAGTTAACCTGTCATTGCGGTAAGTGGTGTAGTTTGGTACTGAAGTTTTTATTCCCGGTTTGAGGTGTGTTTCGTTGACGAGACAGATGTCTATCTGCTCGTCTCTGAGAAATTCTCTGAACTCGCCAAGCTGCCTCCAGAGGCCGTTGGCATTCCATGAACAGATAGTAAGATCATCAATTCTGGTCCCCATGTTGGTTGCTGTGAATGCTATTGCAGGCGGTTTGCACCACTGTCTGGACTGCGGCAGCAATCTGCCGCGGGAGGTCTGTGATCATGGCTTGCATATTGTTCATGGTTTGTAGCAGTTGTTGCATCATATTGAGAAGCATTAAAGATTCTGTCTGGTGATGCTGCGGTTGTTGCTGGAGCAGTTGTTGTTGGTGTAGTTGTTGCTGCTGCTGCGATTGTTGGTGTTGTTGCAGCTGCTGCGGTGCCTGGGTCTCATCAGTCCGGCTGTTGGGTTGTGCCAATATACCGGTTACCTTAGATGCATCAGTGTTTAGTGTTATATCACCATTGGTTTTCTTCAGTCCAGCGGTAACTGCAGCATAGTCAGGGTTGTCTGTCTGATTTTCTGTAGGATGGGGGGCTGTTGGTTGTGAGCCAGCATTTTTACCGATTGGAGGAAAGCTGGCAGTTGAATCGATTTGTGGAGCCAATTTTCCTTTTTCTTCTTCCTTCTTCTTTCGTAGCGCGGCTTGGGCGGCATTATGCTGCTTCGGCCGGTCGGTAAATCTGCTGAACGCAGGGCACTTCCTGTAGCTTGCTACATGTGTGCCGCTGCAGTTTGCACACTTAGGTGGGTGTTCACCTTTTTTGGTTGCACAGTGTCTAGAGGCGTGATCCCCAGCGCATTTTACACACTTCGGGGGCATGTTACAGTGCCGTGAGACGTGACCTACGGCCTGACATTTGAAGCATTGGGGAGGGCCCCTAGTGCTTCTGAGTTTCTCGACCGTAATTTTTAGAGCACATAACGATGAGAGTTTATATATCGCTCTGTTCTCCAATGTGTCTCGGAGAACGACAAGGTACAATGGAATCTCCTGTTGGGTTTTGGGGGAGCGAAGGCGAACGACAGTTCGGGGATCGAACCCGCATTCTTCTAGTTCCTCCTTCACATTGTCCGGGTGCATATTGAAGGGGATTCCTCTCAATACCACCTTTAGAGTCTTGTCCGGCTCGGTGGAGAATGAGTAGTATGCTATGCCTTGCTTGGAAATAAGATTAGTCACCACTATATAGTCTTCTGTTGTCTTGAAGAGTGTTTTATACAATTCACGGCCAATTGGTCTCGCTTCAAAGGCGGCTTTGCAGGTTTTCTTCAGAAGGCGATTGAGAGTGCTGTAGTCATCTTTGTACTGAATAATTAATGGTGCTGGGTTAGGCTTCTTGGGTATAGTTTCAGTCATTTCCGTGTCATCTGGTAGCTGGTCAAACTGGTTTGCTGTCACCGTTGCAGGGGTGCTGGAAGTTAGTTGTGCGGCTGGGGCCGTACGGGCGTGGTTTGATGAAGCCGTCTTCATCGGCTGTTTGCAGTTCCCGGGATTTGGCCTCTGCAACTGGCTTCTTTGTGCGCCATCCTTCCTTGTGTGCCGTTGTCCTCGTTCCGGTGCCCTTTGGAGGAGGGGGAGGCACATTGGTTCTCGTTTTGACGGAGAGATGTTGTTGTTGCTGCTGCTGTTTTTGTTGTTGTTGTTGCTGCTGCTGGTGCTGTTGTTGCTGCTGTTGCTCGGCTTCTTCCTGGTTCAGCTCGTCGTAAGGGTTACTTAATTCAATTCTGTCGGGGTCTAGTGTCGGCGGAGGTTTCCTGGTGCGACGCGCCAGCGTGAACCCTTCGCTGTCAGGTTGGGCTCCAGCTGGGCTTGTTTTTCTGTTATTTGATGGTTTGATCGTGGATGTGCCGCGGCGCTGGAACGTGGCGGACGGGGGTGGAAAACTGAAAGCACCAATAATTTTCTTCTTTCCTGCCTTTATATCCTTGTTGCTCGAGACGAGCTGCGCACGGGGATGCTGATTTTGCTGTTGCTTCCTCTCTGCTCACTTCTCGAAATCTTGGCTTTGCCACCAATGAGTGGAGAGGTGCACCGCTTGGTTGCACGGGGATCTAGTCCATGGGCAGGCCCGGTCGTCGTTTGCGAGGTGTGCACGGTCTGGGTTGTTTCCATGATCGAGTCCAAGTTCGATTGCCGGGTCGTCATACTATCTTGCGGAGCCATCCTATTCGTGTCCGTTGCGAAATCCGTGTCCGTCGGCCGGGTCGTCAACACTGCCGCAGCTGTCGCCGGCAAAGCCGAGTGCGCTGAGTCACTCGACCCGCCTGGCGCGACAGTGCGGCGAGCACTTTTCTCGTCGCACATCATAACACTACGAATGCCAACTCGGAACTCAACTACTACTCAACTCCTAACTGACTGAACTGAACTAACTCGGAACTGTGGCAGTGAAGAACGCCGTGGTTAGTGTTTTATACCCTGTTCACTCCGAACTGGCAGCTCAAGGACAAGCTCCCCAGTCCCCAGTACTCACCTCACCACCACCTACCTAGCTCAATGCTGCGTCTAGGCAGGCGTGGAGGGGTAAGGGCAGCGGAGGGGGGGAAGAGTAGACTGACCTTGAGCCGCCTCTGTTAACTGAACAGGTTATAGGAGCACAGCTACTCATTATTTATATTTAATGGTTCTATCCACGTATTGGTTTCACGTAACCTTTATAATAGGATCAAAAAGATAGAGGAGAATTCTGAACAGGATGGTATATGATGGTACAACAATGAGTGAATATAAATGTCAAAACGGTATACACGCAGAAAGATAGGCTAGGTGTGATCTTACAATAAAGGAGGGATCGTTCTTGAAGGCATGAATCTTGGCATATTATTTAATGATACGTTTAATTTTGGAGGATGTATGTGGGGATTTTAAAGGTCTGCATCTATTGCACAGGGTGATGAGTGAATACAATAAGAAATAAAGGAACTAAAAACAAAGGCATGTCCAGGTTTGAATATGATGGGAATCAAATACAGGAGATTTATGGCACCCAAATCTGTTTGCGGAAATTTGTATAAAACACAATCAGTGAGTGATAAGTGTGTCAGCTTTGCAGTTATCGCAAGATGCGGTGAATGTGGAATGTGTGTAAGAATATGATCGCGATGATGCCTGTACAGATATTGGGTTATGAATTTCAAGTAGTATATGGAAGGCAAGAGACAACCATTACTATACACCAGCACATAATTTGGTGTATAAGGGTGTAGTGTATTGCCACACAGCATCGAAAATATTCGAGGAGCTGTACATGTAGCTCGCACATTTGGACGCTCTGAACAACAAAGGTAACGGTAATTACCCGGTTGCGCTCCGGAATGTGACCTTGGGCCGAATATACCTCAATGAAGGAACGCAGTTTAACGCTAGGGTGACGTGGCGGGGATAGTGCAGTGAATTGCGAGCTGGTTGGTGGGTGCGTGGCCAGCCTGCAGAAAGGAAGTGCGGCGACTAACGCCGATGCGGTGTGTGGTTGCTCTTGTGCTCCATGTCGTTACCCGAGAGGACGTGGGACTCCAACAGCCACCAGAAAATGGAATCATGGCGTTGGACGAGTGGGGGGGGGGAGCAGACTCGGCGACTTCTGCAAAATGGTAAACTTGCCGATATGGTGATAACCGCAAATCATTATCGTATTGATCAAACCTGTATCGCCCTAGATAAAATTTCGTTGCCCCACTGAGCTTAATCAATGGACATATTGAAAACCCTGAGAACTGACGTAAAGATGAACCCATTCTTGGATTTCAAGATGTTTGTCTAATTGTGCCATACTGTTGTCAATAACATTGATGGAAATAATTTTGTAATAAACATTTATTAACGTCAAACATAGGTACAACGGTGTTGTAAATGTGCAAAGCAATATCCCGATTCCTCATATCAGCGATTTTAATCATTAATAATATTTTATTGATATTTAGGCAAACAAAGATTAATTTAAGAGGGAGTATACATCAGTGTTGAGTATCAACCGCCACCCCTCTGCTTTCAAGTATTGCATCTTCAGGATCATATGTAGCTAAAAGAGGATCTGAAGTGATCAACAAACAATTTATTATCTCAGAAAATAAAACCGTTTATCTATAGTGGAATGCAGGGATATAATATTGCAGATGAGTGATGAGAAATAAGGCGCCAAATATCGAAAAATTAGTGTCATTACACTGAGCTCAACCCTTTAATTAATAAAATTTTTCGTAATATGTATTGTTAATAAACCGTGAACAATACACCAATATTGTAAATATCTGTAAATAATTTAGAAAAACTATCCTTGTTTTTCTATATATGATATTGTACGCCCGTGGTTTCGGATTCCACGTTAAACTGTAGGTCCCAGAGGAAAGGAACTGGCCCTCCTACCTCTGACACAATGGCTTAATATGCCTCCTTCGGGAGGATCCAACCAACCTTCGGGTTGAGGACTAAGTTTAAGTATATTGTACGCTTCATCTAACAAGCGCTCTATCGAATCACTGTTTCGAAAATTGTGTCACGAGCTAAAAAGTTGAAGCACTATGCGTTACATTATTTACTACAAGAAAGGGACTCACTGTTTATGTGTGTGTGTTTTAGGGGGTGTGAGTAATTTTTCGGTAAGTCCAAAAAAGGTTAAGAACCAATGTTTTAAATATTAATAAAAAAATACTTATATTTCTATTATTTAAATAAGACTTCAAAGTTTTTATTTCTGATATAACGTCATGGTTTGCTAGATTATTTTATAATTCGGTATCAAAATATATTTGTATCATCTACATCAAATCCCTATCCGGCTATCCAGATTTCGGATTTCTATGTTTTCCCGAATTTCAGTCTGGCCGAATGCTAGAATGGTTCCCTCAAAAGACCACGACTAAATTCGTTTCCATTCCTTGTCCCCAAACCTCTACTACATTTAAGGAACCCAACGTTGACCAGAAGTAAACCTGGAATATAATGCATCAACTGAAACAGAAAAATTTGTTAAGCAATGAAGCAAAAACGTTGAAAAAGGCCTGTCATACTGGGAGTAATTCATATGATAAATTCAGTGCTCTTTCGCGTTACATTTCATCCGTTTCATTTCATTTTGGATTCTCAATAACAACAAAACACTGGAAGCTACTTAGCATAAATGAATGTGTGGAGTCGTTTCTCATGTGCAGTATAATAACATACAGAAGTCTCGGTTTTATGCCGTCGTAAGAATGAAAGATGACGCCAACATCGAATATATTAGCAGCACACTTTGTCAGACGAAAGCAAAACTGGGGTAAGTCAGGCGAAAGCGGAACAAACTGTCTAAGAGCACTAAATATTCAAACAGGCTTCCAGCTACACAAAGGAGCTCAACGTTCCTTTCTTCGCACAAAAACTACTGCGATGGTGCAAAATGTTGACTCTGGATTTTATGGATTTTTACATCTGGTGGGTACCATAAAGTCGTTTGCCATTACATTTATTTACCTGCTTTCGTATTCAGAGTGGGGAAAACATTCTATATCGTTTGGTAAAAATGTTTCTGGGATTTCCACTTCAATTAAAATTTTGGTGCAAGTAGAAGAAAATGGATTAATAGAAAGATGATCCGTAAGGAAAGAAGATTCAACGTCGTATTTTAAAGAAAGTCTTCATGTAATTACAATTTCAACTGGAGAAAAATAAACTAATGGAGTTATCACAAAAGAATTTACTTTCGCCCCAAAAATAGGAGACACTTTTTGTTCTTCTGTCAGTAAATCAATTAAAAATGACACATGGCAACATAATTTTAAAGATTTATGCGTATTGCGACCTACAAATGTGTTATAAAGGTTCATTTACCAGTGTGTTATAAAACTAGTCTACAACATCAGTATGTTGGTACATTACTAACTTGACCATTTATCTTTTTCTTTAGACTGGGACGCCTGAGGAATTTTTTTCGCCAGAGCGGGACGCCTAAGAAAATTTCTAATTTTTTTTTTTTATACTTTACTAGTTTTATTTAAAAACGAAGAACACTCATAACAAGTAGAAAGTTTTGCATATTAACTGAGTTACTTAGCTTTAGTGTCTGATATCTAACGTTTAACTAGCCAGTTGTTTGTATTTATCGGCAGAACAAATCAGTTTCAAAATATCGGGTCTAGTTTTCAAGTACAATTATATGATTTGCTGATGTTAGTATTGGTAATCAAAATCCTCTCCTCAAACACTTCGGTTAACCACCATGATCGCCAAGCTTTTTTTTATGGGAAATGGCGGGTGGTGGTTTGGGGGGCCTATTCAGTTTCAGTAATGTTAGATGTGCGAGATGGTCTGGATGACGGATAAATTTCCACCTTTCGAACCTTTAGTGAAGAGTAATGAATTCGGTTGGTGACACCCTAGGGTATAACCGTGGCTAAATGGAACATAGTGTACTTTAACAAGTGAACTTCCCGGACAGTGCTATTGTTAGCCAACGTGGACACTTACAATTATCACGCCGTCCTATAACGGAAGGTTTATTTCAACCTTGTCGTCGTGTAATAAAGAACTTGTTTATTCCAAAGATCACCCCTGAGTGCCTGAATAATGAGTGCAATAGTGAAAGCAACCCTGCTAGAAGATTATATAGTTTCGTGGACAGGACGGTTTCAAAGCTTACAGGCCCCAATGACCATTGACAGTCTGCGTTCGACTGTGATCTTGAGGGAACCCCGGTCTCGAACTCTCTTATTACCGTCAAAATTAACACACCCGGAGCGACAGTGCTGCAATACCAGCGTCAGAAACTTCATATCCGCAATAATCGCTCATTTTGATCCGCTACAGAAGCGAAATGCAGCGCGCATTTAGCTTCCATTACCAACTACCCATGCACCGGGAAAGTCACTTAGTTGCAGCTAGACATTCAATACACTTCGTTTGCCGACCTCCCGTACGCCGTCCGCTTTTCACTTGTTTCGTCACACAAAATAAAATACGCCATAACTGGCGCCTAATGGCTTTTCTTTCCACTCCGGCGCTCAGCTAAAAGTCTCTCGTCCAGACTAATCGATAATTAATGGTCGACTGCCGTCCGCCGCAACCAATGTAACGCATCGACACAATGCGGGTAGGTTACGGTTCACACGGAGTACCAATCAGTACTGCTTCTAACGAGCCGACTTAGGACGGATATTGCTCTTCGGCAATGTTTTATTTATTCATATACGAAGGATCATAAAAAATAAGTGCAACAAAGTAAAGCGAAGCATGATCTCCCACACAATGAAGGCAGGCCAGAAGACATGGTCGGATGTCGATGTAATTCGTACACATACACACCATGGGCGGGTATGTAAATGATTAGAACAACAATTCCTTGCGAAGCGGCCACTTAGTGCATTAGTGTAGAGATGGGCAAAGTGATTCACTAAAAGAGCGGTTGTTCATTTGATCACTCAATGAAAAGAACTAGTTCTTTTGAATGGTTCACTTGCTCAGTAGCTCAGTTTTATTTGACATCTTTTTTTAGGTCTCACCCCTCACAATCCGATTATAGCCCCCTTTCCGTTGAAAATACCCCCTTATGTCGACTTCAATACAAATAGTAGACCTTTTTTTAGCTTAGAAGAACTACCGTTCACTTTAAGTGAGCGTCTGCTCCATCTCTAATTCTTACGAATTTCTGAAATTCCTCATCCTCGACAAGAGAGAAGGGGTGATATTCTTTACACATCACTTTTAGTAACTGAATATCTAAAGCCCGTTTCCTAGTAATTGAGATTGGTTGATTTACATCAACGAATGTATTCATCGATGTCTGAGCAAACCGCGGCGTCGATAACGGTGACGGTCTCCGAGCCATGGTGTCGTCCAAGCTGCACCATTCCAGAGAAAACGTGGAGGCACTGGCATTAGAGCTACTTGCTTTTTGGAGTGGATTAGAGTCACTTCGATGAGAAGTTCTAACCCCGGAGTCATCCACTGAAGGCGAACGTGATCGCTGCGCATTTCCCTCGCGTTTTAATGGTATCGACCGGTGCAAAGTCTTAAGGTGTCTCTTCAAATTGGTCGTCGATCCTGACGATATAGATAAAATCGCCTTGCAATAGTTGCATTTCCCTTTCTTGTCCTTCTCGTTCTTTTCGAAATGATACCAAACATCACTGGTAAGTCTGCTCATTTTCTTGACCTGTTACAGACAAGGGGAACTTGAAATAAACACGCAAATCTACGAAAAACGTATCGATAAATATTTGGTGTTACGATTATGTTTAAACGTTTATAGTGGTCATTTAAATACACTTGGATCGTAGTTTAGATTAAAAACTTAAAATAACATATAGCATAACGCTTACCAGGGAGAGAGAGAAAGAGAAGTGGTTAGCGGAGCGGTAAAGAACTAGCTCTCCAGTGGCACTGCTCCGAGCTGTGCTGAGCGATTGAATCGAACGTCGCAAACGAACTAGCTCTCCAGTGGCACTGCTCACTGCTCCGAGCTGTGCTGAGCGATTGAATCGAACGTCGCGAACGAACTAGCTCTCCAGTGGCACTGCTCACTGCTCCGAGCTGTGCTGAGCGATTGAATCGAACGTCGCGAACGAACTAGCTCTCCAGTGGCACTGCTCACTGCTCCGAGCTGTGCTGAGCGATTGAATCGAACGTCGCGAACGAACTAGCTCTCTAGTGGCACTGCTCACTGCTCCGAGCTGTGCTGAGCGATTGAATCGAACGTCGCGAACGAACTAGCTCTCCAGTGGCACTGCTCACTGCTCCGAGCTGTGCTGAGCGATTGAATCGAACGTCGCGAACGAACTAGCTCTCCAGTGGCACTGCTCACTGCTCCGAGCTGTGCTGAGCGATTGAATCGAACGTCGCGAACGAACTAGCTCTCCAGTGGCACTGCTCACTGCTCCGAGCTGTGCTGAGCGATTGAATCGAACGTCGCGAACGAACTAGCTCTCCAGTGGCACTGCTCACTGCTCCGAGCTGTGCTGAGCGATTGAATCGAACGTCGCGAACGAACTAGCTCTCTAGTGGCACTGCTCACTGCTCCGAGCTGTGCTGAGCGATTGAATCGAACGTTGCGAACGAACTAGCTCTTCTCGATCTTCGGCGTTTCTTATTCTTCATAGCAGAGTGGATAAACAATGAACGGCGTGGAACAGAGAACAAACAAGGGTCGGGCGAGAATGGCAAAGCCGAAACCGACATTGTCTGCGCCCACTCGACTGAAGTTCAATCGACGCCGACACACCACCGTCATTACGGCTTCCAAGAAGAACTACCGCTCACTTTTAGTGAGCGACTGCTCACTCGCTCTTTCACTGTTCTAAAGAGCTGATTCACTCACGAACGACCCATCTCTACATTAGTGCTGTTGCCAGGACTGGTAGGGTATATAAGGGATGTCAACAGAGTCAGATGTTGAGTGATCACTGTGAAGGACATGAGATGCCATGCAGTTATGTGAAACAGAGTTATCAGCACTTAACACAGTTTGAAAGATGAATCTTCTCGAGCTTCCCACTGGGAGAGTGCGTCCATAATACGCGACATTTCGGAGCCAGACTCTGGTTCTGTCTTCTGGCGTACATGGAACCAGAGCCACGCTCCGAAACGTCGACTCTTAGGGAGCGTCCATAAACCACGTAGCTCCATTTTGACCTCCTGTAAACCCCCTCTCCCCCCCACCTCACGTAGCCCGACTTGGCTTTTTACTCTAACTCCACCCCTCCCCCCAGGTTGCATGTAGCGTTTTTTCCCTTTTGATTCCAGAAGACATTTTGCACTGTTTTCTCTTGTCAGACTGTTCTAAATTACATACAGAGATAATCAAATGAAGGAAATAAATATTCACATGCTGTTATGTGTTCTGTACCGCATTTTAACTGTGAAAAATTATATGAACGCAAAGCTACGTGGCCTGGCTACGAATTACCCCTCCCCTCTCCCCCCACGTAGCGCAGCGTAGCCTTCCAGTCAACCCATCCCCCCCCCCCCAACCGAAGCACGCAGTTTATGGACACTCCTTTATGGACGCGCTTTCCGGTGGAAAGCTCGAGAAGATTTTATTCGTCTTATTCACCGAGAAAGCCTAAATTCTTTCATAATCTGAAAGGGTCGTCATTATTGGTCTTCATTTGGTAGGATCGTGCAATATCCAGATTTTTGGGGCATTCGGATGTGACAGTGGCTCCATGTTTGGCTGCATGGAAACTTAAGAGCAGTCATACTCGTCGTCAAGGTTCCAGTCGACCACGTCTCACCACCACAAGGGAAGACTGCAGTATTGGCCACATCGAAACGCCTTCACATCTGCGCCTGCTATCAAATAATGGACGCCCTGCAACATACTGGGTCATCCCGTACCATTTGTCGGAGATTAACAGCAGGCTGCCGTGAACACCACAACACAAACAGCTGCGTTTTTAGTGATGCCGTGACCGGGAAGTCTGGACTGGCTGATGGAATGCGTCACATTGTGTTCAGTGATGAATCAGTTCTGCACAGCCTCGGAAGATCATCGTTGATGAGTATAGTGGTGACCAGGGCAGAGGTCCCATTCTTCCAACGTTTTGGAAAGGCATCGCGTTGTTACTCATGGTGTCATGGTGTGGGGTGCCCTCCTATCACGGCTGGCAGTGATTCAGGAAACTATGGCGGCACAACGGTACGTGATTGACATCCTGTGTCCTCGTGTGTTACCTCTCAAGCTATAGTGTTGTTGTGCCATTTTTCAACTGGACAATGCTCGGCCACACTTGGCACATGTCTCTATGAACTGTCTGTGTGATGTTGAGTTACTCCCGTGGCCAGCAAGATCCCCAATAGAACTAGCTGGATGTCGACTCCGTCCTAGCGCCAGTATCCAGAATATCAAGGACCAGTTACAATTGTTGTGGACGTACTTGTCTGAGTACAGGGTACAAGGGCTTTACGACATCCTTCCCAACCAGATCAGAGCATGCATGCACCGAGTAAGAGGAGATGCAACGTCATACCGATCAGTGAACTCGAACTGCCAAGTTCTTTATAAATTTCACCAATCCGTGAAGTTTCATTTCCTTTCCTCTTCCCCTACCGGTTACTTCACTTTTTTGTCAGGCAATTTATTAAGATTTCCTATAACCAAACAGCCGGGGTCAATTGCGTTTGGCCAAGATAACTTCACGTTCTCAGCTCTGCAATGGGCGCTACATCTTAATAAATGCAAAGAAGGTAAATGAAATACGATATTGCCCATCTGCTACTCGTACAGCATCTGGATTACGCTATTGCAATTCGTGGTCTGTTTAATGAATTCCAAGTACCAGCCCCTGCAGCGTGGGGTCTAGAGTGCTGGCTGGTTTCACGTGCCGAGGGTGACCGGTTAGAGTCCGACCAAGGCATGGGTGTCAACTGTTGTGTGCGCCTTGTCGTCCACTTGGACAATCAAACCAATCACTATTACAACTATTGAAAACATAAATAAATTGGTGTTGATTCTATAACTTAATTGGCGAAATTTACCAAAGGCATAGAGATCAACCCAACTGAGACAGAAAAGCCTCATCCTGAAAATAAGCAGGAGTCAGCTAAATAGAAATGGAAGAGATTCGCCCCAATAATCAATTTTAATTAACCGTCACAAGTCAAGTATTGTAAGTTAGTTTGTAAAGTGATGACTGCGAGAACATTCAGTTTTGCGGAACAGTGGGGATGGTATTTCTTGGTGACTAATGTCCACTTTGTTGGAGCGGGCAATCATTAATCTTCAGTCAGCGCATTCTAAGTAAGCTCTTACAATCTTTCGCATAGGAAGGTAATTATAATTTTTGGTTGTAGCCATTCGGTTTGGTTGTGTGAGAAATAAACCCACTTGTAACAGTGATGTTGGTTGTAGACGCTAATGACTTTTTATTTATTAAATAATAGTGAAATTACCACATATGGTCCGTGAAGATGAGACAGGTGGTACGCAGCCAGAATTTTAACAATTTGTTTGTGAATTATGATATTATAACAAAAATAAATTAGTCAATGTTGTTCAAATAAAATGGATACTGTACTCCTACTAAATAAGACTATAAGAAAGTATAAGCCATGATCCAAACTATCTAAAATCCATGAATATTTCAACGCACAGTAAAAGCATGGTATTTCGAGGATATGAGGATGTGGTTGCATTGTTATTCTCTGAACACGTTTCCAGAGAGCAGGGTTGCTTTGAGGATTAAGTTAATGACCGTTTTATGAGTGCGTTATTGCAGATATATCTGGCGATAACTGTTGGTAGATTTGATTAATAATAAGCAGAGGTAAAAAAATTAGGCCCATAAAAGTTATTGGTCCATAGAAGCTAATGTAGTGTGGCCACCAGACACAAAAGAATCTAAGAACACTTAATGAAGGACTAATTGATCCGATAATATCAATCTCGGTAATTCATTATCATATTAATTAAATCACCCGCGCGTTTAAAGCGTCACCACACTAGATCGGGTAGGTCCAAAAACCGGGTCCAGCCATCACCTACCTAGGTGGGGGTGGTCCAGTATACAGGCCATCTTAATTACGGTTTTTAGGCGGTTTTCCGCAATCTAGGCGAATGCTGGCGTGGCCTCCAAACTCCGACTCATAAACGACACGTTTCACAAACAAAAATACACTTGCAACACAAATTATACAATACTTTGGTGTTGGCCATGATCCACAGTTGTTGCATAATGTTTATGAATTAAACTCCGTCTATTAACAACTGTTTTATGTAAACGATCGTTTTATGGGTTTTGATCGATTGAAAGCCAGGATGGTTGAATTGTGTGCGACCCTCTGTACTATGGCACTTACTTGGCTTACTAGTTCTGCTTCCGCTCCCGTCCGGCCAGTCCTCCATCCGTCTGCGACAGTTAGCTGTAACTTTAGGAGACTGCATGGACCAACCAGGTTACGAAATAAGGCAAAGTCTTCAATTACCATTTCCTGTTTATTGTGTCAGTGCCATAGAGAGGTTACACTGCTAGAAGATTCCCGCTAGCAAGTTTCCAGAGCGCTTAGATTCCAACAGACTAGAGAAGTAACTTACAGTTTAACTTTGGCATCAAGGAGCGTACCTAGATAGGAGGTACCGGCTGCTTTCCCCGAGTCTTGGCGTCGATGCTTAACTTGACATAGTGGCAGCGTAGGTGTGTTTCCAAACTGAGAGGTCAAGGCACTATGCTGCCTTGCTTTTATAGCGTAACTCACAAGCCAGTACACGTTATCTCTGTCTTTGCATCGAATGTACTCAAAAGTCGGAGCGTGACTTGAGTCGGTGACCTCCCGAATGTTCTAGAAGGATGTCATGATCCTTTAGACCTCTTTCCATTTGGTCATGTTTAGCTCCGTTCAATACCCTTTGTCTCACGTGTGACTGATGCGCGATTTTGATGATATAACACCGTCAGCAATCTACTTTCCGTCACTCGGCTTCGCTGCGCTCTACAGCCGCCGTTTAGTACCGAACATTAAAAAATATTTATTTACTCCATTTTTAGTTAAAATCTCCATTACATTTATTAATTTTTCTTTCACCAGACGCGTTTCGCCCTTTTGGAGTGGAGCATCATCAGTGGTGGGAAAATTGTGGTGGCTATAACGTATCTGTCCAGAAGAGCATTTTTTTTTTTTTTTTGGACCGGTGTTCCTTTCTAAAATTTAACATTTCTCTCTGTAAACTTTCATACACTTCACTTTCTGCTATTTGTTTTGAACAAGGACTTGTTATGATCACACACGAACTGGTTTTCCCACCACTGGTGATGCCCCACTTCAAAAAGGTGAAACGCGTCTGATGAAAGAATCATTAATAAAACAGTTGTTAACAGACATAGTTTAATTCATAAACAAGTTATATGTTTCACTGACAGATGGCGACACATACGAATTCCCCCACCAATACTATAACAGGTCTATCAAGCTAGTAGTAGATGTAACCTTGTTTTGAAAGAAGCACAGCGTGTTGAAGAGGGTGAGCCCAACAATTAGCTAAAATTTAAACGCCATAAACATAATGAGATTAGTTCAGTTAAATTGTTGATTAAACTATGTTTACAATCTGCATGTTTCAACTGTAGTCAAGGTATCATCAATGTCACTGGTAAAACAATGATTCCGTGTGGTCGTAATGACCTGGTGACCAGGGCCGGCGTTAGGATTCTCGGGCCCCGGGTAAGCGATCTTAGGCCCCCTACCCCCCCCCCCCCAAGATATTTTTACTTTACACTTTTTTTTTTATAAACTCAGAACATTTTAATACAAAAATGTTCAAAATTATTGGTGCAGATTTTAAATTTTGTGTTTGATTTCTATTTATTGAGGCACCCAGGCCGGAGGACCCCCCTTTGGTGGCGCGGGCCCCGGGTACTTTTGCCCCGCTTAACCCCCCCCCCCCCTAACGCCGGCCCTGCTGGTGACAGGGTTTGTATTGGCTGCGCATTTCACCCCTGTTTTAGCCGCCTTAACCTAACCCGGCAATCCTATCGGGTAGCCTACAAGGGACCTACAGTTTAAAGCGGAATCCGAACCACGGAAGCGCTCTATCGACTTCATATTACACAGCAAGCTGTATCAGAGGTGATGGTAGGGTTAAGGGCCTATGAAAATCCCCGACGAGACAAGGATTCGAATCAGGGACCTTTTGATCTCCAATCAGACTCCTTAACCACTGAGCCAATGTCGCTGGCAAAAAGCAACTGCATAACAAGATCGTAGCTGTAAATAATCGAATCAAAAATGATTATGTATCAAGCTTGATAGAAGCAAGGATGATAAGCTACTACACCCAGCATTAAGCCATGAGACCAGAGATTCCCTATTTCTTCTCTAAAATTCTCTCCCTCCATGTAGCAGCAGTTTACACCAATTGGGTCGTTGCCGAGATTGTTCCAGCAGTGCATTCATTGACACGAAAAATCAACACCAATATCGTTTACTGCAAAAATTCCTAATGGCTTCTCATACATTTTTCCAGAAGTTTCATTGCGTTACTGTCGGTCACAGCGCCCATCGCTTTTGCGGGATCACGAACACTCAACCACCGTCACCAAGTCATATTTATGCGTCTTTGGTGTAATTTGTTCATTCACCTCGCGGCACCGGACACCTCTTATCTAGATGTCTGATAGCAACACGCGAGTCACCCTCCCACAGCTATGACCATCCGGGAAATCCACCTGACACGCCCGCCCTCGTTTTGCACTGCCTGTATGCCCAAAGAAACTCACAATTGCTTCTTGCTAACTTCAATACTTTTCATGTTTAGTGTGAATGATATTAATCAAAACCTGCTGGTGGCTCAGTGGTCAAGGACTGTTGATTGAAAGGTCTGCTACCTCGGCGAGGATTTTTATTTTCCTTTAACCAACCTTCATCTCTGGCAAAGCTTGCTATGTAATGTTACCTACGCCAGAAACCTACCGTTGTTCGAATTCATCGGCCCCCTTTACCAGGGAGGATTACCATGTTAGTGCATATAAGGAGGAAAGGAATTGGTCATCGTACCTCCAATACCATGCTCACTATACCAACATCCATCAAATAAATATATTGAACTCTTTTCAATTTTCAATGTTCCTAAATGATGTGTCACCTGGGTTTACAATAATAAATAATTGTAATCAATGCAAAAGTCTTGGCAGTATGGCGCCCAGAACAGTACGATCAATAGGTTACAAACAACCAAACCCAAAGGTAGTTACTTCAATTCAAAATCCTCGCCCATTCAAGTGAAGCCATCGAAATTATGAATTGTTGCAAATGAGTCAATACCTTCAGTAAATAGAAAATTTTATATGTCTTTCGGAAGTTATTGCAGTGAGGCAGAGATAGAAGCAGGACCAGTGAATATTATATAATAAACGATATCATTTTTTAAAAAAAAATTCATGTGCGTATGTTATTTTATCATTTTTTCCATTAGTCTGAAAGGAGTGGACTCAGTTCAAAAAAATTATGTTTTCTAAATTTGTTTTCTATGAAATGTTTGTCGAAGAACTATGTATTTTTTATTATTTCTCAGTGTTGTTTAATTTAGTATATGTTTCTGAATAATTCGTATGATGATTTTTTTTTTTTTTTTTTTTTGCTCTTGTTGTTTTCCGCTTCGATTTTTACCTTGGAGAACGTTTGAGAATGGTTTGTTGTTAGTTTTTCTTAATTTGTGAGGTTCTCGCACTATGTGCAGTTTCGTGAAAATCTGTCCCTTATTTTTTGCGTGGCCACAGACAGAGAAACCAAAATTTCATTTTTTTTTCAATTTTGCCATTTCTATCAAGAAATTAATTTTATGTTCGGACACATCTGCTGTATAACTTAACCCATCCATTACTATCAGTGCACAATGAAGTAAGATCACTTTCAGTGGCAGCGAAATTATTATATGGCAAAATAATCGAGAAATAAACACTTTTCTTTCTATTGTACACAAATATAAATATTTTTAATATATGTTCTTTTCATACAGAATATGATCGAATTAGAGATAAGTATCAAGTTGTTAGGTAATACCGTTTTCGAGATATCGCTGGTAACAAAAAAATTTTGAATTGGTATCTATGATTTCTAGTGAAAAAACTTAAAATATCTCATTGACGAAATCTTAGCAACAACACTGCACACTCTTTTTGGTATAGCACACTAAAAAGAAAGATGTAGCAGTGTCGAAACGTGTTTTGATAGAAATAAAGTGACTTTGCTGCAGATGGCACATATGAACTCTAGGAGGGACTAAAAGGAATGATGAAGGCTTATGAGCTATGGTCTGTATAAAACTGTCGGCGTGTATTTGTACAGGCTTACCAACATCAAAGCATGTGCTCGCCGAAATGTATCGTTTATCATGCAGTAATTTACTTTTCAGCGTGGAGGGTGAGGGCAGCTATTTACAGATCGCCCATGCAGAGAGAGGGAGACTTTATTTTCCAGTTCATCGCATCTAACACGGCGCTGTTGTAGCGTGTTCCATTGTGGCAGAACGCTGACTCACGGAGCTTAAGACCTTTTCTCCTTGCGCTCACGCTAGCTCTGTGCGTACATGCATCCGGGGGAAGAGCCCAACAAATCTCTTTCGTGACGTAATACGCTGGCGTGATTGAGGGGATCACCATGTACTCCCTCCTCGAATAAGGCGGCAATAGAACCAAAACGAAACCTCCGCCCTCCCTCTATGAGCACTATCTATATATATAAAGATGAATGTATGTTTGTTTGTTCTGCATACAAATCCACAGTTTTCATCCGATCTCGATGATACTTAACACACTTATCCTTTGAAAGAAGGAGAAAAATACTGTCTACATTTGGTAGAAAAATTATCTGTATAATGCTGTCTTATAATTTCAAAAAATTACTGAACGGTGATAGACAGACGCGTTGAATGTCTAGGTCTCTGTATTGCCTTTCGATACAGCGGTCGGGTAGCTCAGTCGTTAAAGCGCTTGCTTACTGATGTTTTGATCGTGGTCTCCGGTTCAAACCTCCGTGGAGGCAAAGATTTTTAAAAAATTTTTTTGATCGTGTCACACCCTAGACCGTTGGTTATTCGGATTGAATGTTAAACTGTACATATCACAAATTTAGGGGTGCAATGCGATCGCAAATCGTAGGTGTAGGTGTACACTTTTTTTTCGTTATATTGATCACTCAGGGATGATTTACAGTCAGTGTGTGTGTGCTCTGCAGAGATAATACTACAATTGCGGAAGTAAGTCTCTGTCATTTTGTTACGTTTTGACGACTAAATGCCTCTACCGATATTGACGGAATTTGACAAGAAAATCTGTAGGGAGGGCACAGGACATTTTTTTTTTTTTTCGGTATGATTAACTGTTGTAGTCACGAAATTTTGAGAACTTATCGAATGATGACAGAGAAACGGATGTGTGTGTTAGTCTGTAATGTTACGTCGGTTGCTCAAGGTGTGCTTCTTGCGCATTATGTTGTGTATAATTTGTTAATAAATTTCGTTTAAAGAAAAAACGTATTATTTAGTGTAGATGTAGATATTCTCTGTCCTATTACTTTGTGTCTGCTTAAATGTTTCTGGCACCAGTTTATTTTGCCTTCTTCTTTGACATGCCTTACGGGCGTAAACTGGCCTAAATTGTAGCTCTGGCAGAGCACGAGCAGCTAAAGTTATTGGAACCCAAGAATCAGATGCTCATGCTGAAGAAAAGACCAATCTGAAATAAACCTGTCCTTAACACCCCTCCCCCCCCCCCCCTCCCCACATCCCCTCACCTTCCTTTGTTTTTCTGTTTTTGAATATATTGGAAATTGATTCTCTTCAAGAGACAGGTTTGACGGTAGAATGATATGGTGATGGCTTTCCTATCATATTATGCCTACTCGGTGTTGTTTGGGACCAATCCTTTGTTACCAACAACTTTCTGTATTCAATTCTGGCAAAGAAATTCTTAATCCACGCGTACGAAGTCGCGGGTATCAGCTAGTACCAAAATATTTAAACTCCTAAAACAGCATTTCAACTGAATGTATTACCAGAGTAACGTTAACGGGACCAGCACATACATCCCTTTTTTATGACAATTTTAGCGTTCCGTACGTTCCGAATGAAAGGAAAACTCATAAAATAATACATTTATCCGCCTGTTCCTGCATCGTAATCAGTGAAAATTTTAACTTTAGAAATAGTGATTGGATACTAGTTTAGTTATTTCTACTCCAAACACAAATGAACGTAAAATTCGGATAAGAAATTAATTATAAGGCATTTAGAGGGTGATGAAATTAAATTTACAACTAAATTTCAGAAACTACTTTCAGAGTAGTTATGAAAAGGCGTTCGATTAAGTAAATAGGGAGCAACTATGGAAATAATGCAAAAGAATGGATATAAAAAACATTTAATATAAGCTATACCGGTTATTTGTAAAAGAACACAAATAGTATTAGGTTTGGAATATGAACTGTCAGAAGAGATGACAATTAATCAAGGAGTGCCACAAGGTTTAGTCTCTCCAACTTTTTTTATTAACTTAGTTAGGAAATGTAGGAAACGAAAGGTCTGGAATAAAAATAAGTAACGGCATATATATAAGCACTATGTTATTTACAGAGGATCAATTTATCATACGGGAAAATGAATATGAATTTCAGAAATCAATACATATATTAAATATTATTAGTAAAGATTATAATTTGCAGTTGTCCATACAAAAACAAAAGTTAGAACATAGCGAGGTAAATATCCTATCAGAGTCAATCAACCAATAGAACAGGTCGCAAGCTTTACCTATCTCGGTTGTAAAACATCGTTTAGTGAAGATAACGAAGTGAAAAATAAACTTCACCTATTTCTATACATGTATGGAACAATTCGAAGAACACCGAAAGGTAAAACCCGAGAGGAGAGGAGACTCAAATTTTATAAAACAATGGCATTACCGCCTCTCATGTGTGGCCGTGAAACTTTTGTAAACAAAATACAATTAAAAAATAAAATCAGTGATCCGAAATTAAATTCCTAAGAGCAGTAAAAGGACACACCCTAAACGAAAGAATAACGAATTAAAAAATAAGGCAACCACTGAGTATTTCCTCTCTGAATGATAAAGTGTCCCAAAAAAAAGTTGGAAGGACCAGGTTTTAAGGGTGAGTCGTGACAGATTTCCAAAGCTTACCAACCAGTACCATCCTACAGGAAGAAGGGATATCGCTAAACCCACGGAGAGATTGTTAGAAAACTGATGTCGGAACAGAGTTTTGGGCCATGCATGAAGAGGAAGTTAGTAAGTAAAAAACTACTTATCTGAAAATTATTTCATAACTAGCAATTAATTTATAGTCATCTAACGATTACAAGGAAATTATAAAGGTTGTTCTAGGTTTTATAGCTATCAAAAAAAATCAAACAATTTCAGCAAATTTGATACATCAGTCATCATTTTTTGACAAAAAATGTGTATATAATTGGATATAGAATTCAAAATCGGTTAATAAATATGTCATGTTAATACTTCTCTTTTTCTTCCTCTTCTCTACTTTTTCGCAACATTTTTGGAACGACTGACTTCGATGAGTTTCACTTAGTGTAAGGTCAAATTTGGAGCTATGGTTTTGCCCTTGCTGACGCCAAGCATTTTTATACCTATTGTCAGGTCGTACTAGGTACTAATAGAGGAAGTTAAGTGTTACCATCTGACAGTGAAACGTGTAAGTATGTTCAGCTTGTGATAAGTATATTTTTTGTTTCTCTTCTAATCGCATAAAATATATTTTTTGTTGCCGGCCTCGGTAGCGTAGGGGCTAGAGTATTAGCTTCGCGTGCCGAAGGTCGCCGGTTCGATTTCGGCCGCGGGCATGAGCGTTTAAGTGTTGTGTCTGTGAATGTCATGTCCGTCTTCTGGTGTGTCTAATTAGCTGGAAAAATTACCATCGAGCTGGTTGTATGGCCTAGATACCAAAAGCCATTGAAATTTTTTTTTGTGAAATGTGTAGTTTATGAGGGGTTGATTAGAGACCTCCCCGGAATTTCCCTTTATGGCTGCGTAAAATCACCTAAATACCATCGTCAGGACGGCCGGTACGCGAGGGCTTGAACTCTTGCCCGGTCCGTTACACCTCCTCGATCCAGTGTTCAGCACCTCAGCGCATTCAGCAATGTTGATGCGTGTCATGTCAATACTATTTCAAAAAAAAAAAAAATGTTCTTTTATAAATTTCACCATAAATCTTTTTTTAATGTTAAAATAAATCTTCAAAGCTTTTAGTTTAATACGCAATCTGGTTACGAAACTCTCAGCTAGCGAGAGAAATTTTTACTTGATGATATTTGATATTTTTTGTTTGTACTGTAGTGGACAACCACTACATTTGAATTCTGAACTAATGCAGACAGGTGATTAAATAATAGACTTTTGTTTATTACATAAAACCAATGTTAACACATAAGCAGGTGACACCAGAAGAGCATTAGCTATGTTTTTCTAATAATAAAGGAATATAAAGGGACAGGTTGTGAATATTCCAAGTACATGAGCAGTCCAGAACAATGGCCGACGACATGTTGGTGGCACCCACTGGGTTACAGAGTCTAACGAGATCTTTGTTCCCAACGAAGCAAGACGGCTAGGGTGGAAACTTGTGACCAGCTTGAAGGGAAACGAGGAATAAAAATTCACATTGGGAATATTTTAAACTAAGTGCTTTTTCTATTGCTTTGAATTTCCATATCTGATGACTATCCTTTGGCTGGATGATTTGCCCCCGAGATGAGGCAAAGCGAGAATGTGGAACAAGTGGATCCGGACGTCAGCAACGAGAAGTCATCTATCGTTGCCTGTACCTTTTAGGAACTCGACGTGGGGAAGACACGGGAAGACATCAGTTCTTCAAAGTCTTCGGGAAATCATTGTAAATTGAAATCAGGATGCCCGGACGGGGATTCGAACCAGCGTCCTCCCTAATACCAAGTCCGATCATTATCACTCACCCAATACGCTCAATTTGTCTGCCAATGGATGTAATGACTTCAAAAAATTGGGTGATCGGTGCTATAAATATCGAAGAAGAATGATTCTAAGTAATAGTCTTTAAGTTCTAAATCTGTGATTTTCATTTAATTCGGATAGAATCTTGAGCATGGATGCGTTACAGCAACGGTGAAACTCGTATTAGGTACAATAATATCCAACCAGTTGCTTAAATTTTTTATTTATTAATCTTAACTGCAGTTTCGACAAACATAAGCTTGTCTTCTTCAGAAGTACATTTAGGGGTTCGTAGACGAATGCAATACACAACTTCTGTCATTTAGTGCAAACCTGCACTATGTCAACAATTTCAAACAGTGCAGGTTCGCACTAAAATGACAGAAGTTGTATATTGCAATCCTCTATGAACCCCTAAATGTATTTCTGAAGAAGACAAGCTTATGTTTGTCGAAACTGCAGTTAAGATTAATAAATAAAAATTTTAAGCAACTGGTTGGCTATTATTGTACCTAATATAATTCAGATAGATTTGCGAAGTGTAACACAGTAATGTGGTGAAGGGACGGCACACATCGCGACTTGTTTAACTTTGTCTGGTGTTGTTGTGGAGAGAGCTACCTCGGGCGCGGAGAGGAGAAGCTGCTCGTGCGTGCAGACGACTTGTCCTAAATTTGTCTGAATAATGTATGGCGGAACCAGTGCCTGTCCCCTCCGGCAATTTGCAATTCAGCGAGGAGCACGCCTCGGCTTTACCGACCGTTTCATTAGAGAGTTGTGGAAAGGCCGCAGGGACGCAATGTTATTGGCCAGGCAGTACTGCAACACGAACAGCCAGGGGACCAATACACGTAGAGGACACAACTACAGACAGAGTTCAGGCGTTCCGTGAGACAAATGCGTAGGATAAATTTATTAGACTGCATTTTACGACGTTTAAAGTGTCCGTCTATGCAGGTTCAGTCGCAGAGTATTCCTAATTAAATTTATGTTATAAGTAAATCATCTAATACAACGAAATATGATATAGGTACAACATAAGAGATTTAAAATTGTATACATTTCTATCATTTGCCTAAACTTCAGTTATAATTACTTACAAGAAGTGTGTATCGCAGGAGTACTTCCTAAATAAAAAGAGAGAAAGACGTAATTAGAAGACCCTCGACGCCCATTACACAATTACGTTACCGTCACACAACGACTGGGGTCCAAAAAAAGTTACCTTAAGAGAGCGATACCCATACCCATATAAACCACACAAAAGAATAGACGAATAAGACTCTGGTAGCAGATTTACAGAGATCATAATCACGAGTTAAAGGAGAAACTACCTAGGGGACATAATTTAAGGTATACTACATGCCTCAGCGCAGGAGTCTCTCAATGCAAAAGCAATTTGAAGAATTGGGGCTATGAAGAGTACGAAACATGTGAGCGTGAAGCAATTCAAACACTAGATAACTTACTCCTCTGTCAATTGTTGGATGAACCTGTGAATCAGCAGGATTTAATCTTACTAAAAGACAACGCTGTGAAAGCCGCTGGATACTTGAGTCAGAAGATGTAGTAACCTTACATCTTTTTAGACGAACCTGGTACCTACAGGACACAGGACATAATTTTTTAACCAAAGTACAACGCTGAAAGAGATGCTGAAAGTTGGAGGAAAAAGTTTAATGCGTTTCTGGACACGGAAAGTAAAGTAAGTACTTCCCCAGGAGTAGTTCTTTTACTCCCCGATAAACGTTTCTGAGGTACATCAAATTCCTCTCTTTTTTGTCGGTTTAATCTTGTCTAAAATGTTATCAATAGACCAGATTTTATAATTCAGTGCTATGAATCACAGACCGTGGTATTATTAAAAAAAATACATCCATGCACTCTTGATACTACAGAAAAATAAAGTCAGAATCACCGAAGTTCGTTTTTAACTCCATAACTTCGGAATTCCATCCATCACAACTCCTTTAATCAATACACAGACTGGGGAATAGAATTAAGCCGAAATAATATGAGTTGTAGCTGGCAGGATGATCAGTCCAAAAAATAATTTATAACAATACTAGCCTCGTAACCGCGACTTCGTACGCGTGGATTAAGAATTTTTTTTGCCAGAATTCAATATGAAAAGTTGTTGGTAACGAAGGATTGGTCCCAAACAATATCGAGTCGGCATAATATGACAGGAAAGCTATCACTATATCATTCTACCGTCGAACCTGCCTCTTGAAGAGAATCAATTTCCAACATATTTCTGTAACTATTAGATAAGATTTCAAAATTTCGTGACTAAAACTGTTAATCATACTGGAAAAAATATCCTGTGCCCTTCATACAGCTTTCATTATAAAATTTCTATCACAACGGTATAGCCATATAGTCGTCAAAACGTAACAAAAAGACAGAGACTTACTTCCGTATTTATATTAATATTACTGTGGTTCACACTCACACACTGACTGCGAACAACACCTGAGGGGTCATTGTAACGTAAAAAAGTGTACACCTACAAAATTTGCAAGACTACCTACGATTTGCCTCGCATTTCACCCCTAACTTTATAATATCTACAGTTTAACATTCAATCCAAATAACCTACGGCCCAGGCCTGACTCTTACGATGAAAAACAATTTTTTAAAATCGTAGCCTTTACGGAGATTTGAACCGGAGACCACGACGTTCGTAAGCAAGCTCTTTAGCCACTGAGCTGCCAGTTCACTACACGGAAACACGGTCTGGAGACGTGGACATCCAACGTGTCACTCTATCGCCGTATTTCGAAGTTATGAGACAACATGTGTTATTTATACAGATAATTTTTCAACCAAATGTGGACAGTACTTTTCTCCTTGTTTCAAAGGATAAGTGTGCAAAGTTTCATCGAGATCGGATGATAACTGTGGATTTGTATGAAAAATGAACGAACGAACGAACCTACCTACCTACCTACCTACCTACCTACCTACCATGAAAAACAATTTTTAAATATCTCAGTCTCCACGGAGATTTGAACCGGAGAAGACGTTCGTAAGCAAGCGCTTTAGCCATTGAGCTGACAGTCCACTACACGGAAACACGGTACGGAGACGTCCACATCCAACGTGTCTGTCTATCGCCGTATTTCGAAGTTATGAGACAACATGTGTTATTTATACAGATAATTTTTCAACCAAATGTGGACAGTATTTATCTCCTTGTTTCAAAGGATAAGTGTGCAAAGTTACATCGAGATCGGATGAAAACTGTGGATTTGTATGAAGAACAAACCAACAAACAAACATACATACATTCATCTTTATATATAAAGATTACAGAAGAATTCGATAAACAGGAGCGGACTATGTTTTTCGAAAATATGAGACAAGACAGCTTCCCCCCAACATTAATATCATTATAGTAACAGATATTTAAAACTGAGATGATCAATGTTATTACCGAGACACCATCAATGGCAGTTACCCACTGCACTTATTCTGCGGTTTAGGCTTCCCGCAAAAGAAAATTCCATGAGTTGAAATGGGGGAAGCGAATGATGATATCTTGACATACTGTTTTAGTAGTATTTGAACCCTGCAGCACCTGAGATAGACATCTGAGAAAAGCTATCTGTAATTTGAATAAACTACTAATCGTAGACCAGCGATGATTTCAGTTTTTACCGCCGGTTAAAAGGTGGTATCGAGGAAAAATTATCGTCTCCATGGTGTTGTCATTCGTCATGTAATAAGCCATACAAGTAGGAAAGTGAAGCCAAGAATGTTGCCTCGATCTACACAATAAGCACTAATCTTGAGGTTGTAAGTGTCCTGCAAAAACCATAGGCGCACTAAAAGTTATGTCTAGCCGGAGGTTACTGGAAACACAGAAGCGTGGTCATTCCGTGTGATCCAGACAGGAAAATATTTAAACATAAGTTAGATTCAGAAAACTTACTTCGAAACCACTAATTTATTAATGGTAGTAAAAGTGGAATAATAGTTAAACAATCAAAAGATCTGTTGACATGATTCCATTAATCGAATAAAAGATTGAACACCACAACAGTTTAGTGGAAATAAAGGATGACTTATACACTCCAAAGGTAAGAATAGTTCGGAGAGGTTTGTTTCTAATACGTGATAAGTGAACAGAAATTGAAGGAGCAAGGGGATGCCCGATTTAACAGCTATTAACTTGTCACGCGTTTAATGATGAAACGTAATTTCAGTGGAAGATACAGGAAAATAATATGGACAACGGAAAGAAAAAGACAGAAAATGCTTTCAGCACATCCCAGAAGTCAAGCAACTGGAGAGAATGAAGGAACCGCGGGAATAAATAGAAGATAAATAACAACAACACTGCACTGAGATGAATAATTTAGTCGTCGATCCGAGGTACTAAATATTTTTTATTTTTTACACGATTAACAACACAGTTCAAATATCCTATAGTTTGACACTTCATAGAGTTCAGTAACAGATTGCTGTAACATGTAATATTAGTTTTCATAAAACCGCAGTCAATGCAATTTCAGTTGTTTCAGTAATGCCACAAAATTTCACCTGCTGCGATATTTCCTGCTATACGTCAATGAAAGATAAAACTATTTCCCTATTCAAAGAAAAATATCGACACAAACATTTAGTTCAAACTCCTTCAAAATATTTCCCCACAACCGCCAGAATGGATTTTACTTAAAATACAGCGAAAACGGCCATGAGCATAATACTGATGTTCTCAACTGACCGTTGCATACTTGTTTTTTTTTTTTTTAGGTGTCAGTGATATTTAACATCGTAAGACAATAGGCATGTGTCCACTAAGAGTAAATTGGATGGATTGCAGTTTTAATGATTAATCATGCTAAGGAGATAATAAAAAATAAAATTATTTACTATAAAATATAAAGATTATTATTTTTCGAAAATAAACTAGGCAAAATTGGGTATTCATTCACGTGACCGCTAATGTTAATCATGCCCTGTGAAACTCCATAGTAGTTGTTGACATTTTTGGAGACAGAACAGATTAATTGACAAATGTTTCGTTTGTATCAATTTTTGTCAAGTTAATACGGTTGTTCTCAATTATATGTTGAAAGATAAGTGTAACTAGCTATGTAATCAGGATTTAGCAACGCAAACAGTAGTAATTTACCCATAATTGACGCGGTAAAAGTTGGCAGATTTTTCGCGTCAAACAGTGCCTTTTGTTTCTCAGAATTCCGCAATATTAAAACTTCGATGTAAGTAGAGACAAGTGTAAAATATAGATTATATACTTAAACATCATTATTTCAGTTTCGTAAACAATAACCTGTTGTTCGAAAATAGAGAACAATTTTTTTATATCTCGCTTGGTTCTCGAGATATCTTGAATGAAAGGTGATTTGGTTAGGCTGATGTGCAACCTGGTATAGAAGGGACATCTAAGTGAGATATCAAAAGATTTTTTCTTCACTTCGATACTATCTTTGGCGAGAACAATGTCATAGAATATGGTTGTTGTTCGGTACTATTAATTCCGTGCCGTATCGTAACTTTTCTGTTGCATCGCGTTTAAGGTACTGTACGTTTCTTTTCGCTTTCATATATACTTTTCTTAGAAAAGTATTTCATAAAAGCAGGTGTGGCAAGTTTTTAAAGCTATACCACTGCCAATTTCCCTTCTGACCTTGGCTGCATATGAGCCTAACAACATTACCTTTCAGTTAAGATATCTCGAGAACCAAGCGAGATATCAAACAATTTTATTGTTTATTTTCGTTTTATTTCGTCGAGCTATATATGAAGCTATCATCAAGTTGTAGTGCCACGGTAATCATTATTCTGTCAGAGTGTGTTTATTACATTAAACTTAACACTAGAAAAAGACTTGAAATCATAAAACAAAAACAATTTAACATCAACTCATACATTATCATTTTATCAATACTTGAGAAAAGTGATTCTGTAAAATTCATCAGTTTTGCGATAGACTTAAAAATATATTTTGTGCGAACTCTTACATCAAAATGATGTTCACAAAAATAAATTCTTGAATCATCAGATAAACTGTGAGCATCCTTCCACCTTGCAAGTTTTAGCCACTTTTTCCGTATTTGTTCATTGTTTGAAACATACATAAATAACTTGCTTGGAGTTTTTATAGTTGTACTTTTACACTTGGGTACTATACAGTACTTATAATACGAGGAATTCATTTTTAATGAAATAAAACGAAAGGAAACTAGCATCTGCCATACACAGACACGATCGTACTGTTTTGTTTAGGGTGGCGTGACGTCATTCAAGAGGCCATGACAGTTCTGAGGGTAATCGAGGTAAATTTAAATTGTTTAAAAAAAATGTATAATATGTAATATAAATGTTCGATTTTTGAAAAATAATATGTTTCTTGAGTAAAATAGGTAAACTATTAACCAATTTTTCAAATTTAGTCAACTAGCCAATTACTATCGATCGACAATCGACAGTCGCTCACTGGAGATGACGTCACACAGTGGCTATCTATTGTGAGCCGGCCAGCCGTGCGCCGGGCTATTGTTAACGTATGTCCAGTGCAGGCGGTCGTCGGCTGTCCACTGTGCGTCACCCTTTCTGCCTGGGAATTAAGCCGCCCGACGGTTAGACCCCGCTCAATGTCGTTGCGCCGATGAGCGGCAGCTGTCGCTTCACAAAACTAAATTATAGCTTCATCTCAGACAATGATTCCAGGTGCAGCAAACTTAATTAACTTTTTACAGGAATAACTCTATTACCGACTAAAAAAGAAAATATTCATAACACTTTTTTTTTATAATCTGGATTAGTGCACTGTAGGGAAGGTGGCTACATTTTCATTTCCGGGTAACCACATATTCAATTATCTATCAATTATCTACCTAGTACCTTCTTTGTCTCCTTGTACCGTTGTTCCCTGTCACTGGAGTCTACAGAACAAAGTAACGAATCCCCGAGTCCTCCTCACGTCAAGATTATAACGTGATTCAGCAACCTATCTGATTTTATTTCTGCAAAATTATTATTTATTCACTCGTAATTTCCTATTTTGTAGCTACACTTGACTTTTTAATTTTTTTTTTAGAGAGTCATGCTTAGTGTTGTAAAAAACGGTTTTTTTCTGACTTGAAAAAAAACATGAAAAGACTGTGAAAAAAACATGTTTTTTTCTGGGACATGTTTTTTTCATAACTACTAAATTTCATATTTTTAAGGCATTTATCGTTTAATAGGACTGTTTTAGAGTTTATACTAAGTACTTATCTTAATTTTTAAATCTACTATATTTTTCTGGTTCAGCAGAAAAAATATTGGCAACATTGACTGAAGTATTCTTTTACGAACGGGGATTTCCCGAATAGGCTAGGTTGCACGAGAAGGAATCCCCGTTGATTGGATTGATACTCACTATTTGAACTAGTGCTGTCAGCCCTACAAATTTATCTGTACACCTACGGATTATTTCAAAACCTCAGGAATTTTAAATTTATCAACGGTTTTTTGCCTCTTTTTATTACTTATTGTACTTTCCTTATATTCGTATACTTGTTAAACTCCCAGCATATAGTGATACTGAGTCATTAAATTGTCAGTTATTATGAATCATTTCCTTCCAACCGTTGGCATAAACCAACGATTGAAAAGAAATAAAGCTCCTATTTTGTATAATAATAGATTTAAATTCAAACTTAAAAGACCGTAATATGGAACTATCGGCGCAGTCTTTATGCACAGTGCGTACTTTGCTTACAATTTAAAATTGCAATCTCAAAATCTTTTGTGTACAATACAACCAGTAAAAGAAAATGTTATGGATCTAGAGGAGAAAGAAGAAGAAACAGAAAATTCCGACTCCGACCGCACTACTGTTGGTATTACTGATACTAGTGAATGTGGTACTGACCAAGAGGATAGATAAAAAATTATGTTACCTATATAGATACATTTATGAATCATTATGTAAGACATTATATGATTTAGTAAGATTTAAAACACAATGTAAAATGTAACTTCCGTAAATAAAACTATAATTTATCAAATATATTGTTTTCTGAAAAAAAACAAATTTAGAAAAAAAAACCTGGGTGCTAGGGTTTTTCATGTTTTTTTTCACAAATATAAAGAAAAAACATTTTTTTTTATTCAATTTGCTACACTAGTCATGCTCTCGGATAAGTTTTATTTTTAAGCCGTCTTTCCAAGATCTTTCTCGGCCCTGAGTCAGTGTTTAATACTAATTTCCTTTATACTAGAGTTCATAAGTCGCAAAAAAAAACGAGATATATGCTACAGTTCATCTAGAATTTATATTTTTTTTTTATTTGTTAATGATTGCTTTAATTAAATTGCAATGGAACGCTTGCTCCGGTAGCAATTTCCCTACACACCAACTTTTTCCATTTCAGTTTTCCACCAAATTTTGCACTTTACTAATTTCAGCTTCAAATTATATTATCGTTTTTGGGAAATTATTCACGATTTTTCTAGGTAATTTATTCCAATCCGTGAACCCCCTTCCTAAGAAAGAAAATCTTCCCACACCGCTATGCCTTAAATCGAGAGCCAGTTTGTGGTTATGACCTTCTTTCCCCTTTCATGAGTCTCTTCTAATTTTTTTCCATAATTTTTATTCGCTAATCTCCTAAAAACTTAATTCGGGTAAGTTCTTTAGTTTTATTTATTTAAATACTGAACAGTTTATCCAGCTTTGCACCCTTATTCTTTCTTCGCATTGATTGTGGAACTCCCTTAATTATTCCAATTGAGACTGAACATCAAAGGATATTTGATTTGTACCGTTGTAACTGGAATGCCTAATGGCTCATAACTTGCAATTTTTCAGTTAGCTTCATCCCATTCAGTGGAGTTAATGGAGCGGAACTAGACGCTATAGAAACGTTAAACACCGATTTATAACGCCGTAATTCACATGGAGACCCGCTGGTGCACACGCCTAGAAATCATGGCAGTCCACAAAGCCTTTCCGATCGCAGGGTTCCATGAAAGCACTTAGGCGAGCATAGAGGTAAACATGGGGTCCTAGGCAGCCAGCAGCTGCTAGTCTTCTCGTTTCTCGTATATCATAACGGGAGTGTTCTAAATAAACTTATTTCGCAACGGGCTTAAAAAGAAGCAGGCTATGACGAAATCTGAAAAGTCTCAAGCTTAAAGATCGTTATCCATCATAATGGTATCCGTTCTTTCCATCGCTAGATTTCAAACGGCGACAAGAATGGTAATTAACAGTACAGTACTATGTAACTACATCGAGCTACGAACGAAATAAACACTGATTTTAGTCGTTGTAAATTATTGATAAAGGTTTACAGTAATTCCACAAAACAAATATCTATTGCACCAGTGAACAAACTAAGTACGTCCGTTTGCTCAGCTCGCTGCGGCTCCTTTAGTAGCTTTTAATTTAAAAGCAGACTTATAGTGTTACGTGCACCCCGAACCACAGAGCATTCTTAAATGCTTCATACCCAAAAAAAATCCCGTTAAATTGTGTCGAAACCGGGATTCCAACCCGGTACATCTCGATTATAGGAGGGAGTAACGAAAAATAACCAGAACACCCAGGGGCGTAGCTACTATGGGGCTAGGCGGTGCAGTGCACCGGGGCCCTCACGCTCAGGGGGCCCCCAAGCATACCTCAAGGGGCCCCTAAGCGCACCTCTAGGGGCCCTCAAGCGCAGTTTAGAGGAGGGCCCACGAGCCTTCGCGGCAAACTGGCGACCTTTTTTTTTTTTTTTTGCTCTACTGTCGTCTAAGGTGCATCTCACTAAGGGCCCTTACTGCTCAGGGGGGGCCCCAACCACTGCTCAGGGGGGGCCCAACCTCTGCTCAGGGGCCCCTAAAGAACAATTCAAGGGCCCCCATCCTACGTTCAAGGGGCCCCTACCAGCACACAAAGCAAAAAAAAAAAGGTCGCCCGTCTAGCCTGAGGGCCCAAAATAAATTTTTTGCACCGGGGCCCTTGTTGACCTAGCTACGCCACTGAGAACACCATTGCTGTGGACGGAACTTGTGTGGTACACGTTTCTGCAGCTTGGCGTTTGTAGCCCAACTCCTTGCTAGTTCCGTGCCGCCTGTATTGTCGACCTGGGTTGTCTTGTTAATCTGCAGTGATTTTTTTTTTTTTTTTTTTTTTGATAGCGCTGTTTTGTTATTGTTTCGTTTTTCATGATGGTAAGTTTAAGTGAACAACGTGCATCTGTGAAATTTTCTTTCAGTAAAAATGCTTCTGAAACTGTTTTACTGTAGAAAACAGTTTAAAAAGATGACACTATGGGAAAAACTCAAGTGTACGAGTGGTTCGAACGGTTTAAAAATGGCGATATGTCGATTGATGACAAACCTCGTTCTGGACGTCCGTCAACTGCCCGAGTCGACGAAAATGTTGTGCTCTCAGACCGTCGACAGGCAATTGATCAACTGTCAGAGATTAGTGGGTTATCTTGGAGCTCGGTTCAGTGAATTTTATCCGAAGATTAGGGAATGAAAAGGGTTGCTGCCAAGTTTGTTCCTCGGGCTCTAACTGACAATCAAAAAGAACGTCGAGTTGAAACATGTCGTGCTTTGAAACAACAGCTTGAAATTGATCCAGATTTTCTGTCAAAGGTCATTACTGGCGATAGTCATGGTGTTATGGTTACGACCCAGAAACAAAGCAACAGTCAAGCCAATGGAAGACGTCATTGTCACACCGTCCAAAAACTGTCGTCAAGTCAAATAAAACATTTAAAAAAATGCTTATTTGCTTCTTTGATGCCAAGGGCGTAGTTTATTCAGAATTTGTTCCCCCACATCAGATTGTCAATCAAACATATTATCTGGAAGTTTTAAGAAGGTTACGCAACAGTGTTCGTCAAAAAAGACCCGATTTGTGGCAGACAGGAGACTGGTTCTTTTACCACGACAACACACGTGCACATACGGCTGTCTCTGTTAGACTGTCTCTGTTTTTGGCTAAAAATGGCATGGTTCCCCTGCCCCATGCACCTTACTCGAAAGACCTGGCACCGTTCGACTTTTACTACGCATGAAAAGGGGCATGATTGACAACATTGAAGAGGTCAAGAAAAAAACGAGGGAGAAGCTGTCAGCCATTTCTAAAGATGATTACAGAAAATGTTTCCAATAGTGGAAGCACCGGTGGGACAAATGTATTAGTTGTAACGGAGAGTATTTTGAAGGTGATAAGGTTGTCTTGTAAGAAATTGGAAAATATATAGCTTTTAAAAAATTAATTCCCGCTTTTTTGATACCCCTTCGTAAGTCGTGCACCATAAATCCGAGCCACCAGACCACTCTACCAGTGAATTATAACATGAAAATTATACAGTACAAAACAACAAAAGAAATGAATCACGTAATTCTTGAAGGAATGAGAATAAGTAGATTTTTTGTAGGAAATACTATTGTTATTATCAAAAACTAGCCTTCATTTAAGGACCGAGCTTGGTCGGTGAGCAATGACCATCAGACTTGGCATTCGAGAGGTCGCGGGTTCAGTCCCCACACAGGCCATGCTGATTTAGGTTTCCCATGCTATCCGTGAAATGGCCGCTAGGTGAACGCCTGTATGTTTCCCTCAGAAGGGCATGGGTGAATTACTTCCAATTTCTTTTCCCCCAGCCTACTTCCACCTCTAATGATTATGACTTCAAAGAACCTTAAAGTCCTGAGAAATAAAATGCATATAACATTGCCATGACTAATATATTACACCAGACAAATGCTTTATTTGAGCAAGCTTCACATTCTTGCCGAGATGGTTCATTCAAAAGACCACGGACGAAAACCTTCACATTCCTAATCCTCAGTGTCCTTTCCCGCCACTAATGTCCTTGACAATGATGAGTTGTAAAGCAATAAGCAAAAATAAATTTTTAAGCTGATTATTAATAACTTTGCAAATGAAGTTCACCTTCCATAGACGCTGCCAGATTCCCAGAAAGTGTGTCATGTTTTAATAGAGATATAAAAAGAACAAAAAAACAGATCTAAACTGAGAGCCTTATAATAGCAAAATTGTTATGAAAATGTAATCAGTTTAATTGTAATAATAATTTCCTTTTAAGTAGATTTCATGAAATACTGCGTGCACTAAAACATTCGAACGTAAACATACAGAAAATCTGACTACCATCACCCTCTGTGGTTTGCGCTACATCGATATACAAACAAATCTCTCCCCTCAAAGGAATGTTGCAAACGAAGTGATGAAGTTAAAAGTATTGTTACAGAGATCGTAGAAAATTGTTTCCATATTACATCAGTAATAACTGCCTGCCGAATAAAACCTGCCTCATAGTAAGTATAATATTAAAGTGAAAAGAATTCTTCTCTCGCCGGCCCAACTTCTACACTCCGTTGAATCTCGGAGTCGGCCGTAGCCTGTATTCCCTTAAGGAATCCTTCATTAAGAAAGTTTAAGAAAATTGTAATGGGATAAGGAATTCTGGAAAGAAAGGAGGATCAAAGAAACTTCTTGTGCCGCTGCGGTGCTCCTGTAATTGGATACTGACTGAGCTAAGATCTTACGAACGCTTTGAGCTTAAGATCTTCAGATTTATACAAAAACGTTTTCCATTCCTTTGTATTTTACCTTATATGCTTCAATTCCATTTGGTACCTAAGTTATTAGACTTGAAACAATAATGAAAATAATCTACCTATGACATGAAATTATCTTTATTTTAACATATCACGGGATGAGCAGAAGTCTTAAAACGAATCTGCAATTCTCAAATATTAATTTACAGGTAACATGCACCCTTTAATAATATGAATCTAGGAGATGATGTATTCAGTAAATTCTCAGACAAAAAGCCATAAATATCTTCGCAAAAATATTTTTATTTTTTACACTAGTGACTTTACACCTTCTTGACGTTTAGGTCACTAGAGTCAGGAAGGAAGTGGGAGTAAGGGACAGGAAGGGATTCGACCCTTGCCGTTTGAAGGAACCATACCGGCAATCAACTGGAGTAATTTCGGAAAATTATAGAAAAACGATATTCGGTTGTCCTCTCAAAAGCTATTCCCAAGCGGTTCTGCTAAACCATCAGCGTTGTATTATTGTTATTCTCGATGGCTGATGTTAATATTCTTATTTTTACTATGCCTGCTCGTTGCTTGTGGTTCTGGTGGTCGCTCTTCTACTTATTCTGTTGCGAGATTGTTCTGAAGCTGCATCGGCGCCACTATCACAGATGACTTATTGCTCTAATACCAAGTGCACATATTCCTGGTCCAACGATTGGCACGTCAAATAGCCAATGTGATGGTAATATCGAGCGTGGTGGGTGAGCGGTAACGCTCTGGCCTCGTATTCGGGAGGACGCGGGTTCGAATCCCTTACCGGCCACCAAGATTTGGGTCTTCACTGTTTACCCAAAATCACTCCTGGCGAATACCAGAATAGTTCATTCAAAATTCCATGGCCGAATTCCTTCCCGTTCCTTGCTCCAGCCTTTCCCACCTCTAAAGACCTTGACGTCGACGAGGCGTAATGCCCGAAAAAAGAAATAGTAACGCATTTCTATATTCACCGTTATAGCCATTCAACCTAACCATAATATAGTCCTCTATTATACTCTGAAAGAGTTACTTTTGCACTTGATCTTAGCCAGGTTTCATTAACCATATGGACTGAAATACTACGTGTTTTGTGTGTGTGTGGTGGTTTTTTTTTGTGCTTATGGCTATTCGCCTCGTCGACATCGAGGTCATTAGAGGCCGGAAGGAAATGGGGACAAGGAATGGGAAAGAATTCTCAATCGCCTTTTGAAGGAAGCTTCCCGGCAGTCACCAAAAGCGATTTGGCGAAACCATGGAAAATCGAAATCTGGATGCCCGGATGGGTATTCGAACCGGCATCCTCCCGAATACGAGGCCGGAGTGTTACGGCGGCTCATGTGTTTAATAAAAGTTCCAAACTGTCCGTAATCAATCTTAAGAACCACACATTCCACTGCTGTACTTTAATTGTAGCTCTGCCTGTCATTTTTTCTTGATTCTAATGGTTGAATGATACGTTCTTTTACCGAGCGTGGTGGGTGAAGGGTTAACGTTCTGGCCTCGCATTTGAGAGGACGCGGCTTCGAATCCCCGTCCGGGCATCCAGATTTGGGTTTTCCATGGTTTCCTCAAATCTATCCAGGCGAATGCCGCATGGTCAAATTCCTTCCCGATTCTTGTCCCTAGACCCATCCCGCCTCTAATGACCGAGGCGTCAAAAAAAATGATATGTTCTTTTATGTTATGAGGGAATAGCATGTTTAATAGAGATACTACAATTCCATACATGTTTTCGATTAATTTTTCGTCGATTGTGACAGTTTACATGGATTTACGGTTACAGGATTAGAAATCCGTGATTGATAATTATAGGTCACATGATATTATGTTAGCTTGTGGTTTGATGGTAATTGGTCCCCTTTGCACTAAATGGAATATACCTATATATCTATATGCCTCACATGGAATATACCTATTCGTGTGCTATACGAATTTAATTAGTGTTTTTTTGAAAATTCTGGTCAAATATCCTTCAGAGAGAGGAAGAAAAATGATTTAATAATGTTAATATTCGGATGGAAACTTAAATACATTATTTCATACACATTAATAATAACAGATTTAAGATTAATAACAGATGTAAGATTTTGTCAAAATACTTGTTTTTTTTCGTAGGGGCTTTGTAGTTCGTCGACATCGATGTTATTACAGCCGAGAGAGGGTTGAGGCAAAGAACGCAGAAGGAATGTGGGCATGACATTTTAAAAGGAACTGTCCCAGGATTCGCCTGAAGTGATTTCGGGAAACCATGGAAAACAGAAACAAGGATGGTCGGACGAGGATTCGAACTGGTGCCCTCCTGAATGCCAGGCCCTTGCATTACCAAGTAATTTCATATAGCCCCTTTAAGATATTGAATGTAAAGTTTATCTTTACGATAGACTAAATGTTCATTCATTTTGTATTTTCAGGGAATATCGTATTTAATAGATTCGTCTTTAGTTATTTATTTTTGACGTTTATAAAACCCTAATTTATCACTACAGCGTTTGTTACTGTCTGTGACGGTTATTTTTTACAGTTATAATTTAATGATTCGTGGTTGATAATAGATCTTTAACATTGCCTTGCTGGTCATTGCGGTCTCGAGAAAATAATAATTTTTTAAATAATCTATTTTCTGTTTAGGATAATTAAGAAATACCAGTTGAACAGACAATACTTCAAGTCAGGGATGATATTTACTCCTTGTTGGAGAGAAATGCTGGAAACAAAAAGCGTGGTGTTTTTGCCTGTGCTGGATTTGTTTGAGAAATCAGTTTTTGTGGCAACATTCTCTTAATTTCGTTACGTCAATTCTCTAAAGGAGAGCTTAGAGAAATTAAAACAAATAACTGCAAGCATTTGTTTCAATAGTAATTCACCGTAAATTTGCTCTATTTGCTATAAAGGTTTTTTATTATATACAAGAACAGAAGAACATCTTCATTTCATATTTTTCTTGTTAAATGTAGCGTTAGAGTACATTCAGATTACAGAAAATTCTTCGTCAGTTGTTTTCTTTAAAGTCTTGCAAATCAAATAGGAAGTTACTTGCCACAACAATATCTCTGATTGATTTATCTTTATTCAGAAACCGATGGTTCACAGTTCATCCTAGAATTTTCGCAGGCCCTTCAAATAAACGCTTGATGCAAATTTTACTTCGTGTTAGTGAAACACCCTATTCTCCTGCACGAAATGGATCCAGTCTTAAACTTTTGAGTTATCTACTGCCTAAACTCTGTCATCCGATAGTACACGGATTTACTTTATATGGTATGATGATTTAAATTCAAACGATAAGGAACCAGTTGTGCAGCTAAATCCACAGAGTACTTCTTCGTTTCGTTTCAGTGGAACTGATGTTAAAACGTAATGTAGTATCGCGAATTGTCAGTATTTTTATGCAGCTTATAAATTCTGGTTTGATGTCGAGAAACAATTAGATCATAATGCCAACAGCGATATTTTCCTGTCAGAACACGATAAAGCGTTTCCACCTGTCGGATAGTTATTTAATCAGTAATAGCCCAGATGTATCGAAATATAACTTCCCCTGTAATTTGCCTTCTGTGTAGTCTCCACTTCCTTCAACTTAATCGACTTTAATCTGAATAAACTCATCCATAATCAATTGGGGAATTTCGTTGGTCTCCCGAGAAGGGAGCAGAGTTCTTGGAGACAGTAATTGTCGTCTTTATGTTAGAGGTTCGTCAAGGTCTTGGAATTAGGCAAACAGAAAATGACTTTAACCCTTCTCGTCAGAATCCTCATTAGGTGGTCTGTTTGTATTGTTAATGAGGTGATTAAGACAGACTCCTGCATAAATATGCATCAATTATCCTCGGTTGCATATCTTGAATACATCAAGATTCTGTAGCTAAAGGGAAACCAAGCGTTTAGAAACGAAGGTTGTTAAATGATTATGCAACCTGATCAAAGTTATGAGAAAATCTCGTGTAATATGATACAGTTATGTTCTCCAGTATAAAAAATTACTTTTGTTTTTACCCTAGAATTGGAAGTGTCAATCACCGAAGTTGATATAACCATTTTCATGTTGAAAGAAAATTCAGTGTTATAAAACGTATGATTTTATCTCTAGAGTATGATAATACATATATATTAATTCTGGAAATCAATCATTGCTGAAGAGTTTTTTCATACAAGATATTCTAGAATGATATTTAATTACTATAATTAATAGAATTAAAAGAAATCTCTTTCTGGTATCGCCTTGCAGAAAAAGATACAATAACATTTTAAAACAACCTTTTGCTAGTAATTTTTATAGGTATTTATGTACTAACGATTCTTAATTAAGAGAAAACTTTTAGGTACTTTCGCCGTAGCGAAAACATGATGGACATAAATAATATAATTAGAGAGAAAACGATTAAGCGGTAGTAACTATTGTTCTTTAATGTAATAGAAACTTGTGAGAAGGGGAACACCGATAACAATTATTTGATTTTATGCGATATTGTCAATATTATTAATTCGTGACTGAGCCAGGCAACGTACTTGCTTTATGTTGCATGGGTCGCTGGTTTGAATCCGGCCTCAGGCATGCGTGATTTTAATGAAATTGTAGATTCCATATTTTATTATCTGTATAATATGTAAAATTAACATCTACAGTGAAAAGAAGCAGAACACAGTTGTTATTTGATGAATAACTATAAGGTCGCGTGTCATTTTTTTAATTAATTTATGAATATGTTTAAAGATATATTTATTTAATAACTGATTTTATTTCATGATACTCCTTTTTATGTTAACTGTGTCAAATTTTGTACTCATGACGTTTAGTAACACTTAAGCAATAATTTCGACGACGATCTGATAACAATCTGTGTGAGAGTGTTATATTTCACTAGTTTCGGAAAACATGAATTTGATGAATATATATATACCTCTAAAAAAAATACCGAATACCAGAACGGAGAAGTTGGGAAGTTTATATGATCACATTAAAAGGTGTTAGTAACAGGTTGACAAGTGAGCTGTTTATAGAAACGAACTGCATCTGTTCTTTTGCTGAATCAGCAATGTAACTCAAGATGACAAGTGCTGGGGAACTATTTCATATCTTCCCTCTGATGGTGATCTTGAAATCATTAGTTCCCTTTTCGAATTTTTGGCATTGTGGGACTTCGTTATGGAGCAGTAGCAGCAAACATGATTCGCGGAACTGAATTCCCTCTACTGAGTCATTCGGTCTGAAAGAAAGGATCAGCGCGTGAGGCAGAGCACATCGATTTCCTTTAATAGCGTCCAATCGCGTGGAGTAGTGGGGTATGTCAGCTACTTATCATCATTACTTCACAACGGGATGCAATGTGAGGAGTTCTAAAGAATATAATCACAGCCACTCACTATAGACAATTACGGAACTACAGACGTGTCAGTGTTTGGCGTATTCGCGGATACCGAAGGCACTTTGAAGAAACAAATAAAGACGCAAAATAACGTAACTTTCCATTTTTAGTTAAGTTTCAACTGTCCCTATCAATCTTTCCAAATTCTCGTATGTTGTTTAGCCATATAGTAAATATAATGACTTTTCTACACACACACACACACACACACATATATATATATATATAGGCACTTTAACTTGAAGTAAGGTAAGTAACCTTTCTCGGAGTCTTACAATCCTTGTACTAGCGAGGTTTCTACTATTCTGTTTACAGATATGTAGTTTTGAGACGTACGGTTGGCACGTAGAATTTTCCAATGTCAATACGGAAAACCATCAAAGGTCCTTAATCAGAAGGTCTACTAGATTTCGACAATTTCTGAAGCAGACCCCTAAGTAACTCCACACTTCCTTCTCTCTTTTCCAAAATAGCAGTGCTTAAATAAGCTCTGTTAAAGTGGTGGGTGTAATATGAAGAGAATATTCAGTGGGCTTATGCAGATTTATTTCGGTAGCATGCATAGCGTAAGCTTCAGGTGTTAAATTTCTTCACCATGCAGTTGGTATGCATAATTATTTTGCAGCATAATACAAGTGAGTGATTATACATATCAAATTAAATAAGTATACCTGAATTAGTTCATGGGGGTTGAAAATACTTAAAGCGTATTTTACTCATTCAAAGAAATTGTCTTATGCAATATCATTCATATCGCCGAAAACACTCAGAATCAAATACAAAGGGAATTCAAAAAGTAGTACCAAATTTTTTGAAAATTGAATCATTCATTGAAAATGGAATTGGCTTAAAGACGTTCAAGCGAAGCAATTCAGATACAATTTTGTGCCTACAGATTGTGTCTTAAATGAACTTTAATTTTCATCATTAGCTAAAAACTTTTCTCTGGATGTTTCTCAGTGGTATTATGATTAAATTTCTGCGATCTCCATAGTTTGAAGTGTACACCAATAAAACATCCTAAACTGTTACAATAACCATCATCCTAACTCACCAGAGGATCAGGTACGTATTTTTACATTCTTTAATCTTCTTACATTCAACAAGATGCAAATTATTATTTAAAAAAACTTAAAACACAAATGAATCCACACAATGAGTTCATATGTATGTGGAGAATGATTAACATTAAATTTTACTGAAATTTCTTGTATAGATTGGTTTCTAATAGCATCGCCACTCGAGTCATACAAACACTGCCTGTATAGGCTAGTTCGGTTTATCGCTGCCAGCATGACCTCTGCCATTTTTTTTATTTTTTTTCGCTGCCTCACGCCATACTGTAGCCCCGCTACTATATGTAGCTTTATCTACAGTCTCAAAAAAGTTGTTTTTGGGATCATTTGGGAGGGTGGGGGTATACTTTAGGGGAAAACCCGGCTTTGACTATTATATACGTATATAACAGACTTTAGGGAAACCCTTGAGTATTCTTATTTGCGTCAGGTGGGGATCATCATCGCGAACAACTACGATAGTAGCTGGACGATGTTCCCCAGCTGGTTGTCTCGTGGTTGCTTCTCTCTGAAGTCGTGGTTGCAGTATCGGTGCTTCAGGTGACCCACAACTCCAGTCGTCAAATGTGTTGGTGGCCTCCAGCTTGATTGTGATTGCTGTCGACCGGTAGGCCCGCTGACTTGGTGATATTTGCAAGCCTATGTTTCGTTACCCTTTCTTGCTGTTCGGCTGCGGCAGGGTTGGGGCTGCCTGCTCCAAGTGCAGCTCCGAGTCAAAACCGGGGAAATGCTGTTTGCGTGGGACATCCCTAGCAGGAACTTCAAGGAACTCAAGCAAACCCTCTCAGATCCGGCACAAGCACAAAACGCCAAGCCCATCATCTCGAAAAAGAAAGACTGATCCCGCCATGTCCAACTACCACTCGTCCTTTCCAAGAACTTCAAGGAGGATGAATACTTTGCAGATCTTCGTCGAACGCTCTACAGTCCCCAGAGCCCAAGCAGCAACGTAGAGGAAGATATGGAGCAAGAGGCCTCGTTGACGTCAAACCGCGAGAACGTCGAGCATCAGGACAGCAACATACATCACCAAGATCGTCCTTAATCAAAGGAAGCCCATCAGGACGAGTCCATATTGGCGCAAACATGCTCATTGCCAACCCAGCTGCTGGTCTCCTGTGTGAGCCAAGAAGACTTCGAAGATATCATGAAGTTCCTAGAAACTAGGAACATAAGATACAGTATGGACTTCCAAGAGAACACTTTGCAGTCAGCAATGGGTATTCAATAAGAGGAATCCGTTCCAAAAGACCCCACCAATATGGATGAGGGAACACTCCAAGGCAGTTCATCTTCACCCTCAGCACCAGACAGGAGCGAGCCCAAACCAACCAAGTCCACCGCCCCGGCCAGCAGCCAAATCAGGTCTCCAACAGCCAAGCCTGTCGTGACAATCCACGAAGTTAAGAGTCGTCACGTTCGGAGCTCCGAGAACAGGAGGAAGCCAATCATCCAACAATGCTTTCGATGCCAGGGGTTCCAGCACCGAGTGGTCGACTTCCGCAATCAAGTGCGGTGTGTCCGCTGCGGGGGAAGCCACAGAGTCCTGGTCTGCGCACGCCCGCGTGAAGACCGCGAACTACGGCGTTGACCACGCCGCCTGCTATGGAGGCTGCCCCGTCAGAAGGAGACTACAGGGCGCCACAAGCAGACAGCCCCAACCCTGACCTCTGCCAGCCAAGAGCTGGAAATACAGTACACAGAACAGAGTCTGGAAGTAAGCTCAAGCTTGACAGTAGGCTCGGCTCGTTATTCACGTGTTGCATGGGAACGAAGCGGTACAATTGAAACAGCATCACAGTCTTAAAATCGAAAAATGAACTAACTGAAAAATTAAAGTGTGTTATTTTCAGTGTGCTGTTGTATCATTTCGTAAGATTGTATACGTTTACTTTCGGAAAATTAGAATACCTAAAGACCAAGTACAATTCTATGTTACTGAAAAAGGAAAAATCTGCAGACTGTACCACATTTCAGCAGTTCTGTGGCGATGTTCCGGTCATTCAAAAAAGTGGAACAATCTTTCTCCTAAACATATCACTGATCTTTTGGTTATTTAAAATCACGTATGATAGTGATATCAATTATATCATTAAAGTGAGTGCAATGTTGTGTTTTAATACTTAGAAGTCCATAAAAGACATCACATATATTTGAAACCTGTGTATTAATCATAATGCACTAAATGTGGATTCAGGATATACTAATGTTTGTCAGTAACTATAGATACCTTATTTATGTTATGGTTTTTGTTGCACTGTGTTATGATCTCATTAGAGTCGTACAAACGCTGTCTAGGCTCGTTCGGTTTATCGCTGCCAGCTCGACCTCTGCGGCCAAATGCAGGAAATACAGTGCACAGGACAAAGCCTGGACGTAAGCTCGAGCCTGACAGTAGGCTCGGTCTGTTGCTCACTTGCTGCGCGGTGACAAGGTACAAGTAACCGAAAAATTAAAAAGTGTGGAGTATATGTCTTCTTATTATTCTTATTATCCACGTGCTGTTGTATTATTAATTTTTTTTTTAAAAAATCGGATGCTTAAAGATAGAAGATTACACTATGTTAATCAAAAAGTAAAAATCGGCAGATTGCACCACATTTCAACATATCTGTGGCGATTGCTCAGTCATCCAAATATGCTCTCTGCACAAGAATCAATAAATCTAATGATCACGCTAGAACGATGTGTGCTGGTATGCTTGTGTATATTATCCTTGTCATCAGTTTCTCATTCACCATTCTTGTATATCTGTAGATGGGGGTCAATCTGTAGTAAGCGACTCTTGCCCTCCATATATAAAACGGAAACTTGAATTTCTTAGATACACTCCTGGAAATTGAAATAAGAACACATTGACGCCGGTGTGTAAGACCCACCATACTTGCTCCGGACACTACGAGAGGGCTGTACAAGCAATGATCAAACGCACGGCACAGCGGACACACCAGGAACAGCAGTGTTGGCCGTCGAAGGGCGCTAGCTGCGCAGCGGTTGGGCACCGCCGCAGGCAGTGTCAGCCAGTTTGCCGTGGCATACGGAGCTCCATCTCAGTCTTTAACACTGGTAGCATGCCGCGACAGCGTGTACGTGAACCGTATGTGCAGCTGACGGACTTTGAGCGAGGGCGTATAGTGGGCATGCGGGAGGCCGGGTGGACGTACCGCCGAATTGCTCAACATGTAGGGCGCGAGGTCTCCACAGTACATCGATGTTGTCGCCAGTGGTCGGCGGAAGGTGCACGTGCCCGTCGACCTGGGTCCGGACAGCAGCGACGCACGGACGCACGCCAAGACCGTCGCATCCTACGCAGTGCAGTAGGGGACCGCACCGCCACTTCACGGCAAATTAGGGACACTGTTGCTCCTGGGGTATCAGAGAGGACCATTCGCAACCGTCTCCATGAAGCTGGGCTACGGTCCCGGGCACCGTTAGGTCGTCTTCCGCTCACGCCCCAAAATCGTGCAGCCCGCCTCCAGTAGTGTCGCGACAGGCGTGTATGGAGGGACGAATGGAGACGTGTCGTTTTCAGTGATGAGAGTCGCTTCTGCCTTGCTGCCAATGATGGTCGTATGCGTGTTTGGCGCCGTGCAGGTGAGCGCCACAATCAGGACTGCATACGACCGAGGCACACAGGGCCAACACCCGGCATCATGGTGTGGGGAGCGATCTCCTACACTGGCCGTACACCTCTGGTGATCGTCGAGGGGACACTGAACAGTGCACGGTACATTCAAACCGTCATCGAACCCATCGTTCTACGATTCCTAGACCGGCAAGGGAACATGCTATTCCAACAAGACAATGCACGTCCACATGTATCCCGTGCCACCCAACGTGCTCTAGAAGGTGTAAGTCAACTACCCTGGCCAGCGAGATCTCCGGATCTGTCCCCCATTGAGCATGTTTGGGACTGGATGAAACGTCGTCTCACGCGGTCTGCACGTCCAGCACGAACGCTGGTCCAGCTGAGGCGCCAGGTGGAAATGGCTTGGCATGCCGTTCCACAGGACTACATCCAGCACCTCTACGATCGTCTCCATGGGAGAATTGCAGCCTGCATTGCTGCGAAAGGAGGATATACACGGTACTACATTGTGCATGCTCTGTTGCCTGTGTCTATGTGCCTATGGTTCTGTGTGTGTGATCATGTGTTGTATCTGACCCCAGGAATATGTATATAAAGTTTCCCATTCCTGGGACAATGAATTCATGGTGTTCTTATTTCAATTTCCAGGAGTGTACAAGATAGCAAATGTTACTAGAGACAAGTTCAACACTACGTAGATTATTTATCTTCTAACGATGACGATGAAGAAAACAATTTACTTAATTAGATGGACATTTAGAGCAAAAAAGTACCCTTAGGTGTTTAAAACTACGAGAGTAGAAGTGCTGCAAGTGAGCGACTTTTCAGCAGAGCTGGTTTCATCATATCAGAAAAGAGGAACAATCTTTCTCCTAATCATTTGGTTGATCTTTTCGTTATTTACAGTGACTTATGATAGTGATATCACTTATGTTCAATGTCGTACATTGATGTAATCCTTACAAAACGTCACATATATTTGAAGCCTCTGTATAAATCAAACTGCTCTAAATATAGATTCGTGGTATATTTTTAAGTAAGCGAGTAACTGTAGATAACTTATTTCTGTTATGCTTTTCACTACATTGTGTTCTGATTTCACGGTTTTTAATACTTCCGTTACATAGGTTTATAAAACATATACACGTTACGGCGGCTCAGTTGATAGAAAATACCCAAAATATTGATAGTAGTCATTGACATACTTTAGTTTCGAGAGCGACCCTGCCGTATAATCTTGTCACGTATTATTTGATCTCCACCCTCGTTGCACGACAAGTCTAAGGAAGACACTATGCGCGATTTTTAAATTGCTGAGCCTTCGTTGTCTACTGAGACTACGTTTGAATACCGAGCCAGGAAAACCTAGAGCAGTCACAGCTCACCCAAGTAAAGAGATCCGGTCTTAGGAATAACCGAGCTAGTTCGAGGGTGAGTTAGGGGTGTTCACTAAGAAATAACATCTATATTTTTATTCGATGTAAAACATCGGAACTCTGCATCGATATTTATCGATGCATCGCTTAAAAACATAGATTTTTTTCAACATCGAATGCATTTGTATTTTTCTTATCTCATCAAATACAAACCAACAGTATTCGTCGACAAATGTCGTTTCATTTATCTCTTATCTGTTTCTTTAAAATCTCCAAGATAAAAATGTGACAATAGTTTGATATTCACGATTTCCAGTTGAACGCAGATAGTTCGTTGTCTTTCGGTTGGTCCGTGTGAACACAGAGTAACACTATACTAGGAGTGTAGTGCTGTAATGATGTGTTTAGTTTTATGCTTTTTTATGGCTTTACGCCTAGTTGATCTTGAGGTCATTAGAGGTGGGAAGGGACTGGGGGCAAGGAACGGGAAGGAATTCGGCCAAGGACTTTTGAAGTATTCACCTTGAGTGGTTTTGGGAAACCAAGGAAAACACAAATCTGGATGTCCGGACGGGATTCGAACCCGCGTCCTCCCGAATGCGAGGCCAGAACGTTACCTTTCACCCAACATTAAAAAATTAATTTTATGAAATTGTGCGTTGGTTTGAGAAGTGTTGTATTAGTAAGTTATAGCTTTGTGAGTGAAACAGAAACTACAAATTAAGAGAAATATTTTATTACGATACCAGACCATTACCATAAAAAATTAAAGTCTAAATCTGCCTAAAATTTTTAATTTCAAGTCTTTGACCTCTTAACATCAATGGTATTCAGGCAAACTTAGCAGAAATAAAAGCTTAATCAATCGTTTTCTTATCATTCTGTTCCTTTGCTCACTGACTATTTTAGTAGCCTTCAAAAACAAACGTTCGACAACAGTCAATCAGACTTTGCCCCAACTCTGTTTATATCTATATACTAAGTGTTATCAGGTAACACTTAGTTGTTTTTGAGTAATAATATTTCGATTCACATCAAACACCGGCAAACAGTAGGAGTAAACCTAAGGAAATTATTTTATTCATTCACTCATACGGACAGGATAGCCAAAGCAAGAAAAATTCATCTTCACCGTTGTTATGTCCTGCTAGATGCTGACAGTTGTCATCACCTGTTAATGACAGTTACTTTAATTTTAAATAAATTTAGTACTCTTAACCTTTATTTCTATTATTTTTGTCATTATTAGCCAGAGTTAGCTTTTATAGATTCGATGCTTTTATAAAAAAAAATCGATGCATCTAATAGAATAATTCTTCGTCAAAACATCGAATCAGTCCGATGTATCGTATGGTAAACATCGACTGGATACGATGGATCGATGTTTAGTGAATATCACTCGCGTGAGTAGACGGCAATTTACACCGCACTAGATCTAATCGTTTGTAACACATCCGTTACATATCTTTATAAAACACATATACGTTGCACTTCATGTATACGTCGATGGTAGTAGATAATGTAGATTCGAGAAAGCACAATTGTGTCCAGTTTTCTGTCATGTACCATCCTTGTTGCTCTGCACGAGCGAGGAAGACACTATGCGCTATTCCTGCATTGCCGAGCTCTCGTTTGTCCCTCAAACCTTCATTTGTTCACCGGCCTGGTAAAGCTCCAGCGGTCACAGTTTATCAGACTAGAGGACCGGTCATAGGAATAACCGCGCGAGTTCGAGCGTGAGTAATTTAATTTTAATTGTAATGGAGCACACGCTCCAGTGGCAATTTTCCTACACACCCATCCTCCCCCTATGCTGCACCCACCTACATTTGCCCTCTACAAATTTTAACTTTAAATTCTTTCATCGTTTTCGGTAAGTTATTAATCATTTCCTTTGGTAACACATTCCGATCCCTGACACGCTTACCTAAAAAAAGAAAATCTTCTCACACCTTTGTGCCTGCAATCGAGTGCCAGCTTGTGGTCATGGTCATCTTTTCCTTCCATGCACTACCTTTCATAACTACACCAATATCTTTCCATGCCTCATCACCAGTATACGCCTTGTACACTCGCATGACCCTCCTCATCCTCCTCCTGTCTTGCAATGAATCCCATTTCAGCTCCTTTATCATATCTGTCACTGATTGCATTATGCGATAATTTTCAGAGACAAATCTAGCTGCCCTTTTTTGCACCCTCTCCAACTCCTGTATTTGATACGCAAAATGTGGATCCCGTACTACACTACCATATTCGAGCAATGGTCTGACCAAAGTTTTGTAACCCAATTCCTTTACTTCTCTCGTACATCCCCTCATCACTCTCTCCAACAACTGCAGAATTTTGAAACCTTTTCCTACCACCTGTCCAATGTGCCCTGCCCAGTTAAGCTTGTTATCAAATGTAATGCCAAGATATTTACATTTCAAGTCTTCAGCAAGCAATTCGTTCCCCACGTTATATTCATGATTAACCTTTTGTTTTTTTATTTGTAGACGGCAATTTGCACACATTAATCACCGGTGGTAGTCTAAAATTTTTTAGATCACCGTCAGAGATTATACTAACACACATATCGCTCGTAATTACAAACAGTATCAGTATTAAACATCCGCGAATAAGCTACTTGTTGTCGACCCTAAGTGCATGTGTTTAACAGTGACAGAGGTCTCCACATTGCCGAGTGTCCACGAGAGGTTGTCAGAATCGGCAAGCGATATGGCCACCCCGGAGTCGAACAGCAGCCGCTCTCCGGCCATTGTTTGTCTGCCAGACGAAATAAATGAGTGCTGGCGGCGAGTTGCCGCAACAGGTGGCCAGCCGCGCCGTGTCTGGGTGGCAGATTGATTAATGGAACTCGTCTTGAGGGGCGGGCGCCACGGAAACTGCGGCCCACAGACCATCTCAGTCCCCGCCACTCTACATTCTGTTACCAGCGACTACGTACGCGTGAACTTAGTGTGTTTGCAGATGACATAATGTTATATAAAAGGATCAAAGCGACTGTCAACAGCTGCAGTGTGATCTAGATGGGATAACTAGCTTGGAGAGTAAAAATGGAATGAAGATAAATGCAAAGAAGAGTCAGCTTATTAGGTACACAGATAAAAAACTAAAGGTTGATTCTGATTATAAAGTGGGTATTTTTGGAGCTACTTATTAAAGACTCGAAATGTAAATACCTTGGCATTACATTTGATAGCAACCTTAACTCAGCAGGACACATTGGACAGGTAGGGAAAGGGTTCAAAATCCTTCACCTGTTGGAAAGAGTGATAAGGGGATGCACTAGAGAAGTAAGGGAATTGGGGTAAAAAACTTTGGTCAGACCACTGCTGGAATATGATGGTGTAGTTTGGGATCCACATTTTGGGTATCAAATACAGGAGTTGGAGGGGGTGCAGAGGAGGACACAATCGGTAACTAATATGGTAATATCATAAAGAAGCTGGAGTGGGATTCATTGGAGGATAGAAGGAGGGTGAAGAGAGTCACAGGAGTGTACATGGCCTATACTGGTGATGAAACATGGAAAGATATTGGTGGGAAAATTAATAGAGGTGTTTGGAATGGTAAGGTTGACCATGACCACAAGCTGGCACTTGATTTCAAGCATAAGGGTGTGGGAAAATTTTCTTTCGTAGGAAACGATGTGAGGGACTGGAATAAATTGAAAAAAGAAGTGATGAATAACTTACCGGAAACACTGAAAGAATTTAAAATAAAAATTAGTAGAGGGCAAAAGTAGGTTTGAATGGGAAAGGGAGGGGGTGTATGGAGATTGCCACCGGAGCGGGCGCTCCATCACAATTTTATCAATTATTATTAAGATGTAAATTACGTAAATGGTGTCCCAGGAAGCAGGGTGTTGGAATAATACGACGGGGGAGCCATCACCATACTATTCCACCACTGAACCTGTAACATGAATAGAACTAATTTACAACATCCAGTGTTGTTGTAGGGCATGCATCTTAGCATTAGAATTTCAGTGATGAATGGCCAGGAGATTTTCTCGTACGATCATTTCACGAGTGCACCGTGAATATCGGAAATACGGTAAAACATTAAATCTCCTACATCGTTGCGGCCGGAAAACATAATGCAAGAGCGGAACCAACGACGACTGAAGAGAATCGTTCAACGTGACAGAAGTGTAACCCTTCCGCAAATTGCTGCGGATTTCAATGCTGGGCCATCAACAAGTGTCAGCGTGCGAAATATTCAATGAAACATCGTCGATATTGGCTTTCCGAGCCGAAGGACCACTCGTGTACTATTGCTGAGTGCACGACACAAAGCTTTACGCCTCGTCTGGACCCGTCAAAAACGACATTGGACTGTTGATGATTGGAAACATGTTGCCTGGTCTGACGAGTCTCGTTTCCAATTGTATCGAGCGGATGGACGTGCACGGGTATGGAGACAACCTCATGAATTCATGGACCCTGCATGTCAGCAGGCTGGCGGAGGTTCTGTAATAGTGTGGGGCGTGTGCAGTTGGAGTAAAATGGGACCCCTGATACGTCTAGATACGACGCTGACAGGTGACACGTACGTACGCATCCTGGCTGATCACCTGCATCCATTCATGTCCGTTATGCATTCCGACGGACCTGAGCAATTCCAGCAGGACAATGCGACACCCCACACGTCCAGAATTGCTGCAGAGTGGCTCCAGGAACACTCTTCTCAGTTTAAACACCTCCACTGACCACCAAACTGCCCAGACATGAACATTATTGACCATATCTGGGATGCCTTGCAACGCGCCGTTCAGAAGAGATCTCCACCCCTTAGTACTCTCACGGATTTATGGACAGCCCTGCAGGATTCTTGGTGTCAATTCCCTCCAGCACTACTTCAGACATTAGTGAGTCCATGCCACGTCGTGCTGCGGCACTTTTGCGTGCTCGCGGGGGCCCTATACAATATTAGGCAGATATACCAGTTTCTTTGGCGCTTCATGTATAATTGATAATATAATGCAATTAGAAATTGAAAAACCACGCACATAATGACTCTACAATGAAAAAAAAAATATCGGACATCCACAATATCAGTCTGGCTGAAGATAAGGTCTTACTCGTAGTAAAAGGTTAAACGCAAATACAGTACCCCCACTCCAGAAAGATAATGAACTGGCAGTTAATTATATATATTGTGAAAAATACTGGTCTATGATTTACTCTTCTCCGCATTTACTCAGAACGAATCAAAAGTGTTTATTTATTATTATTAATTGTTCTATGCTGGTAATTTTTGACCTCCCCAGTCGCCAACTGTAATATGTCATATGTAGTAGTCTCCTAGTGAGTGCTGTTGATTAATGTGTCATCTGACTCCTTACCGCAAATCCTCTACGTTCATTTAGATAGGCTACACCTTGAAAATAAATAGGAACAGGGCTACAAGTGAAAGCAGTCAGTTACAATATTATATTTACTTTTAACCTGAGGTGAATCGCTAGTCCGTCTTACACTGTAGTACACAGAATAATTTCTGATATTCAAGATATTTATCTGCTTAACTCGTTCACTATCCCTCAAGGATACTATTTCTTTAATACTAAAATCGTTCAATGTTGGACACTATCCTCACTTATCTTACATTAACACTGACAGTTTTACAAATGATATTACTCATGAAGCATTTGTTTTACCTCCCATATTAATGAGAGAGAGATTGTATGACTTACTTTGGTATTTCATGAAGTAATGGCAGCTGCATGGTAATAAGCGACTGCCGCAACATCGTCCAGCAAAGAAGCACAAATTCAAAGTGAATAAACAGGGATAGCTTGTCTTTGCATCTGACACGGTTTAATAGTTACGAAGTTATTGGGTCCTCAACTTTAACCTCTAATCGTTGCTTTGTTCCTTAGTTCAGATAGCTTACATGTTACCAAACCTTTAAGTTGAGACTCCGAAGTATCACAAGCAATATCCTTGTCGTATAAGCGTTCTTATATGTAGGAAAGCCAGAGATTAGCTTTGACGTTGCTTGCTGGGAAGTGTTTCGGTTTGCAATGTTGTCCTATGTTAAGGACATTTCAACGATGTAAATATGTGATCAACACATCCTATTCAGCAAAATAAAATGCCTGCCTACCGAATCTCCTCTCTCATTCCTTTAATATTACACATATATATTAATTTATATATATAAAGGTGAATGTTTGTTTATTTGTTTGTTTGTTCTTCATACAAATCCACAGTTTTCATCCAATTTTGATGAAAGTTTTCACACTTATCCTTTGAAACAAGGAGAAAAATACTGCCTACATTTGGTTGGAAAATTATGTGTATACATAATACATTCCGTCTTATAATTTCGAAAAATTACTGAACGGCGATAGACAGACGCGTTGGATGTGCAGGTCTCTGTACTGCTTTTTCCATGTAGTGGTCAGGGAGCTCAGTGGTTAAAACGCTTGCTTACTGGTATTGGATCGTGGGCTCCGGTTCAAGTCTCCGGAATGGAAAAGATTTTTAAAAATTGTTTTTGATCGTAAGAGTCACGCTTGGACCGTCTGTTATTCGGATTGAATGTTAAAGTGTAGATATCACAAATTTAGGGGTTTAATGCGAGCCAAATCGTAAGTAGTATTGCAATGTTGTAGGTGTACACTTTTTTACATTATAATGATACCTCAGGGGTTGTTCGCAGTCAGTATGTGTGTGTGTGTGTGTGTGTGTGTGTGTGTGTAATCTGCAGTAATAATACTATAAATGCGGAAATAAGTCTCTGTCTTTTTGTTACGTTTGATGACTAAATGGCTATACCGATATTGATCGAATTTGACAAGAAAATCTGTAGGAAAGTCACACGACATTTTTTCCGGTATGATAAACAGTTGTAGTCACGAAATTTCGAGAACTTATCAAATGGTGACAGAAATATGTTGGAAACTGTTTCTCTTCAAGAGACAGGTTCAACTGTAACATGATATAGTGATAGCTTTCCTGTCATACTATGCCGACTCGGTGTTGTTTGGGACCAATCCTTCGTTACCAACAACTTTCTATATTCAATTCTGGCAAAGAAATTCTTAATCCACGCGTATGAAGTTCGGGTATCAGCTAGTATAACTATAATACTAATATCTGTTCTTATTGAACGTTGTGTAATGTCACGCCTAAAAATTTTTATTCAAATTCTTTTTTGAGGTGAATTGTTCAACAATTCCCTGTATAATTTATTCCAGTCCCCGACTTCATTACCTATAAATGAAACATTCCCATTCGTTATGCCTGTAATTCCATGCTAGTTCATGGCTATGGTCATTTCTTTCCTTCTAGACAGTGCTCCTAATTATTCATCCAATTTCAATCTAGGCCTCATCACCAATGTATGTTTTCCTGGCTCCCAGCATTCTCTTCACCCATCTGCCATCCTCCAGTGACTCTCACCCTTGCTTCTTTCTCATCTAAATCTAAAAATTTAGTAGCCCACTCATGCACCTCCTCATCTTCTGAATTTGATGCCCATATTGTAGCCCCCATACCGTCTTAGGGGGCATCCATAAAATACATGAGGTGTTTTTCCGGATTTCTGGACCCCCCCTCCCCCCTGGTGAGATTTCGTGAGATCTGGCCGGACACCCCCCCCCCCCCCCTCTGGTGAGATCTGGTCCGTGAGAACCCCCCCCTAGAAATCGCCCTGGAAACTTTTCTTTTAGGTCACACCCTAACTTTTTTGACGAAATACCCTCCTAAAACCGACTTTGCCGCAAATTTGAGACCTTTTTTTTTTGCTCTACTGTCCCCAAATTTTTTGCAAAATCTCACGTGAGATTTCCGTAGACCCCCCCCCCCTCCCCCTTGGTGAGATCTGGTGAGATTTCGCCGGACCCCCCCCCCCCTCCCCTATTTCACCTCACGTAATTTATGGATGCCCCCTTACCATACCTTAACAAATGCCTGACTGAGGTTTAGTATCCCAGTTGCCTCGCTTTCCTGTCTCATCGTTCATCACCCTCTCCAACAGACGAAGGACTTTGAAACTTCTTCTTAACATCCTCTTCTTACTGAGTTTGCCAACCATAGACGGTTCATCATCATCATCCGTAACAGTATCCAACCTCTGACCGGGTCTGTGTTATGCACAACCCTCTCCATTTGCTTCTTTCATCCCACCACCTCTCTGTCACCACTTTGTTACAGTCCTCTCCTCTCTTCCTTACACCTTCCTCCACTCCTTCCAGCCATCCATCTCTTGTTTTCCTCTGCGTTGTTTACCATGCATGTTAATTTCATGGATTTTTCTTGCGATTCTCTGAGCCTCCATTCTCTTTACATGTCCATACCATCTCAGTCTGGTCCTCTCTATCCTTTCCTGTAGGGGTTCCTCTTTTATGGTGCGTCTAATCACTTCATTCCTTATTCTGTCCATTTTAGTAACTCCCATTCTACCTCTTAAAAACTTCATTTCATTTGCTTGTACTCTGCTGATGTCCCGCTTTTTCATTTTACACGTTTCAGCAGCATAAGTCAAGATAGGCACATATTACGTATGATTACTCTCTTGCTTCTCTGTGGCACCTCTTTATTCCATATCAGTCTTATAATGCTACTTAGAAACGCCTCTGCTTGTCTACCTCTTTCACTTATCTCGCCATAATTTCCTCCACATTCCTCTAATACACTCCCCAGGTACTTGAACCTGTTTACCTTCTTTAGTTGTTCCCCTGCCATCACAATTCCCTGGGTTAACCTGTTCTTCTTTCTGGCTGTTATCATGTACTCAACCATAGACGGTTGACGAGTCCAAATCATTTCGAGAAGTAATCTCCACCGCGAGCTGTATTCATTATTTGCTGAAGTTCATCAAAAATTTGAATAAAAGTTCATCTCTACATTGCTCAGTCTGTCTGTGTAGAAGGCCTCTAGGACCAGAGGCTGTCCATTGTCTGAAGTGACGTATTGTATTGTGTTGTAGTCGTGACTGCTGCAGCGCTGCTGTCCTTCTGTAGCGGCAGACAGACAGACATGGCGACCAATTATGGCGGACATCGTCTACCAGCGGCAGAGTACTATGATTAATGGAGAGACCGCTTTGGCGGCGCCACTGTAGCCTTCTGTCTCTACAAGGAGTATTCAGCTGGAGAGCGGGCGCCTCGGTATGAAGGAGAACGGTCTAAGAATTAGCGTCAGGCCTTGCTAGGCAACCTTTCCTTTTGATGAGGCAACGCTGCGATGCCGGGAGATTGTTGATCGTTTATCATTGTTTAATTCCAGTGATAATCTTGTGCTTGTGAATAAGCCATACATTTGGCAGATCTGAAGAAAACTGGTGCTCGTTTCTACATCTACATCTACATCTATAGTCTGCAAATCACAAATACTGTGGGTGGCAGAGGGTGCTAAGCACCAATCCTAATTCTGCGCATTCCAATCCCGAACAGATCGAGGAAAGAAGGAATACATAAATGAATCAGTTCGGCATCTTATTTCTCTAATCTTATCCCTCCTGTCATTGCGACCTAAATAGGTTGGCGGAAGAAGTATTTCGTTGCACTCGTAACTTAAAATTTTCGCATATTAACCAGCAAATTCAAACGAAAACGACGTCGTCTGTCCGCCAAAAAATCCCAGCCCAACCCACGAATCAGTTCTGTGACACTTACGTAATGACTGTAACTAGCAGTCACGAAACGAGCGGCTCTTCTCTGTACTTTCTCTAACGTGTCAATCAATCCCTTGCGATACGGATCCCAAATTCCACAACAGTATTCCAAATGCGGACGCACTAGTGTTTTGTGCGCTATTTCCTTTGTATGAGCATTACAACTTCTCAAAATACGTCCTATGAGTCGTAGTTTGGAATTAGCTTTGCCTACAACGGAAGTTATGTGCAAGTCCCATTTCATGTTGCTTTTGTACTGTTACGCCTAGATACTTCAGGGAATCCACAGTGTCAACAACTGAATTGTTAACTTTGTACTCCTGAGCAAGCGGGGTCTTTTTATTACTTATGTGCATTGAATTGCACTTTTTACAGTTAAGTGTAAGCTGCCATTCACGGCACCATTCCGAAATAACATCCAGATCGCGCTGAATTTCTAAGCAATCGTCGGAGCACCTCACTTCCCTATAAATCATCATCAGCAAAAAATCGCATCCTGCAATTAACGTTGTCACCGAGATCGTTTATAAAAATTAAGAAAAGAAGTGGTCCTATTACACTTCCTTGAGGAACGCCCGAAGTAACATCTAGTTTAGAAGAGCCTTCCCCGTCTACAACGACATACTGTGACCGACCAGTTAGAAAATCGCGTATCCATTCGCAAATCTGATCAGATATACCGTACGCTCGGATCTTCGCTAAGAGTCGGTTGTATGGTACAGAGTCAAAAGCTTTCTGAAAATCCAAGAAAATAGCATCAACTTGTGATCCTGCATCAATAACTTTCATTACATTATGCGAAAATAGAGCCAGTTGCGTTTCACATGATCGGTTCTTCCGAAATCCGTGTTGGTATGCTGTAAGTAGCTCGTTTTCATCTAGAAACTTTATAACGTTAGAGCATATGACATGCTCCAGAATTCTACTGCAAACAGATGTTAACGATATCGGTCGATAATTCCTAGGATCTCTCCGATCTCCTTTCTTGAAAACGGGAATCACCTGCGAAATTTTCCAGTCAGAAGGTACTTTTCTTTCCTCTAAAGATTTACGAAATATATCTGACAGAAATGGTTCTACTTCTTCCGCGTATTCCGAAAATACTCTTACTGGTATACCATCGGCACCCGGCGCTTTCCCCCACTTCCGGAGCTTTATTTGCTTATGATACCTACACTATCAATTTGTACTGGATCCATCTCAAATTCAACACGCCGTGGAAAAACGGGAATGTTTGAGGCCTCAAGTTGTAAAAAGAGAACACTTACGGCATATTCTACTTTCGATTTGTCATAGGAATACCAGTAGTGCCAACGAAGGTGGCTCGATACACTTAACATTGGAGAAAATGTGATATGAAAGTTGATTTTTGGTTTTAAAGAAGAAACATTTTTATTGGAATAGTTTCTTAAAGTTCAGGAAGAGCCTTATGTTTGGTGAAGACGTTGAACAGTTTTATTCACGATGATCCACGTCAGTCAAAACGATATTCAACGTATTTGGTGACCTGTAACAATCAAGTATCGTTTACATTTTTAATCTTTGGCCAAAGTTCAAAACCTGGTAGTATCGACATCCTATGAAACGTAAAAACCAGTTACAAGCAACAACTCGCAAATGTGGGTTGTTGCTTGTTTATGATCGGTTAATTCGTGAACAACAGCGACATCCGTGAATGTTACTGGCAACGAGAAATGTTCGCTTTATGTCAACATTAATAAACTCTCCGAGCCTTAACAAAGTGATTCAGGACAATATATTAGTGACTAGTTTTCTGATTATCTGAAGTGATTACCAAATATGAATATTTGCCAAAGCGGAAAAAACACTGAGAACTTTGGCATCAAACCAATAGAACAAAATAGGACTAATCTTTTGATTACATATAGGTACAAACTGACATACCATCAAACTGTGCAGTACGAACAATTAAGTAAACGGCTGGTCAATACAGATCCTACAGAAACAACTTCTGAGACAGAAACCATCGTTCACATGCCGCATCATGTTCGCAGCCACGCTCGAAAGTTCTGACTGTAACAGAGTTATGAGGGGATCTCAAATCAGAAATTCTGTCCTATAAAATTCGGCGAGATGAGGATAAAAATTGTTTCCAACAAAGCAGACCATATTTAGAAGATATCTTTGGAGTGAAATACTTCTTTAACAACTGAGGGAACTAATCTAAAAAGTAGATTTTAAAAATGCACTGATCTGTTCTGATCAAAGAGGAGTCCATAATATTTAAAACTAGCGCCAAAGACGGTCAAAAATGACGGGTTTAACAGAGTGTTATGGTAATTTATTTCTTTGCAGTTAGTTAATTAAATAGAATTATTATAAAATAAAGCCCATAATAATTTATCGTCCCTTGTGCTGTAGCAAAAAGCTTCAGTTGTCAACTTGGCCCAGGTTGCATTTCAGCCTAACCACAATCTCCGCTAATATTGCCGCTAGAAAAGCAAAGCTTCAATCACATGCGAATTAATACATTCCCTGTATCGCATGTCAGTGTCATCGTGAATCGCGGTAGAAACTTGATCCCAAATCTTCACAGGTTCTTACACCTTTCTTTCTTATCACCTGCGATGAAGATCGATATTTTAACGGCTGAGACAGTTTACATCGGCTGAAATAATGACCCCAGTGAAAACGAAGGATGCTAAAAAAAATCTTAACAACTTACGCTATGTCACGTAATATTTAATTATGGTTTCGCCCACATATCGCGGTCAATTTGGAACTTCTTTCATTCAAACCATGTAATGATTTCAGTAAAAAAAATTAATAATTAATATGCCAATTTAAACAAAATACATACTTTTCTTTCAGTGTTCTGACAATTCATGTCTTAGCAATTGCTTAACTAAATAGAATTGTTATAAAATTCAACGTAATTCCTCGTGCCTTGCGCTGCAGCGAAAGGTTTCCGTTTCCACCCGATTCCAGGTTGCATTTCAACCTAACCACACACTACGCTAAATTTGCCGCCAGAAGAACAATATTTAATCTCACGCGTACTGTACTGTACTGTACTGTATCGCATTTTAGTGGCAATAATAACGCATCACGATATAAATTTGATCAAAGATCTTCAAGGGTTTTTACACTTTCCATTTTTGTTATCCGTGATTTAGGCCGATATTAAAACGTTTGAATGGCTGACACAATTACATATTGTGGAAATAATAGTCTCAGTAATATTGCTCAGTGAAAGCAAAGGAAACTAAAATAAATCTTATAAACTTACATTATGCCACGTAATATTTGTTTTAATTGTAGTGTACGCTGCACAGATCGCGATTAGTGTGCAACTATTTCAAACGAATTTATAGTTTCAATAATAAGAAACAGTTTAAATTATTTTGAAAGAAAAACTAAATTATTTATTCCCACTTCAAATTCCAGTAACAATCTAATCAAAATTTTTGCTAACATTGATGCTCGAAACTTAAGCTTTTATCTTACATATCATATGGACAAAGAATTAAAGGAATACTTCTATATATCAGAAGAATACTACGTAAATAGAAGCATCTAATGATTGACATGTCGATTTAAACGCAATTCTTTTATTTCAGTGTTCTGTTAGTTAATTTATCCGCGGATGCTTAGAAATGGTATTAAATAACGTGCATAACCTAGAACAATGGCGTAAAGCTTGACGTCACAGCGCGACGTCTTAGAGTGACGTCATGGCGTGACAGATGACGTCTTAGATGACCAAGAGTTGCCTATTATAAGGATAGATGATAACTCATTTTTCAATTTCGGTTAGGTAACAAGGGAGATAAATGGCTCGTAACAAAAAAAATTTTTTTTTAGAAATAACAATATTTTTGCCCTTTAAGGATCAAATTCGAAAAATCCCTTCCTTAAAATATGTGACCAATGCGGAGACCTTAATCTTTAAAATGACACCTCATTTATCGATTTCTGTATGGTATGAAGGGAGATAATGGCTTGTGACAAAAAAGCACTTTCAGAAATAATATATATGATAATCAAGAAACATTGGATGTTGTTGTTTGGGCTTTAGGGAGTATCGACATTGGAAGTACGTTTTAGTTTCAAACAGGAAGGAAACACGGAGTTTTACAAATCAGCTGCTATTCTTACACGATGGTATCGGATCAATTTTTTTTTTATTATCTATTCTTATGGCATGCAAACAAAATTAATGAAACGTTGCCTCTTGAGATTTACAACTACGATTGATAGGACTGTCTTCTACCATGTAATCATAAGTGCACACTACTTTTTCCGTCAGAACTGCACCTTACTTCGAATTTAATTGCTGAGTCCTATTAGGCCTTCATACTTTTTTAGTAGATTCTTCTCATAAGTCGTTTCAGTTTAGAATTTCTCTATAATTACTCTATCGCAATTTAACAAATTCTTATTTAAATGAATACCGTTGTATGGTTAAATAGACGAATTAGCAGTCAATAGTTATGTACTGTCAGACAGAAGTAATGACTTGTTATTGATGGTTAATAACTCAGAATATCGCCTTTATTGTCAGAATCTTACTTCTCATAATAGTCACTACATAATTATCACATTTCAAGTCATTCGCCCTTATTGCACTTTTGTGAATATGGTTGTACTGAAGGAAGACCTTTGATGGTAACTTAGAGATGATCTTCTTCGTGGTCCTCACCAAAAAAATTCTCTCTAATAACCTGGCCGTCTGTAAACAAAAAGTGCCACAAAAATAAAAAATAAAAATGTGTGAACTGTAATTTTTAATGAAGTGTGTTTGGAGCCGAGAACATAAAATCATTATTTCTTTTACAACTGCCATGACAGTCAAACAACATATTTAAAACTGATTTCAATTTTTTGAAACTTATTTGCAGCGCTATAAACATTTTTAAAGACATTCCTAAACAAGTAAAAAGAATTTGATTTAATCTAATAGCGTTGTACAATTATTACTACGCGATTGTCAACGACCTTCCGTTCAACTGAACGAGTCATATTGGTTCTGGTTTCTCTCATCTGAATTTAAAAGGAAATACAGAAAACGTAGAATTGAAATGCAATGAGAAGCGAGTGTTTGCAAAAAGTAATACGATGGTTCCATTACAGCTAGTGTGCTATACAATACACATTTTATTTTTTCAGCCCTCTTTAAATTGAAAACTGCAAGATGGAAATTTTAATCTACAATTAATTAAGATATTAGTTGGAGAATACTGAAATCTGTATTTAAAGTAGTTTGGATTTCAATTAAATATTGTGATATTGATGCTGCACTTTTTTTCTTCGCGCACAATTCATACGTACTTCTGCAATATACTTGATGGCTATACTATTTGATCATCATATTGTAACAGCATTAACACTGCGGAGGCATTATTGTATCGTATAAAATAGTAGTTTTCGCTCCCGTAGACATGTGCATAAAAAATATGAATTAAATCCCGTGAATAAATTCAGTGAAGGAGGCTATCCACAAGGGAAAACGACAGGCAACAAATTGTTCCAAACGGGAGAGGCGTTCTCCAACGTCGCTCATTCCGCCTCGGAGCACAACTCGGTTTCTGTCAATTTAGCCAATCAACTCTGCTAATTGGTCATTAGGGATCCAGGCGAGTTGGCTTACTGTCGCTTTGGTCACGATGGAGTTGTTTCCTTCACTGTACTGTAAGCAGGCCTTGCTCGACTCTAAATTAACACTGCAAACGCGTCAGCGAATGTTAGTACAGAACTCTCACTATTAGAACTAGATTTATAGTATTCACAAACGTTACATAGACGCTCTTTACAATGCACTGAAAATACAGTGGTTGGATAAAATAATATGAACACCTATATTGATTTATTAATATGGTGTTGGGACACATTTTCCTCGTAGAAAAGCTGCAATTCTTCGCTGAATAAATTTGTAGAATGTCTGAATAGTTTCCAATGGAATGTTGTTCCATTCTTATAAAAAAAAACATTTGCCAATTGCTTCAATGGTGTTGGAGGTGGAAATCTGTTCCTTATTCTCTGCTCCAAAACTCCCCACAACTGTTCAATTATATTGAATTCTGGCGATTGTGCTGGCCAGGAAAGATGTTTGATGATATTCTGATGCCCCTCGAACTAGGACAGAATCTTTTTGGCTTTGTGTATGGGCGCATTATCATCTTGGAAGATGGCAGTGTTTGGCAGCAGTATTCTAGTCATAGTAAGAACTTCATCACTGAAGATACCGGCTTATTCATTAGCACTCATCGGGCCAGTGATGTGAATGAGATGACCAGCTGAATACCACAATATAGACACCAAAACCACAACGGAACCTTCCCCAAGCTTGACTGTAGGACACAGGCAGTCCGGATCGTAGGCTTCTTTTTGTTTTCTCCATACTTAAACCCGGCCGTTAGTAGGAAACAATGTGAACGATGATTCATATGACCATACCACATTCTTCCAATCATCAAGTGTCCAGTTTTCATGATTGTAGCATCACTTGTTTCGCAGCTTAGGGTTGGTAGTCGTTTAAGGGGTTTTGCATTTGCAGCCCTCCCATGAATGTGAACTTTGTGGAGCTCCCGCGATTCTGATTTTGCCGAAACAGTATTACTCCAGCGTGTGTTGAGTTTTGCTGTCACTTTTGCTGCAGTATTTTTGTGTTGTCTGGCCACAATTCTTTTTAATGTTCTTTGGTCTCTTTCGGTTAACTTTGGTTTTCGTCCAGTACCGGTATTCCTCTTCTCCGACGATGTTTTACCATCTTTTGTCTATGCTGTCATTACCGTGGATACCGTCGCTCGTGAGACGTTAAACAGTTCATTTGTTTTTGTCACAGACACTCCCGCTAACCGAGCCCCAACAATTTGCCCTCTTTCGAAGTCTGAGAGATCACACATTTCATCAATCGCTTGTTATAACCATCAGAGATCAAAACGTATACTATACTGACACATAACCTACAAGACCTACCACATCAATTAGGCCGTACATGCGCGTTGTAGTATTCACACGGAAGTAGTGGTGCCAACATGCAACAACCTGTACTCTATCGCATGGTGTTCATATTATTTTGTCCAACCTCTGTAGTTGACACTTCTATATAGACCATGGACGCAAACATATCAAGAGCAAGAAAACTAGAACAAGAATACCAACTGACTAAAGATACATACAATAAGAAGAATCTCTCAAGGAAAAATAAAATGAAACACTACAGCACAATATTGAAACCAGAATGTTTGTACCCCTCAAAATGTTTTTTCTCTATGAAAACAGGAGAAACAGAAAAGGTAGAGAAGAGGGAAAGGAAAATCTTGAGAAAAATTTGGGGACCACTAAAAATTGAAAATGATGAGTTTAGACATCGGAGGAATAAAGATCTATACAAAGAAGAAGAAATAGAACGGATGTCAGACACTATTCAGCTTGGTCTTTTCTTCTTTCTTTAGCATGAGCATCCAATTCTTGGGTTCTAATAACTTTAGCTGCTCGTGATCTGCTAGAGCTACACTTTAGGCTAGGTTTACACCAGCAAGGCATGTCAAAAAAGAAGACAAAATAAACTGGTGCCAGAAACTTTCAAGCAGACACAAAATAATAGTACAGTGCTGAGCAAATGGAACTCTATATTAAATAATACGATTTGTCTCTAAATGAAATTTAATAACAAATCATACACTATCAAGTCGCGCGAGAAGCACAGCTTGAGCAACCGATGTACCATTACAAACTAACACAAGTCACCATTCGACAAGTTCTAAAAATTTCGTGGATACAACTGTTATCGATACCAAAAAAAATATTTCCGGTGTCCTTCCTACAGATAAACAGTATTTCCTTGTCAAATTCCATCATTATTGGTATAGCCACTAAGTCGTCAAAACGTAACAAAAAGACACTTCCTACTTCCGCATTGACAAGTCGAGTCAACGGCGGCACTGCCTACCCTTTTCTCGAAGCGATTCGGGCCATGTTTGAACCTCAATTTCTTCGGTTGTATTTATGATATATGTCTCAAATTTCTGTTATGCATAGATATCAGCAATCTTAGCAAACGTAATTAATTTTATTATGTTACTGTTCTTAGTTCGTATGTTATTATGCATGCCATTTTTTAGTTAACGTACACAAACTTATAAATACATAAAGGCCACGATTTCCATCGCTCTTTTTCGAATTTGACAAGTATATATATTATGCCCTTAATTTAAGTTCAAATTATGACATGCATAATGGCCAAGTCATCAGATTTTTTATCCTAAATAAACGATCTATGATACCGAGAGAAACCATTCTGTTTCATAAAGTGAAGTGAATATACACTGAAAAGTGTAGACTTGGCTCAGAGGAAGATCTCATAACTTTTTGTCACTGCACGAACACGAGACTTGGCCTATTTTTACAAGAATTGTTTTTGTGGGATTAACGTTGTCACCGTGATCGTTTATAAAAATTAAGAAAAGTTCTATTACACTGCCTAGAGGTATGCGCCAAGTAGGCTAATATTTAAATTTGTAGAGGCTTCTCCGTCACCAACGATATAATGTGACTGTCCAGCAAGAAAATCACGTATCCATTCACAAACCTGATCCTATATACAAGTCAGTTGTGTGGCACGGAATAAAAAGCTCCTGAAAATATAAGAAAATTGCAACAACTTGTGAACCTGCATCAATAGCTTTCATTACGTAATGAGTTTTTTTTTTTTACTTACGGCATTACGCCTCGTCAACGTCGAGATCATTAGAGGCGGAATGGGACTGGGGACAAGGAACAAGAAGAAATTTTGCCATGGCCTTTTGAAGGAAGCATCCCGGCATTCGCCTGATTTGGGGAAACAATGGAAACCCCAAGTCTGGATAACCGGACGGGGATTCGAACCAGCATCCCCCCAAATGTGAGGCCAGAGCGTTAACCTCTCACCCACCATGCACGGTACTTCATGAGAAAAAAGGGCCATATGTGTTTCACACGATCTGTTCTTCCAAAAACCGTGTTGGTTTATTATAAGTAGTCAAGAAACTTCATTATATTAGAGCATATAACATGTTCCAGAATTCTACAGTAGTCAGTTGTTAAGACATGGGTCGATAATGCCTAGGAGCCCTCGAATCTCTCTTCTTGAAAATAGAAATTACTGGCTCAATTTTCCAGTTGGAAGGACAATTTTTCTCGTCTAAAGATTTACAGAAAATATAAGACAGAAATAATGAATTATAGGATTTCTTCCTGGAAGGAATATGGTTAGGGGGCATCCATAAAATACGTGAGGTGTTTTTCCGGATTTCTGCCCCCTCCCCCGTCTGGTGAGATCTGATCCGTGAGACCCCCCCCCCCCCCTAGAAGTCACCGTCGGAACTGGTTACACCCCCACTTTTCGACGAAATACCCCCCTAAAATCGACTTTTTTTTAGCTCTAAAGTCCAACAAAAATTTCAAAAACCTCACGTGAGATTTCCGTTGATCCTCCCCTCCCCCTTGGTGAGATTTCGCCGAACCCCTCCCCCCCCCCTATTTTACCTCACGTAATTTATGGACGCCTCCTTAGAATATATTTCTGGGCAGTTTAAAAATCTGAAACTGGAATTTTTGACGATGCAATGTATTGTCGATAGAGTAATTCACAGGCAGTATAATGAATTTTAGTTTAGAAGCGGCAGTAATTTATCAGGTCCGGATGACTCGTTCGCTGTTCGGAAGCTCCTGCCCCTCCCGTCTGCAGTTCCATCAGTAATTGCCGCCTGACCATCGCACCTGCCGGCCTCCCGCTGGTCCAGTAATTAACGCACAACGTCCAGCAGTTCTGTCGGATGCAGACAGTCCACGCGACACGTACCCAACAACACCTCTGCACCGCCGGGTCATCACTCCGAAACAGCCCCTCAGGAATACAGCTGTCCGTGACGTCAACGCGCGACCATTGCTTAACATGAAACGCGGGATATCCGGAAAGTAATTTTTGATATAATATTAAAAACCGGAATTGATTACGAAATAATTTTTTTCCTCTTTGAAGTATATACTGTAACGGCCAAACGTCATTGTTATATATTACACTAATACAGGGTATTTCAAAAAGGACTTTACAACTTTGAAAATTCATATAAATTTTATGAAACAAGGTACAGAGCTGGTTTTGGTGTTGTTCTAATGGAAAACACTTCAAGTTTTGACTCGCGTAGTCCGCTAGTGCCTAATCGCGCCGCACAAGCACTAGCGGCAGTTACATTAAAGATGGCTGCCTTCACTGGACCCGAGCGTGCTAGCTGTGTGTTTTGGTTTGAAGAATCGAAGTCTGCGACAACAGTTCAGCGTAATTTTCGTACCAAGTACGCTAAAGATCCTCCTAGTAGGCCTACAATTTATGGGTGGCATAGATTTTTTGTAGAAACAGGGTGCTCAGTAAAACATAAAAAAATCCTCAGGTCGTCCAAGCACATCTGACGAGGTCGTTGAGCAAGTGAGAAAAAGTTTTGTCAACAGCCCTACGAAATCGACCCGGTGTGCATCTCGTGAGCTGCAAGTCCCACATACGACGGTTTGGAGTGTGTTGAGAAAACGTTTGCATTTGAAACCATACCGATATTCGCTTTTACAAGCAATTAATGACACAGTTAAGATTGCACGTAGGAACTTCTGTGTGGATATGTTAAATCGAGTGGATGATGATGAACATTTCTTCGACAGCATAATCTTTTCTGACTTAAGTGGCAAGATTAACACACATAACTGTAGGATTTGTGGCAGTGAAAATCCACATGAAACATTGCAACATGTTCGTGAGAGCCCTAAAATGAACGTTTTTTGTGCGTTAAGCAAGAGGAAAATGTACGGCCCCTTTTTTTTCCAAGAGAGAATCATCAACGGGATAGTGTACCTTGATAGGTTGCAACAATTTTTGATACCACAGATCGATGAGGATGACCGAGAACGAAATGTTTTCTTTATGCAAGATGGCGCACCACCACACTATCTGACTGACGTCCGGGATTTTCTCAATGACCGCTTTCCAGGTCAATGGATTGGCCATGATGCGCCAATTGCATGGCCCACCCGTTCCCCAGACCTGACACCGCTAGATTTTTTCTTCTGGGGTTTCATAAAAGATATGGTGAACGTGCCTCCTTTGCCGGCCACTCTACCTGAACTTAGAGCAAGAATTTACGCTGCTGCTGAGCAAGTTACACCTGAAATGCTAGTGCGAGTCTGGGAAGAAATCGACTACCGATGGGATCCCATCGGTAGTCGATTTCTTCCCATTCTCTCCCAAACCATTTAACCTCAAGTCGAGATATAATTCAGTCAATTGTATGCAGTGTACTTCAGTAAATCTTCGGAGATGTATGTCTATGTGTTCATACGTAGCAGTACTTCAAATAAAATAAGTCATGTTTATCCTCGAGGTTCGTTTGATCTGATTAAACTCACATTTTCAATCAGTAACTTATAATTTGGAGATAGCAGAAGTAATACATTTGCTGGATTGAGATAAGTTGTAGAATCAAATGTCTGAATGAGCAGTATGTGGCAGGTGAAAGGCCAATAAAAGCAATTATTTCATCTATTTCACTTCGATTTTAGGACAACGCAAATAAATTCTTTGCATTCATCTCGATGCTTTGTTTCTTGACAATGTAAAGTTTTTTTTTTTTGTATGAGTGTATTCTTTACAACCTTACCTTTACCTCTTAATTTTACCTTTAGAAATTAAATACACTAGTATTCCTTATATTTCCAGTGTCAGATCAGCTCAATAGGATTTTTATTTAGTCCTCTATATCAGTTACTGGTTTTTTTGATATCACCGCTGAAATCAAATTACTATTAAAAATCATATCAAATATCCTTTAAGTATAAATTCAATTCCTTTATTACAATTTCAATAAGAAACGAAAATCACCCACTTATCTTTTCATCTTCCGTTTACAAACGATACTTAATTACCAAATACAACTTTTACAATTCTCTAATTTACTCTTCTTCCGCCCGCGGGCTTATATTTTCAATGTTAGATCCCGTCAGGATTTTGTAGCTAGTTTCTTCATTAAGCTTTTCCAGCCAAGCCTCCTCTTATTTCTTTTCTTCAACTTTTTCTCCTCGCCAGAGATCTATACCTCTGTCTTGAGTTCTGTAACCTTAGAATTTAGAAACCCAAAGTTAATATCCAAAATCATAATTACTTAATAGAAAATAATTTTATAATATTAAAATTCACAAGTGGTGGGGTTGTGAACCTCACAACTTCCAGTAGCTCTGCATCTTTTCACTTCGCTGTTTTCTCCTTTCTTAGATCCATATGTTATTACCTCTCATCTATCTTCTAGAAACCCTTGAAATTTTGTATCAATCTTCCGAAACTTGATTTGTTTTGTATTATATCTTCTGTTATTCCGATACCTTTCATATCTTTCTTTACTCCTTGGATCCACTAGTTCCCATGTTTACTCTTGTAAACGTGGCTGAAAATTATTTTTGTTAGTCAGCTGTTTTCCATTTTCATTAAGTGACTGATTCTCCTCTTCCTGATTGTGTCTGACATCCTTTCATTTTCTTCTTTCTTGTATAGATATTTTTAAAAATCTTGGATTGGTTTTTATTTTGTAAAAAATTAGTTTGCACTCCACTTAGTACTCTTCTAATACTATTACTATTACTATTACTATTACTCCGCGATTCACTAAAAGTGTTTGGCGGAGGGTGCATTGCACCTATCAGGAAAGGTAATGGTTTGGAAGGGATATACGGGATATGGCAGGTGGCGCCCATGGGCTATTGTGAGGAACCATCCCAGCATTCGCCTGGAGCGATCTAGGGAAACCATGGAAAACCCAGATCAGGATGGCCGGAGTGCTTTATCGGAAGCTACTCCTGTCCTATTTTGTGTTTTACTCGCCCGGTAAATCCATTCTATTCCATTCCCTAATCGCTCGTGGAAAAAATGAGTAGAGAAATGAATCAGTTCTGGCCCTGATTTCTCTTATCTTATTTTCGCGGTCATTCCGAGATATGAATGTTGCTGGTAGCAATATTTGTTTGCTGTCATTCCGAAATACGTCAGTCGAGAATTTTTCAATTAGCTTCCGTCGAGAGCAACGCCTTCGGTGCTCCAGGTCTTCCCAACCTAACTCCTTCAACATGGCACTTACGCTTTCCCTCCAACTATATATACCTGTCACGAATCGGGCGGCTCTTCTTTGGACCATCTCTAATGCCTCCATTAATCCCTTTTGATGGGGACCCCATACAGAGCAACAATATTCCAAGTGAGGCCTCACTAGTGACTTGTACGCAATCGATTTAACTTTCGGAGTGCATTGTTTTAAATTACGACCTAGAAATCGAAGCATACGATTTGCTTTCCCAATTACATTCTCGATATGCTCATTCCACGACAAATTATTACGAATTGTTACCCCTAGGTATTTAGCGGAATCTACCGTTCTAAGGACAGTGCCATTAATTGTATATTCAAAGCTAAATGGTTTCACCTTTTTACTTACACGCATGACTTGGCACTTTTTAGCGTTTAACTCCAACTGCCAATCTTTACACCACGCAATTATTTTCATAATATCGTCTTGTAACAAAGCGCAGTCGTCCTGGGTTGTGATTTCACGATAAATAATAGCATCATCGGCAAATAATCTTTTCATTCCCCTTATTATATCGCACAAATCATTAATGTATATGAGAAACAACAGAGGCCCTATCACGCTTCCTTGAGGAACCCCGGACCTCACTTCGGCAAGTGATGAACGCTCACCGTCGAGAACTACACACTGTGTTCTGTCCTTCAAAAAGTCTGCAACCCAATCACATATTTGTCTAGATATACCGTAACCGCGAAGTTTCCTAAGTAACCTACTGTGAGGCACAGTGTCGAAAGCTTTTTTGAAGTCTAATAAAACTAAATCAACCTGGGATTGCTCATCTATAATACGGCTCAAGTCGTGAATTAAGAGGGCAAGTTGTGTTTCGCAGCATCGGTTTTTTCTGAATCCATGTTGATTTGGGTTTAAAGCTCATCTTCATCCAAAAACCGCATGACATTTGAATAGATGATGTGTTCTAAAATCCTGCAAAATATTGAGGTTAACGAGATCGGCCTATAATTTTGAGGATCATTAACATTCCCACTTTTGAACACTGGACTTACGATGGCGGTCTTCCATTCGGCTGGTATTTTTCCTTGATCCAAGGAGGCGGTATATAATTTCATCAAATACGGCGCAATTTCCTTTGCGTACCTAGAGTAGAATCTTGTAGGAATACCGTCTGGTCCTGGAGCCTTATTGGGATTTACATTCATAAGCAGTTTAGTTATTCCCTCGACATCGAGAACGAGATCATTCATAATTTTGTTGGTTCGATTGTTAAATATCGGAATCTCCTCCGAGTTTTCTGTTATGAAAGCTTTTTTAAATACATTATTCAAAATTTCTGCTTTCTCGACGCTAGTTTCTGATAATTCCCCATTTTCATTAATCAACGACGGCATGACCTTACGAGAGCCTCTTATTAATTTAACATATGACCAGAACTTTTTTGGATTAGTAATTAGATCTTCGGATAAATTTCTGGTTTGGATTCTTTAAACGCATCACGCATTGCCTTTCGCACGTCCGCTCGCAAGTGGACTAATTTAGCGCGATCAGAAGAGTCCCCCGATTTCTTTACCGTCGCATGTAAACGCCTTTGCTTCCTGAGCAAACGTTTCACTTCCCTGTTGAACCACGGGAAGTTCTTACTAACGTTAATAATCTTCTTGGGAACAAATTGATTTAAGCCGGTCCATATTATTTCTTTTAAATTAAACCAAAGTTCCTCAACATTTGTATTAAGCGTGTACGTTTCAAAATTTTTCGCCAAATGATCGACCATAAACGCATCATTTGCTTTATCGAAACAATATACGAGTTTGTCTTTATCATGCTTCAAATTCAGCCTCGATTTTAAAGTTACCACAATCGCCTTGTGATCACTTATACCGTCTTCTATACAAACTTTATCTACAATATCCGGATTGTTAGTAAGAAAAAGATCCAAAATGGACGAGGAATCTTTGACGCTCCGCGTTGGCTCTTCGACCATCTGTTCAAGAGAATTTTCCGCGAATGATTCCAGGAACGTTTCGGTTATATCTCTTTCGCCTGACCTGAACGTAAATGTGTCCCAGTTAACAGAGGGTATATTAAAATCACCTCCCTTGATCAATGTATGTCCCTGAAACTTCTGAGAAATACTACTAAGTGACTGTCTAAAATATTCCGCGTTATCTAATCCAGAGTCCGGAGGTCGGTAAAATGATCCTATTATGAACTTTAAACTTTTGCCAATTTTTACCTTCACCCATATTAACTCGCAACAATTCTCCGTTTCATTTACTACGGAGCAATTGATGTTTTTACTAACAGCCACGAACACACCTCCGCCCATTGAGGTAATTCTGTCTTTCCGAAAAACATTGAATTGAGGAGCAAATACTTCGCTAGATTCTACCTCTGGCGTCTACCAGCTCTCGGTTCCTAGTATTATATCAACATCGTTAGTCGCAACTGCAGCGTGGAAATCGGCTACTTCCCTCTAATACTCCGACAATTAAGAACCATTATCCTTAGCGGTATTAATATCTGTATCTGTAGAGTCTAAATTCGCATTTTTACTATTTGCACTCCGAAAGGAAACGGGTGAAGTATTTGGAGCTGTAAATTTCGATTTATTCACGCCGTCACTTCCAGAACCAAGATCTAGATTAACGACGCGTCCTTCTTCGTTGAACTGAGGGATCCACGGGCCTCACGGTGTTCCTAAAAAATAATTCACATCAAGACGGTTCCATATTTTAGCAGCCACCTTGATCGCCATTCTCGGTGTGTAGTGGACGCCCGACCTGTCAAATGCGTCCCAGCTGGCAGCTATCATCGGTCGAAGATCGACGAAGCCCAGTTGTTTCTGCGACACAGCTCCTGTAGACTACAATTCAAATTATAAATCTTCCACCATATACGGCTTCCCCACAATCAATGCGCGGCACGACACTACAGATGGAAAACTGCAACTTTACCGAATTCTCACGCGCTGATTCATACGCCTTGTGGCCCAACGTTTCCATAGATTTTACTATATCTGAAACAGAAACATGACACGAGTCGTTAGTTTCCGACGTGCGCCGCTACCCTCAACTGGCGACAGTTCGATTCTCTAATCGCTTTTGGTATAGCCTCCATGACTCGTGGCACGGTTGCTCCTGGAAGACACACAGAATGAACGTTAGTACGAGGGTCTGCACCATTCTTCTCAGCTAGGTCTCGTAGGGGTTCTCTAGACGTCGGACGTTGGAGCTTCCAATGATAAGTAATCCTTTCCCTGGCATCACTCGGTGTCTGCGAGTAAATCGTCCCTGCTGTGCTTCTGGGCCATTCGCACTAAGATCTTCAACCTCCTGCAAAACTGAAAACGCATTACTTAGGGGCAAGATATCCTTCCCCCGTCGGTTATTTTGGAATTTTGATGCCTTTCTCCTATCCACCCGGTGCCAGTCGTTCCCTGCAACAGATACCTGACATTCCTCACCTGCCGGTTCTACATCAGTAGCCTCCGGTAATTCTTCGACGCACTGCCGTTCGTCATCTAACATGCTCCACACCTGTGCCTGAAGAGATGCCATCGTAGTACGAATCTCTTCGAGAGCCTGACGTCTACTGTAACACATTGCGCAAACCATGTCCCACAAACAACCAAACACAGTCACAAACAAATTAATCAGAAAAATCAGACAGCTGCTACAGCTCAACTAAATGGATCACTACCTAAACAGGAAATATTTAAGATAATACGAAACAAGGAAATTTCAGATCACACAACAATTCGGTTACTGCTGCTACAGACGCAGCGGCTCAACTCACTGGATCATTACCTAAAAAGGAAATATTCAAAGATAACACAAAAACCAGTAAAATACAAATCACACACAAATGTAGGCTACGGTCGCTGAGGCTCAACTGACTACTGCTGACTCTCAGAAATTTCAAAGATAAAAACAAAGTCTAACTAACACACTTTAGATTAAACACACAAGAAAGTCGATGACTGCTGCTCACGGCCGCGGTTGCTCGACTGCTGACTCACTGCCTACACAGAAAATTCGGAGATAAAAACAAAGTCTAACTAACACACTTTAGATTAAACACACAAGAAAGTCGACGACTGCTGCTCACGGCGGCGGTTGCACGACTGCTGACTCACTGCCTACACAGAAAATTCAAAGATAAAAACAAAGTCTATCTACCACACTTTAGATTAAACACACAAGAAAGTCGATGACTGCTGCTCACGGCCGCGGTTGCTCGACTGCTGACTCACTGCCTACACAGAAAATTCAAAGATAAAAACAAAGTCTATCTACCACACTTTAGATTAAACACACAAGAAAGTCGATGACTGCTGCTCACGGCGGCGGTTGCTCGACTGCTGACTCACTGCCTACACAGAAAATTCAAAGATAAAAACAAAGTCTATCTACCACACTTTAAATTAAACACACAAGAAAGTCGATGACTGCTTCTCACGGCGGCGGTTGCTCGACTGCTGACTCACTGCCTACACAGAAAAATTCAAAGATAAAAACAAAGTCTATCTACCACACTTTAGATTAAACACATGTTTATGAGCAATAATTGTTTATTCTAATCATATGGAGGTAAAATCGTCAGGAAGCTCAGTGTTTGGAAATCGATATGCTGCTGGCTGCAGATGGAACTCTACATGCCCTTCCTTTCTGACTTTTACATCTGTAAAAAGCTTGCGTTGTGTGTTTGAAGTACCCTGTGAACGCTCCGTTGCTGAGATTCCGCACTGAATTGTAGGTCCTGTAAGAAAGTACCTGACCGTCCTGTTTCCGATCGTCACTGGCTGAATGCGTCGCCTATAGCGAGGATCCATCCAATCTTCTGGTTGTGGACCAAGTTCAGTTTTGAGTATAATGTGAGTTTCGCGTGCCGTATTCCGTTATAAATCTAGTTCCTTGTAGCTTCGTAAGTATTTGTACCATTATCTCGGTTATTCCATTTCTACTCTGAAGATGAAAATCTTTATTTGGAACTCCTCGTATGATTTACGACAGATGATGCGAGATGAGCTGGTGGCCGGAAGTGAGGAGGGACTTCCGCCCCACAGACGAGTCCACGTGTGGAGCCACCTGTCCCTGAACACGTGTTCCGCAGCCAATGGTGCATTCATGTCAGACACGCCACCTCATTAGCGTCTGTCTGTTGTCGCAACACAATCAGTGTGCCGTGACGGAGTATCTCTGGCTAACTCGTCAGGACAGCAGCTACCGGAACACAGAATCCCGTGCCCCATTTCGGGGCTGAACGCTCAAAATCAATGCCTGTTTAGATTGCGTATGTGGAAACTGATATTGGTAACAGAATTGATTCCTACATCAGCTGTGAATCATTGTGTTGAATCATGTTGGAATACACTTCAACATTTCGTTTCTAGATAACAGGCTGAGCCAAGTGAAATGTTCCACCTAATTCCAGAACTACTAGACAACGATAGATCCAGATATCTCGAAAACTAGTTTTCATCCTCGTGTTTAGAAGGAATGTTTTGTTATCCATATGTGACATCAAAGGTTCTCTGATCTCTGAGAACACTTCTGACCAGCGTTGGCCTTAGTCATTGCGAGGCCCCGGGCGTCAGATCTTTGCGAGGCCCTTGTCCTTCGAACAAAATTAATTAATCGTAGGTATTTCTGATGATCAACGAAAAATTCAAACATCATAAAAACAAACAAGTTTTAAAATATTATATTAGAAGAGTTATTAAAAGTTAACAAACAAAGATGACAAATCATTAAGATTAAACTGAAGTACATTAAGGCCTTGGAAGATATACTCAGGGATTTAAAAATGATGTTTGAGCCTTTTCCTGAAACTAAAATGTTTAATAAAAGCACAAGAATCTAACGAATGAGCTATTTCATTTTCAATTCAAAGAATAGAAAGAATTGAAAACTAATCTTGTGTCATCGAATTCCTTAAATATGTTTTAATATTTTTTAACTATAAAAACTTTTTTCTGCGGACGCAACTGTATTACGTGTGGCGGCAATAATTCTCAAGACTACTTTAATAGTGGGGTACACTTCAGTAATTCAGTTAATGTTTTTTCTATTATTTATGTTCCCCGTTAATATTCAACTTGTATGTAGAAGAAGTAATGAAGAAAGTCAAAGAAAAATTTCCATGTGGCATAAGTTTTCAGGGAGAAAAAATCAGTATGCTACGATTTGCGGATGACATTGTCTTATTAGCAGAGAGGGCTGAGGACATTGAGAAGTTATTGAATGGTATGAACAAAATACTGAAGGAAGATTTTGGACTGAATATAAATCAAAGTAAAACAAAAGTGATGAAATGATACCAATACTAGCAGATTAAATATAAAAATAGGATCGGATGCAATAGGAGAAGTAAGTGAGTTCTGTTACTTGGGAAGCAAAATTACAACCGTTGGCAGAAGCAGGAATGATGTTAAATGCAGAATAGCACTAGCAAAAAGTACCTTCATGAAAAAGAGAAACCTTTTAGTTTCAAATATTGAACTAGGAATTAGAAAGAACTTCTTAAAACTCTATGTGTGGAGCACAGCACTTTACGGTAGCGAAACATGGACTTTAGGAATACCGGAAAGAAAGAAACTTGAAGCATTTGAAATGTGCTGCTACAGAAGAATGCTGAAAATTAGGTGGACAGACAAAGTAAGAAATGAACGAGTTTTGGAAATGATGGGTGAGAAAAGAAGTTTATGGAAGAAACTTACAGGAAGAAGAGACAGGCTGGTAGGTCATATTTTGAGAGATGCTGGATTGGTTAATTTGTTAGTGGAGGGAACAGTCGAAGGTAAGAACTGTAGAAGTAGACAGAGATTAGAATATATGAAGCAGATAATTGAGGACGTGGGTTGTAAGGGGTATGTAGAAATGAAGAGGTTAGCACAGGATAGGAAGGGATGGAGGATTGGATCAAAACATTATAAAGACTGACGACAGCAAAAAAAAAACAAAAACAAAATGTCATCACTGTGATACCGCCATCGTTTTCTTCATACAGTTCTTGTCCATCAATATCAGATGTTTCCCTACTATTATATGAATGTGACAATCAATAAATCTAACTGAGAAATTTTTATTAGTTAGTAATAAATACTGTATA
>JARYHS010012519.1:90599177-90604177 GCA_031002005.1 Vandiemenella viatica
TATTATTCCTTATGGACGTGTGTGAGCCCACTTTTCCCTTATGGACGGGCGAGTGAGCCCACTTTTTCCCCTTATGGACCTGTGTGTGAGCCCACTTTTTTCCCTTATGGACAGCGGAGTGAGCCCACTTTTTTCCCATGTATTTCTTATGGGAGGGGCTGTGAGCCCACTTTTTCCCTTATGGACGCGGGAGTGAGCCCACTTTTTTTCCCCATGTATTCTTATGTGCGGCGGTCAGCGGACAGTTTTTTACCCATGTATTCTTATGTACGGCGGTCAGCGGACAGTTTTTCCCCCTCCCCGCCGCGCACGTGCCGGTAACTAATTGAATTAAGTTAGGGGAGCCCTAATTGAATGCGCACAGCTGCGCCACACCCGGAAGCCATCAATTATCGCTCCCCTCGCAGCTGCAGGATGCGGGTTCGTAATTGAATGCACACAGCTGCGCCACACTCGAATTATCGCTCCCCTCGCAGCTGCTGGATAACAATAAGCGACTGTGTGACTCATGTCTCCCACTATGACAGCTGCAACCGGAACACCCGGTATATTGACCGCCCATTTATGCGCTTCAGTATTTTTAGATCACAACAAATTAACGATATCTCTAACTACCTCCATTTTTACACCCACCATCTGAGACATTGGCGTTTTCATGCTTATTCATAATTGCTTCTGTCTTGCTACTAAATAAGATATTAGATTTGAACTGATATAAATGTCACCACCGAGGTTGGTGGTGTAACGGTTAGCGTTCTGGCCCGCCCGGGTATCCAGATTTGGGTTTTCCATGGTTTCCCAAGTCACTCCATGAAAACGCCTGGATGCTTCCTTCAAAAGGCCGTGGCTGAATTCCTTCCCATTCCTTGCCCCCCCATCATTTCCCGTCTATAAAGACATCGCTGTTAAGAGACATTAAAAATAAAAAAAAAACACAAGTTATCATTGTGTTATAGTCTAAATTACGAGATACCACTTCCTGAACTATCAACGGAAAATAACCTTCTGGTTTTTCCAATACCTTTCTTTTCTTCCACAATACCTTGCAAAATGTGTTCTACAACAGCCGATTTTGTTGGTTGGCCTGGTCTTGCCTATCACTGATGTTCTTTATTTATTACTAGCTGAGGTACCCGGCTTCGCTCAGAGAGTTGATGTGAGATAGTGTAGTAATTGTAATAAAATGATAAACATTAAAATGTAAGAGGTAATTTTTTTTTATTGAAATCATTTTCTAACTTTTCGAATACTTGTTTATGAACACCATTTTTCATTTTGTTATCCGGGGTATATATGTACAAATTTTTATAATTTTCTACTCGATAGTATAGACCGCGAGAGAAGCAGGAGTCTTTGGGGTTGATGCCGCAATGTTTTAAAGTTTGTCTTTGCGCTGTGTTAATTGTAAAACTATAGGCTAATTTGATTGGAAATTGCGGTCTTTTCAGTAAAGATCAGAGTTATTCTGAGGATTAATACTATGTGTTTCGATTCTGGAGTTTCCCCCGGTCATGTAATGTAGAACTTTCTGTGGAGGTGCTTCCAGTGGTGGTGATCGAATTTTTCCATTCATGCAACAGAATCCTGGTGTTTCTCCACTGAATTTTTTCGCGTTGCAAAATTGTTAGATGTTATCCATTTTTTCCGATTACGAAGTGGTTGTTTTTGTTATTTTGTTTTGTCGGGTCGTAGTGGAGTGCTTCATTTTTCAGGTTATACTGTTTACTTGTCCTCGTCCGCGCTTCTCGTAGGGTGATATTTTCATGGGTGGCTTGCGCCCGCAGTCTTCTATTATAAGATTGTGTCGCAATTCTTGATTCTTTAATTCGTTCATTTCGTTGTGCTTCTCACGGTGCTCATTCACGTTCGCTGAGAACATAAACGTGCCTCGCGCTCTTCGACTGTTTCGTTGATTCGCTGTTCTTTTTTGTTTCGTTCGTTGGCAACGTAAACGTGCCTCGCGCTTTCGTTTTTTTTCGCTGTTCTAGAGGGCGAAACTTCCACCCCCTTCTATCTTCAAAATCACGCCCTTGAGGTAAAAATCAGAAACCTTCTTCATGTATAAAGGTTGAAGGTTACCACCATTTAACCCCCTTGATCGTACCGGGACTCGTTTTTTAGTTTTAGCGGCACGCACATTGTACGCTTACTTTTATAATATATATTGATTTCGATATTATTTCGACCTGCCGAATCCTTTAACGAACTACTTAGTTTCTCAGTCGTAACAGCCTTACCTAAGGACAGGACTGAACACGTGAAATGATTGCAGCAATAACGAGCATGATTCGTGAGATGCAATGTTGTGGATTCACATTCGGGAGGACGTGGGTTTGAATCCCTGTCCCGACCATCGAGATTTCGGCTTTCCATGCTTTTTGTGAAATTACTGCATTCGGTGCTTAAGCCATCTGACGGGAAAGTGAAAAGTCCAGGATTCGAATCCCGGTCTCAGCTGCGATTTTCAAAAAAAAAAAGCCCTTAACATGACTTTCACATATGGCACAACTTGGGTCGTCATGTAGTTACGCCTTAACACTTCCGTTGTTCGGTTTCAAGTTTAAACTGTAGGTTCTCTACACCCTGTTAAGTTCAAGTAGGCTAGGATAGAGGCGGTATGCGCAGGCAATAAAAAACCCTGGTCATAATGACCAAACGAGCCATTACTCCGTACTTCAGGTGAATGTTGGGTTGGTTCCTCCAAAAGACCATGCCTGAATTCCATCCCGATCCTTGCACCAGTCCTATCACACCTCGTGATCGGTAAAGATCGGGCCTAGCATTTGGGAGGGTGTGGGCTCGAATCCCCGTCCGGGCATCCAGATTTGAGTTTTCCATGGTTTCCCCAAATAACGCGAGGCGAATGCCGGGATAATTTCTTCATTTTCCATGGCAGAATTCCTTCCCGTTCTCAGTCGTAACAGCCTTACCTAAGGACAGGACTGAACACGTGAAATGACTACGGCAATAACGAGCATGGTGGGGTGAGATGCAATGTTGTCGCTTCACATTCGGGAGGACGTGGGTTGGAATCCCTGTCCGAACATCGAAATTTCGGCATTCCATGCTTTTTTTTTGCGAAATTACTGCATTTGGTGCTTAAGCAATTTGACGGGAAAGTGAAAAGTCCAGGATTCTAATCCCGGTCTCAGCTGCGATTTTAAAAAAAAGCCCTTAACCTGACATTCACATCTGACACAACTTGCGTTGTAATGTAGTTACACCAGAACACTTCCGTTGTTTGGTTTCCAGTTTAAACTGTAGGTTCTCTACACCCGGCTAAGTTCACGTAGGCTAGGATAGGTGCGGAATGCGCAGGCAATAAAAACCCTGGTCATAATGACCAGACTAGCCATTACTCCGTACTTCAGTTGAATATCGGGTTGGTTCCTTCAAAAGGCCATGTCTGAATTCCACCCCGTTCCCCTGCACCAGTCCTATCACGCATCGTGATCGGTAAAGATCTGACCTAGCATTTGGGAGGGTGCGGTTTCGAATCCCCGTCCAGGCATTCAGATTTGGGTTTTCCATGGTTTCCCCAAATAACGCGAGACGAATGCCGGGGATAATTTCATCATTTTTCCATGGCAGAATTCCTTCCCGTTCCTCGTCCACTGTCCTTTCCCCCGCCTCTAAAGGCGTAGAACCATAAAAAAGAATCGCATGTGCTTTTATCCAATTCAATATAACTTTATAGGCAGGTAGGTGATTTCACTGCAGGTCTATATATTCGTCCTCCTTTCAGAGGTACTTTTTTCTTCCTGGTGGGTGGGTTTGTTAACGTTCGGGACTACCATGTGGGAGATGGAGGGTTCGATTCCCGGTCCGCATGTTAATTAGTATCTGTTGTAGTTTAGACATACAAATAGCCGTTTATCGCCAAGAGTCACTGTGGACACTCCGACAATGACAAAAATAAAACGCGTTTAGTGGTGTTTGTTCCTGTAGCCAGGGATGGTAACGCGATGTATGTGGTGGGAGTTCTACAGGTTTATCTGCTCGAATACCTGTGTCAGTGATGTATACTCATAGACCCTCCTAAGTTACCACTTCCCATTCTTGTTGAGGGGTGACTGTAAAATTCTTGAAATACAGATATTTGCGCGGGTACAGCGAATGCGTGCCACAACTTCACAATAATTGTTTGTGCATTGAAATACGGAAAAAAAGTTTCTACTGTAATGGCAGTCTCTAGGTAAAGTGAAAAACGTGGCCATTTTTTATCAAAATTGCTAAGTTTTTCGCCTGGAACCATTTGAGGAGACCGAAACGCGTTTGTGAATAAAGTTGGTTGCACACGAGTCAAATGTCTCAATGGAGTTATTTGAGGAAACTATGGAAAAAACCGAAATTAGTTGTTGTTTTTTTTGCGTATTCCGCGAATTTCCTAAAATAGTAGTAATTTGTCACACACACAAAGTGAATACCGAAACCATGCCACTAGTTCACAATAATTGTTTTCAGATTCCCCATACGGCGTCATCATAAATTGCATTGCTCCATACATACAATTTGCAAATATTGACAAGTTGACTAAGCCACTGGTGGATCGCATAACTCACTTGCACAGCCAGTCTGCTATAGGTAGTTGTAAATTTCACAACTTATACTACGACACTGAAGTTCTATCTTCTACCTGAATGTAAATGATGTATTTGGAGATGATTTTTTTTTCCTCATATCAGGTTTTTTTTTCGATGATGTCATGGCTGTTCTTATATCTCTGTGTGACTGAATTACATCTGGTGCATAGGCCTGATATAGACTGAATGTGACTGTGATTCGGTATGATATGCTGGGTCCACATATCAACATCGGTTCTGCTGGTTTGAACGGTTTCATAATGTTTGCTTGCACCTACAGAAATTCGGTCTACGAGATAAATATATAAAATTCTTTAACTCTACGAATCCCTACAGGTTAAAAGAGTATAGTAGGTTTAAAATGCGCTTTAAATAGTTGCATAAAACGGAGTAGAGAAGTATCTCCTATCTCGTTGA
>JARYHS010012519.1:90606677-90669657 GCA_031002005.1 Vandiemenella viatica
CGTTTCGGTATTAAGGCTAGTGTGCAAGTAATGAAGCATCATACCACCACACGAACTCATTAACAAATAACTCGAAAAAAGGAATTTATTAATGGAAGGTGGATAAAATAAAACAAAGTGAATAATTTTCTATGAGTGTATTATTCACACTTTTTACATCCATGTAGTATCCAGGGTTATAATTCTTGTAATTTGGGTATCTAAACTGAGGATTGGAAAATTCATAATGAAATCAGTATAGCCTCAGTGTAGAAGGTCAACGAGATACTTCCCTACTCCGTTTTATGCAACTATTTAAAGCGAATTTTAAACCTACCATACTCTTTTAACCTGTAGGGATTCGTAGAGTTAAAGAATTTTATATATATTTATCTCGTAGACCGAATTTCTGTAGGTGCAAGCAAACATTATGAACCGTTCAAACCAGCAGAACCGATGTTGATATGTGACCCAGCATATCATACCGAATCACAGTCACATTCAGTCTATATCAGGCCTATGCACCAGATGTAATTCAGTCACACAGAGATATAAGAACAGCCATTGACATCACCGAAAAAAAAAAAATCAATGATATGAGGAAAAAAAAAAAATCATCTCCAAATACATCATTTACATTCAGGTAGAAGATAGAACTTCAGTGTCGTAGTATAAGTTGTGAAATTTACAACTAACTATAGCAGACTGCTGTGCAAGTGAGTTTTGCGATCCACCAGTGGCTTAGTCAACTTGTCAATATTTGCAAATTGTATGTATGGAGCAATGCAATTTATGATGACGCCGCATGGGGGGAATCTGAAAACAATTATTGTGAACTAGTGGCATGGTTTCGGTATTCACTTTGTGTGTGTGACAAATTACTACTATTTTGGAAATTCGCGGAATACGCAAAAAAAAAAAAACAACTAATTTCGGTTTTTTCCATAGTTTCCTCAATAACTCCATTGAGACATTTGACTCGTGTGCAACCAACTTTATTCACAAACGCGTTTCGGTCTCCTCAAATGGTTCCAGGCGAAAAACTTAGCAATTTTGATAAAAAATGGCCACGTTTTTTCACTTTACTCAGAGACTGCCATTACAGTAGAAACTTTTTTTCCGTATTTCAATGCACAAACAATTATTGTGAAGTTGTGGCACGCATTCGCTGTACCCGCGCAAATATCTGTATTTCAAGAATTTTACAGTCACCCCTCAACAAGAATGGGAAGTGGTAACTTAGGAGGGTCTATGAGTATACATCACTGACACAGGTATTCGAGCAGATAAACCTGTAGAACTCCCACCACATACACGCGTTACCATCCCTGGCTACAGGAACAAACACCACTAAACGCGTTTATTTTTATTTTTGTCATTGTCGGAGTGTCCACAGTGACTCTTGGCGATAAACGGCTATTTGTATGTTCTAAACTACAACAGATTACTAATTAACATGCGGACCGGGAATCGAACCCTCCATCTCCCACATGGTAGTCCCGAACGTTAACAAACCCACCCACCAGGAAGAAAAAAGTACCTCTGAAAGGAGGACGAATATATAGACCTGCAGTGAAATCACCTACCTGCCTATAAAGTTATATTGAATTGGATAAAAGCACATGCGATTCTTTTTTATGGTTCTACGCCTTTTAGAGGCGGGGGAAAGGACAGTGGACGAGGAACGGGAAGGAATTCTGCCATGGAAAAATGATGAAATTATCCCCGGCATTCGTCTCGCGTTATTTGGGGAAACCATGGAAAACCCAAATCTGAATGCCTGGACGGGGATTCGAAAGCGCACCCTCCCAAATGCTAGGTCAGATCTTTACCGATCACGATGCGTGATAGGACTGGTGCAGGGGAACGGGGTGGAATTCAGACATGGCCTTTTGAAGGAACCAACCCGATATTCAACTGAAGTACGGAGTAATGGCTAGTCTGGTCATTATGACCAGGGTTTTTTATTGCCTGCGCATTCCGCACCTATCCTAGCCTACGTGAACTTAGCCGGGTGTAGAGAACCTGCAGTTTAAACTGGAAGCCAAACAACGGAAGTGTTCTGGTGTAACTACATTACAACGCAAGTTGTGTCAGATGTGAATGTCAGGTTAAGGGCTTTTGAAAATCGCAGCTGAGACCGGGATGAGAATCCTGGACTTTTCACTTCCCCGTCAAATTGCTTAAGCACCAAATGCAGTAATTTCGCAAAAAAAAAAAAGCATGGAATGCCGAAATTTCGATGTTCGGACAGGGATTCCAACCCACGTCCTCCCGAATGTGAAGCGACAACATTGCATCTCACCCCACCATGCTCGTTATTGCCGTAGTCATTTCACGTGTTCAGTCCTGTCCTTAGGTAAGGCTGTTACGACTGAGAACGGGAAGGAATTCTGCCATGGAAAATGAAGAAATTATCCCGGCATTCGCCTCGCGTTATTTGGGGAAACCATGGAAAACTCAAATCTGGATGCCCGGACGGGGATTCGAGCCCACACCCTCCCAAATGCTAGGCCCGATCTTTACCGATCACGAGGTGTGATAGGACTGGTGCAAGGATCGGGATGGAATTCAGGCATGGTCTTTTGGAGGAACCAACCCAACATTCACCTGAAGTACGGAGTAATGGCTCGTTTGGTCATTATGACCAGGGTTTTTTATTGCCTGCGCATACCGCCTCTATCCTAGCCTACTTGAACTTAACAGGGTGTAGAGAACCTACAGTTTAAACTTGAAACCGAACAACGGAAGTGTTAAGGCGTAACTACATGACGACCCAAGTTGTGCCATATGTGAAAGTCATGTTAAGGGCTTTTTTTTTTTTTTTTTGAAAATCGCAGCTGAGACCGGGATTCGAATCCTGGACTTTTCACTTTCCCGTCAGATGGCTTAAGCACCGAATGCAGTAATTTCACAAAAAGCATGGAAAGCCGAAATCTCGATGGTCGGGACAGGGATTCAAACCCACGTCCCCCCGAATGTGAATCCACAACATTGCATCTCACGAATCATGCTCGTTATTGCTGCAATCATTTCACGTGTTCAGTCCTGTCCTTAGGTAAGGTTGTTACGACTGAGAAACTAAGTAGTTCGTTAAAGGATTCGGCAGGTCGAAATAATATCGAAATCAATATATATTATAAAAGTAAGCGTACAATGTGCGTGCCGCTAAAACTAAAAAACGAGTCCCGGTACGATCAAGGGGGTTAAATGGTGTGGTAACCTTCAACCTTTATACATGAAGAAGGTTTCTGATTTTTACCTCAAGGGCGTGATTTTGAAGATAGAAGGGGGTGGAAGTTTCGCCCTCTAGAACAGCGAAAAAAAAACGAAAAAATCGAAGTGCGCGAGGCACGTTTACGTTGCCAACGAACGAAACAAAAAAGAACAGCGAATCAACGAAACAGTCGAAGAGCGCGAGGCACGTTTATGTTCTCAGCGAACGTGAATGAGCACCGTGAGAAGCACAACGAAATGAACGAATTAAAGAATCAAGAATTGCGACACAATCTTATAATAGAAGACTGCGGGCGCAAGCCACCCATGAAAATATCACCCTACGAGAAGCGCGGACGAGGACAAGTAAACAGTATAACCTGAAAAATGAAGCACTCCACTACGACCCGACAAAACAAAATAACAAAAACAACCACTTCGTAATCGGAAAAAATGGATAACATCTAACAATTTTGCAACGCGAAAAAATTCAGTGGAGAAACACCAGGATTCTGTTGCATGAATGGAAAAATTCGATCACCACCACTGGAAGCACCTCCACAGAAAGTTCTACATTACATGACCGGGGGAAACTCCAGAATCGAAACACATAGTATTAATCCTCAGAATAACTCTGATCTTTACTGAAAAGACCGCAATTTCCAATCAAATTAGCCTATAGTTTTACAATTAACACAGCGCAAAGACAAACTTTAAAACATTGCGGCATCAACCCCAAAGACTCCTGCTTCTCTCGCGGTCTATACTATCGAGTAGAAAATTATAAAAATTTGTACATATATACCCCGGATAACAAAATGAAAAATGGTGTTCATAAACAAGTATTCGAAAAGTTAGAAAATGATTTCAATAAAAAAAAATTACCTCTTACATTTTAATGTTTATCATTTTATTAGCATTCTTAACCGTAATGAAATATTTGTGTTGAATGTAGTCAGAAGCCGAGGGTAATGTCAAATTAAGCCTGCTGGAAACTTCCCAAATTGAAACTGCATAGAAAGCGAGAGCGCGTAGAGAAGACGTAAATTTAACGAAACAGCCCGCCACGCATACGACGAAGCCCCGACACATTGCCTCCGCGCGTTTTGTACTAAAATAATTTTCAATGGAGCTCACGTTACAAGCGTTCGTCCTCATTAGAATTTTTACTAGAAATTCTTTCACCGTTTGAAATAAATTGTTCACATCGTACGACAAGTTTTTCCCTTTCCTCGACTCCCTTACGTATAAAAACTGTTCACTTTGTACCTGAAACATTGCTTTTTTTTTATTGCTTTACGCCTCGTCGACGGCTAAGGTCATTAGAGGCGAGATGGGACTGGGGACAAGGAAACCATGGAAAACCCAAATCTGGATGCCCGGACGGGGATTCCCACCCGCGTCCTCCCGAATGCGAGGCGAGAACGTTAACCTTTAACCCACCACGCTCGGTGAAACATTGTTCTCATTTCTTCTCCCAGCATCAGTCCTGGTCACATCGATGTATACCTTACATATACCACGACTCTTTACCCACATTCCTGTCTTCCAAAGACAACTCAGCTCCTTTATTCATACACATTGTTTTGGTCTAAGTTGACAGCCGCAAACAAATCTAGCTGTTCTACTTTAACCCTCTAACTACTTTATCTGATACACATGATGAGGGTCCCACATAATGTAGCAAAGGCCTTACAAAGGTTCTGTAGTATGTGCAGAAAGCAAACATTTATTAAATACTCCATGTTGCGAAATTTGTAGTATAGTGTGAAATATGAAACATGTATATGTGGTAAAATGTTAACAAAGCTAAAATATCACTAACGAAAAAATGTGGAAAATCTCATGCATACGAGATGTATAGTTAGGTTTTAATTGGTCCAATTACAACTATTAGCATAACCACAGATTCTCATGAGAGTTCGTCTGTCTGATGGTTTTTTGGTCAGTTATGTTTGTGTGTGAGACCTAGTATGAGTATGGGAGTTATGATATTTGTCTGGCTGCAAACTGACGCCGGGTGGGGCTGCAGCTGCGAGGGAGCGATAATTAAGGGCTTCCGGGGTGTGGCGCAGCTGTGCTCATTCAATTACGAACCCGCATCCTGCAGCTGCGTGGGGAGTGATAATTAGGGTGTGGCGCAGCTGTGCTCATTCAATTACGAACCCGCATTCAATTAGTTACCGGAACGTGCGCGGCGGGGGAGCGATAATTCGGGTGTGGTGCAGCTGTGCGCATTCAATTACGAACCCGCATTCAATTAAACTCCCCTAGTTCCTCGGCTCCCCTCCGCTCCAAGGCGTGAGTCAATTAACATTAATTAAGGCTCCCCCGCAAATCAATTAACATTAATTAGTCTCAATTAAAATCAATTAAAATTAATTAAAATCAATTAGCCTCAATTAAAATCAATTAAAATTAATTAAAATCAATTAGCCTCAATTAAAATTAATTAAAATCAATTAAAAATCAATTAAAATAATTAACATTAATTAAAATCAATTAAAATCAATTAACATTAATTAAAATCAATTAAGGATCCCATGCAATTCAATTAAAATCAATTAAGGACCCCACGCAATTCAATTAAAAAAACAAGATGGCGCCGCCTCATCGTATTGACACTACTGATATCATTGGAAGAAATTCGAGGTTATGTCCAAAATTTAATAGCTGAGCAACTACTACCAAATTAATTGCCATAATACATACATTAATCTTGCTTTTCGAAGCATTTCTTAGTTTAAAAATTATTGAAAACTTTGGTAGCTGAAAAAACTTGGATGTGCTTTTCTGTTAATAAAAGCAACATAAAAAACTTTTAAACACTTAAATTACTAATCTTCTCTGCTGTAAAGACGAATGCCAATTGTCATTCCGGTTTAGGATAAATTTCAATTTAGTTAAAATTGTTTTGCCGAAGAATATACATTAAGGTTTATTTGCTTTTTAGGTATTTTACTGATCACTTTCGTTAATGATTTTTATTTATGTTCGATGTACGTGAGTTATTAAGTTATTTAATGTGGATATCAGACCAAATATGTTACCGAATCGAGTATTCTGGCAATTCATTTCTTCGGAGTTGTTCAACTGTTTAATAATACGGTATGTGGAAGTTCTCTGGCCGTTACAGATACTATGACCAATGATTACATTATGAGTGTTTGCTCAGACTCAATGTTAGCTTTCGAAGCAAACAGGAATTTTTTAAAAATGCAGAGAACTTTAAGGGTTAAATACAAGTCAAGTTTGTATTTTAGGAAAGGCTCAGTTTCACGTAAAACCAATAGGTATGTACAAGTTACCGTTATTAGTCAGAGATTGTAACTTTGTTGCCTGAGATAACTTTGTGGGCGTGAACAAGGAAGAATGTAGAGGAAAAAAGAGTGAACTGTGATGAAGTAGAAGAAGATAGTTGCTGGATGAATAGGAAACATTGGAGAGGCTATTTACCAAAGAGGTTCTGGCTACCTCCAGAGATAATGTTGAGCTGCATCAGTCGTTGTAAACTTTTGTATGACACCAGTGATTTACCAGGCTCAAGTCGCTGCAAGATGACTCCAGATCCCGTCTTCTCGACGGAGTGTAGGTTCGGGATGATCCCAGATTAAGGGTGAGTCACACGAGGTGGGGGAATGGGGGAGAAAGAGACGCTGTTATTTGAGGCAATATACGGAGAAAAACATGGACACCAGTGTGAGTAATGGGCGGTGAAGAGGAAACGAGGGGCAGCGCGATAAACGAATAACCTTCACGCTGAAAGAGAGAAGGGACAAGCGCCTTTATTGGTCCGCGTGGCACTCATGCTGACGAAGGGGGAGCGAAGGATACATGCGATATTAAAATACGTTGGAGTTGAAGGAAAGCCTGCAAGGGTACACTGTGAATAAATAGGGTTCGTAACTTGAATGAAAAACGAAACGCGTATGAATCACTCATTCGCTTAGCGTCATGATTTCTGAACCCTTAACTTAGAAATTTATAATTGTAATTTAGTTGAATGTAAAATTTACAAAAATCATGAGGCTGAAAATAATTATAGAGAAAAATAACTTAAAAACTGCTGGAAGCCCCTACAACTAGGACGACCAAAAAGTGATATTAAAATTTCATGCCTAACTTTCTACTTGTACTAGGCGATGACCAGACCAAACTGTAAAATAGGCAGAAACATTAAAATAATACGCTGAAAGATTTGGCCAATAAATATCATTTAAAAAGAGTAGTTTATCTACTCGAATTTCCTCGCTGAAAAATTGATCACAAAATATGAACAAATTGGGAGATTCCCATACTTCAAGTACTTAGGCGAAATTCTCGAATCCACAGGGGGAGAGGAAATAGTAAAGAACATTCACATGCAAGAGCTTGTGAGAGCCTACGGTAGAAGCTACAACAAAAAATGTTTGTCCATAAATATAAAAATCAGGCACTACAACACGATTATCAAACCTGAAGCCCCATATGCCAGTGATATTCCACAGAACAGCTGACCTGGAAAAAGAAAGAGGTTTTATGGAAACATTCACATGCTCCTAGCAGCAAGACTCACGCGAAAGATTGTGGCCTACGTAGAACAACTGAAAACTATGCCTTGGCTCCAGCAAGTTAAACAAGACTAAGAAAAGGCTCACATAAATTCATAAGAAATTTTGGACAGAAACGCATACCGAAAAAATTAACAAATGGGAAGTTCAGCCTAAGAGGCCAGCGTCAAAATGGGCTGAAGAAAGGAAGAGAATCCACGGTGAAAAAATGAGAGCTGCATGGAAAATTTAAAAATAATATCAATGATCTGCATTATCCGATAGGGTCCAAACGCACATAGTAATAATAGTAAATACAGAGATATTAGTATGCAGCTGAATTTTTTTTACTTAATCTTCATCAGTATCATTATCGGCATCCCATCAACACTGAAAACATTTGAATATTTTTACTTGACTTTTTGCAACGAGTTTTTGCGGAAAAATCATAAAAATATTTCAGCTTCCTTTATTTCCGAAATCATGGATCCGAAAATTCTTTCATAAATATTATTAATATTTGGTCTTTTAAAGAAGACATGAATACCATTGTGATTGTTCTGGAATTTATGATTTTCGTAAAAGAATGAGTAAGTTCGATTTTAGGCACAAGGGTGTGGGAAGATTCTCTTTTTTAGGTAAGGGTGTCAGGGATCGGAATGAGTTACCAAGAGAAATGATGAATAATTTACCGAAAACTTTTAAAGAATTTAAAGATAAAATTTGTAGAGGGCAAATGTAGGTGGGTGCAGGATAGGGGGAAGATGGGTGTGTAGGGAAATTGCCACCGGAGCCTGTGTTCCATTGCAATTAAATTAAATTAAAGTTTACAGGAAATAAATTTACCGTAAATGAACCGTTTACTCTATTGGGTTCTGGAATAACAAAAGTTGTTATAATAACTAAGAGAAGTTCTATCTCATGATTTCGCAAAGAAATGGTAGCTTCATTACAGAACCATCTTTAATTATTGCAACGCCAGCAAGGGTTATAGCTTTTGCCGAGGGTGAACAGAGAGGGAGAGAAAGTTAGAGAGATAAAATCGTGGCTGGTAATGTTGTATTCAAGCTCTAAAGTCAGCTTATTCAATAAAATTTGCAGTTAACTACGTTTAGAGATTTCAGCTATCAACTAACCTCCCTTGTAGCCCCTAATCACAGTTAACTTTGTTCCTCTCCTTTGTGTTCACGTTTATTTACATTTGATATTCCCTCCACTCAGTTTGTTCCCCTCGGAGTTGCTCACAGCACTCCCTACAATGGAGAACTGTCAAATTTACCAAGTCAGTATTGCCAGCCTGTGCTATCTAATGAACTCGCATATCGTCACTGACTGAGAGTAATTACTTAAGCTGCTTCATCCCTTCTGAAAATTCAGCTAATAACTAATATATCGTCAGGAATGATTACGACAGTAACGGTTTTTTAATTGCAGAACCGTCGGACGAATTTCTATTAGCAACGTTGATTGTTATACAGCGGGGGTCCCCAAACTTTTTACCCCGTCGACCCCTTAATACTATATTTGCCTTCTTATCGACCCCCATAAGTATTTAATAAAAATATGAAATCATATATGGCATTTCTGATGCTAAGCAATAAGGAGGCCTGCATAACAACTCAACGAAATAGTTTATAAAATCCACCCAATAAAATTAACGGAAAAAGAGATACTTTCTACTATTATTATAATCTCAAAAAATAGGAACAAAACTATGGATAGATGGAATAAATTTCTAATAAAGACCTGCCAAAAAGAGCAGATGGTTGTTGTAATGTTTTAACTTGTCACATAACGATGGATCCACCTTCCTAAAGCAGTCTTCAACTCTCAATACTGCAACTATCATCACCTCTTGACAACCACCTTACCTCAGTGAGCAAAAGTAATTGGCTGAAAGTTTCATCATTTACTTCACATGACTTCACAAACAGACGAGAATTGAGAGGATGAGCTTTACTTTTATTTATTGACCTGATTTTTAGTAGAATATTCCTATTTTTTCCTATACAGTTTAATTGATCCTCTTTAGTATTAATCGACCCCCTTTCGACCTCTTTGTATTAATCGACCCCGGGAGATCTCTTATCGATACCAAGGGGTCGGTATCGACCACTTTGGAGACCCCTGCTCTACAGAGTAGTTTGCAATTTAACTCAGAACTGTTATACACGATCTACTGATTATAGATTATGCACCATCACACCTCGTACACCGCTGTCAAATTTCTGTCAACCCCCAAGCATCATTTCAAAGTCTTAACGATCCAAGATGGGTTACTGGTAGTTAACAAGACGTGATATTGAATGCCATTAATTCTCGCTGTCTTCTTCAACACGTTCAGAGAATTATGCTACTCTCTAACAAACATCAGGAATAGGTATTTCTGAAACGTTGACGTGTGTATAAAGAGAGATTTTTTTTTATTTGGATACCACAAAATAAACCAATCACTTATTTCAAGAGGTAAGATTCACGTATTAAAACAGTACATCAGGCTTTTGCTGAATACTTTGCTGCCTGCTTTAAGTATCACATTATAACTTAAATGCCTAATATGTTAGCAAACATGTCACGGTGCCTTATAATGTCTATAATAATTTTTCTAGCCATCCAACTGCTTTCATCGAATGTTCTCATAAAAATCTTCCTTGACAACTATGAAGAAAAAAAACTTTTAGAATTACGTTTTATGAATACAGTAATACAATAAAAGTATCGGAGCATTAATATTATGCTGTCTTTGCATCACGTTTATTCGCAAATAAGGCATGTGGAAATATCTGGGTGAAAATCTCTGTGGGACTACACGGGTTTGTATTTTATGTGGAATTGGTTGGAATCGTTTTTCACTATCATGAACCATTATACTTTTTTGCTCTTGCTAGCAAATGAACTGACGGGTATAAAGATCATATCATAACAAACTCCGAGCAAAGAAAATCGTATCGAATTTTACGTCTTCCACTTGGAGGAAAAAAAGACGAACGAGGCCCGCATCTGTCGTCCTTGGTCGGCGATGTTCGTACCCATATGTCTGTGTAACATTTGGTGGAGTCTGACCCGAGGGGGGGATCAGACCATCTGCTGCCGTCCATGGACCATCCACAGACGGCGAGCGATCGGCGTACCATCTGCCGGCCGGGACTGCAATTAGTGGCCCGGACCCGGCGGGGGCATAAGTCACGACTTGTCAGGTAGGGGCAGCCATGGGTCCATCTGGCAGACAGACACGTCGCAAGATGGATCCGTCGCCCACCCACCATCCGCTCCGTCAACCGTCTGCAACGCTGGGAAAATCTCTGAAACAAATGAAGATGGTCATGCTACGTGTCAAATCCGATAACCAGTTCTCCACTATAATATAGTGGAGAACTGGTTATCGGATTTGACACGTAGCATGACCATCTTCATTTTTATGTAAAATACCCATTAACTCTAAATTTTATGATTTTGAGAACCTTCACACTTCTCTATAGGTTCACGTTGTTCTTCCATTATGCGTACTCTAATAACAATTTTTTTTTATACCTTGTTGCTTCTCCGAAACTTTTACCATTATAAAATGGAACTATGAATACAGGGTGATTAATTAGGAATGGTAATATGTACAATATTGAGTAAAAAAGTTCTTATAAACATGTATCCGATTTCCATTCGTTGGAATGTTATGCACAAAATAAACCTCAGAAAATGATCAAGAAAACACAAAAAACTTGTTGAAATAATTTTTACATGCAAAAACAGAAAGATGTTTTAAAAAAGCTTAAATCTCACCATACACTTTGCAACTCTCTTCGCAACAGTACTAGTAGCTGTTCAGAGTACGTCTTGGTGTACTTTAATGAGGGTTTTCGAATATTTAATTTAAACTTTTGTAAAATACACTTGTGTGTTGCATGAATAAAGTACTTCAATAAGTTATTTGTGTGCTCTTTATCATTTTCTGAGGTTTATTTTACGCATAATATTCCAGCACCTGTATCTCCAAAACAAATGAAAATCGGACACATGTTTGTATGAAATGTTTTATTCAATATTGTTCGCACTACCACCTCCTTCAATATTTAACATTCCTCCTGAATCACCCTGTATACTGAGCAAGGTCAAAATCTTGGCAGATCACAGACTTGAAGGCATGACAGATTGAAAATTTTACTTTACCAGTAACTAATCTACAACAGTACCTGGTGGGTGAGCTTTCAACTTTCGGTCATGGCATTCGAGACATGCGGATTCGATCCTCAGTCCATTTATCCAGATTACGTTTTCTCATTATTTATCACACTCACTGCGGACGAGTGTTAGGATAACTTCATCATAAAAATCCATGGCAGAATTCCTTCCCTATCTTCGTCCCGAGTAGTGTCATGTCTCTAATGGCCTTGACTTCGTTGAACCGTAAAGCCCTCATTTAAAAAAGAATCAATAGTACCTTCTGTCTTCCTAATATTTGGAAAACTTCCGTGCTTGCTTGTTTGTGTCCCTCAGGCCATACTCATTTAGTAGTATCACTACCATAACCGATCCATTGCCTACAGGCTCTGTCTCTCCACTCCCCACTTCTGGAATGTTTGTCTTCCTGACGTCTTGCTTGATTGCATCAAGCCACCTGAATCTTGCGCGTGGTTTGTTCCTTTCGAAGAACCCTTCTATCAAATCTTGGATGAGATCCTTGTCATTTCTCACTGCATGACAATACCACCTTAGTTTTTGTCCTTATACTATCGTTACTATATCAAGAAGCCAGTACAAATCTCTTAGGTCTCTATTGTCTCTTCTTCTTCAATCCCATCTTTAATTGGTACAAAATTTGTCTGAGAATCCTACTTACAAATTTCATAAATTTTTTCTTCTTTGTTTGATTAAAATACATTGTTTGGCACTATACAATACTACTGACAGTGTTATAGTCTTGTATATGTTAAGTTTTGATGTTCTTGAAAGTAATTTTGACTTCAATATTTTCCTTATGGCAAAAATATTTTCCTGACTGTGTCTTTTACAGAAACTCCTTTTCCTTCATGTATTTCTTGTTCAAAAAGCCTCCAATGTAGGCCTATTTAAAATCTTTCCAAAACTACTCCATCTATATTTTTCACACTAGACTGTATACTATGGCATCTACTAATATGAAGATGTTTTGTTTTCTCAATATAGATCTCCAGTCCTGCCTCCTTGATTTCTTTCACTAGCATCTTCATCATGTCTCTTAGCTCCTTATTACTTTTCTTATTAACACTAAGTCAGTCGCATAAGTTAGTATATTCACTTTACCGACTACATGTAATCCTGTTTCCATTTCAACCACTTTCTTTGTAACTTTTTGCAGAGTAAGATTAAGAAGTGGATAAAAGACTCCTCGTATGAAGCCTATCATTACCTCAAAAGGTGCTAGTATTTTCCCTTTCATTCTGACCATGGATTTAGATCCATCTACACAAATTCTGGAATGTCAGATTAACTTTTATGGGATCCATGACTTCTTAAGTTCAATCCACAGCGTCATCTATTGAATACTACCATACGCTTTTTTTAAATCAATAAATATACAATATTTCTTCTCCGCAGTGAACTCTAAGCTTTGTACGAGTCAACTCATAAAAGCAAGTTACTTCTATAGTCCGCACATTTAATTAACTGGCTGCCTCCTTTCATTCTTTAGGAATTTTCTGCTGTACTGTTTCTTTTACCTCTTTCAGTATCTCAGCACTTATACCATCTATTATCGGGGCATTTTTTCTCCTCATGACGTAATTCCTTTCACCACATTTTCACTAATCACGTGTGTACCGGTATGTAGAAGTTCTTCAAAAAATCGACTCTACTTTTCTAGTGATTTTCCATTCTTTGTAATAAGTTTTCCATCAATGTCTTTAAAGAGGTATACTCTTGGTACATATACTTATTCATTGTGACATTGCAGGAAATTGTATGCGTCAAAACATATGAGGATCTTAAAAACGAGATGGAACTGCCAACATTCAGCACACAAGGACCATATAATTATGGAAAGTTAAAAAAAAAACTTCTGAACTGTATAGTATAGAACCGTGCAGATATCATGGTTCGGAAGACTGAAAACGACTGAAAAGCCAACAAAATGTAATCATCATTAAACTGGTACACCTCGTGATTTTTCCGTCACTTCAAATGGAGAATGTAAAAGAAATATGAGTATATTACGTACTGATAAGATGTGAACACGTATGTGTTGTTTCGGGTTCTGTCAACTATAACTATAACTATAACTATAACTATAGTGTGTGTTACTGCTTCTGGTATGTGAGAGGCTAGTAAGCTCCTTACGGTTTTGTACCCTCTGCAATCATTAATCCCGGGACAGGTTTGTTTATACTCACAGTCCGTTCCTTCTGAAACAGGCAGAGGAGTAACGATGATAAGAAATTCGCAGCCAGTAATGAATAAGGAATTAAAGCAAGTCTACATACTAGTTCGTTTTAATATTAAGTTATTTTTTTTTTACCCATCTCACAATCATTAAACACATTAGACACGCGTTGTGTCCGCTACTACAGCTACAAATTATGACAGGTTTTATTATAATATCAGTATTATGAGAAACATTTTTATCCCACGCTAAGATTATTTCGTCAAACAAACATTAGCACTAGTTTTTTTCGTGTCACTGCATTTAAATTTGGATTCACGATATCATTTAATCAAAACACCTTTTTAAAAGAGACTTACCGTCAAATGTGCTGGTCATACAAGGAAATGAAGATGTAAAAAAGCGATTATCTCAGTCAGAAATCGGTTATTTATCGCATATTGATGTGGCATTTGAAATGGGATCATTTCACTGTATAATCATGTACTTTTGATAGCACTTGCAGCGCTAATTGCTTTCGAAGGAGTTATTCAGTTTATCATAGAAAACATTTTCTCATTTCCCTTCATTCCTTGTCATCTAGATTGAATTGAGCAAACTTTACCCTTCCTGTTACCATTCTGAGGTAAATCTCTTTATCTCCGCATACTTTTTACATTCCAGGTTCTCTGTTACCTTCTACATAAATCACGATGCTTGTCTTCACCTACATTTATTCCCTTCCATTATCACCTTTCACCAACAAATTAAAGTATTACTCCCGTTGAAATGTTATCTAGCATTTTCTTTCTTTCTTTCATAAATTTCTTTCACAAATAATTCTTAGAATAACTGTTTCACCAGACCACTCAATTACTAATATACTTCTATGGCACTCCGTTTCTGATACTACAGCTTTTTTTTACCTGGTATTATCCTTATGTTCTAGTTGGATTTTCGTTAAATTTTGTGCTCCTTAAACACAGTTTCAAAAGTCCTTTCTGAATTCCAGGACAATGATTCGTTTCAAATACAGGAGTTGGAAGAGGTAAAAAGAAGGGTTGCTAGATTAGTCTTTGAAAATTACCGGAGGACACAATTTTTTTAAATTTTTTATTTATTTTATTTATCAATCTTGTTTCATGGATCCCTGCTGAGGAAGCACCTCTGGGATGTGAAACATGTCATGGTTAATATACATACATACAATATGAGTCATAATCATAGTAATAAACAATTATATGTTACAAAGAAAAAATAAAGACAATAAAATAAACATAAATTTTTACAACTGTGATTTGCAAAAGTCATATTGAACACAATTAATTGTTTTGTTAAAATTCTTGAATGGAGTAGAAGGAGTTGCCAATAAGATAATCTCTCAGTTTTTCTTTAAATATATCTTTATTTTCTGCAAATTGTTTTATACCCTTGGGAAGTTTATTAAACAGATGTTATTATTTTATTATTTTTTTTTTATTATTGCAGCTATATCGATCCTTTTTTCAGGATGTAGCCTCTTTAAGCCTAATGAGCTATATATTAGAATTTAATTCTACATAGTGTTGCTGTAGTTCTTTCCAGGCCGATCGATCCTGAGCCGCCCTCTTCCAGTTCACGCCTGTAACTCGACGTATATCCTTATCCCAGCGATCCGGGGGTCTTCCTCTGGCTCTTTTCAGGTTTCTCGGTATCCAGTCCAGCACTACCGTAGTCCATCTTTCATCTCTTTTGCGAGCAACATGACCGGCCCATTGCCATTTTTGGGTCATGACTCTTTTTAAGATGTCTGTTACTTTAGTTATTGAACGGATGTGCACAGCCCTTTTCCTGTCTCTTCTTGTAAACCCTAGCATTGCTCTTTCCATACTTCGCTGGGCAGTTCTCAGTTTTTGCTTCGTGTGACTATTTAGGGTCCAAGTCTGGCAGGCATATGTGAGGACCGGTAATACACATTGTTCAAATACCTGTTTTTTAAGATGTATTGGCATGTTCGATTTAAAAACTATGGAATTTCTTCCATATGCTCTCCAGCCCAGCTTTATCCGTCTGTAGATCTCAGGCTTTGAGTCACCATTCATATTGATCAGTTGGCCAAGATAGATGTACTGATCTACGAACTCAATACCAGAATCTTTCATGTCCGCCTTGTCTTTATCTTTTTCTGCCCATTTGTTTTGCATGATTTTGCTTTTTGATATATTTATTTTAAGGCCCACTTCTCTGCACGCTGTCTCTAGTTCATTTATCAGTTCTTTGAGCTCTTCCAGACTGTTTGATAGTAAAACTATATCATCAGCGAATCTTAAGTTGTTGAGATTTCTTCCATTTATTCTCAAACCTCGGTTTTGCCATTGGATTTTTGACATTGCCAACTCTAGGACTGATGTGAATAGCTTGGGGGATATAGAGTCTCCTTGTTTTACCCCTCTTTCTACTGGGAACTCTTTGGTGACTTCAGCGATGTTGACAAAAGCAGTGGAAGTGGTGTAGATGTTGTACAGTAAGTCAATATAGCCGGGATTCACTCCTTGTTCTAAAAGGGCTTGCATGATTGCAGAGTGATGGACTGAATCAAAAGCTTTTTCAAAATCGATAAAGGCCAAACAGAGGGGCATCTGGTATTCATTTGCTCGACTTATTACTTCGTTGATGACTTGGATGTGATCTACTGTGCTGAATCCTGACCTAAAACCAGCCTGTTCAATTGGTTGCGCTGTGTCCAAGGTGGAACTGATGCGGTTATTGATGACCTTTGTAAACACTTTGTATATGACAGGAAGAAGGCTGATGGGGCGGTAGTTTTTAATATTGTAACGACTGCCCTTTTTGTATAGCAACACAATCATTGCTTTGTTCCAGCTGGATGGGATATTTCTCTCTTCGAGGCATTGTGAAAACACCTTAGCTAGGTGTCTGTAAGTTTCTTCTCCAGTCAATTGGAGTACGTCAATAGACAGGCCGTCATAACCACTAGCTGATCCTTTTTTCATTTCGTTCACTGCCCTTCTAACTTCATATGGGAGGACTTCAGGAATTGGTGAGTCTGGGCTTGATGTCATTAAAGGATTTTCATCTTGCTTGCTGTATAAGGACTGATAGAAGTTCCTGATATGAACCAATACTGCCGTTTTGTCTGTAATACGCTCATTATCATCATCTAAAGCTATTATTTGTTTCTTTCCTATCATTAATCTTTGTTTTGCTTTCTTATAGCCTTTCTTGTTCTCTATAACTGATCTGACCATGTTTTCGTTATATTTCTTAATGTCAGCTGTTATTTCTTTTCTAATGGTCTTGCACAGTTCAGCATATTCAATTAGGTTTTTTTCAGGTTTTACTTTCATATTCCTCCGTTTATTCAGGAGAGTTTTTGTATTATTGCTAATTTTACTTAATTTGGTGGTTTTAACAGTTCCTGCAATTTCTATGGCTAATGTGTTAATAGTTGAAGCTAAATTTCCATTGGCGGTGGTAGCTAGTTTCTCCGATAGTGTGCGTTGAAAAATGTCTTTCTTTTCAGTGAGATTGATTATATTTACTGATGTTTTATTGGTTCCTTTTATTAGCTTTCGCCTTTCCTGTTTTACGCAGATACTAAGTTTCGCTCGGACCAGCCTGTGATCACTTCCGGTGTTGAATTGATTTAGAACAGTGACGTCTTGAACAAAATGTCTGCTATTGGACAGGATGTAGTCTATTTCATTTTTAGTTTTGTGATCTGGACTTCTCCATGTCCACTTTCGACTTTGATGTTTTTTAAAAAATGTGTTCATGACGTGCATTTTTGTGTGCTCTGCAAACTGCACAAGTCGTTCCCCCCTGTCATTCCTAGTTTGTATTCCGAACTTATCGACCACAGTGTCTCCTTGTTTCCTGGTGCCTACAATAGCATTGAAGTCTCCCATAATAATCTGGAAATGGCAGTCTTTGCCTCTTTCATGAACACCTTCATAAACAGATGTATACCAGAATAATTAACTCCTCTTTGTACTAATGACAGAGATGTTTGTGGTTTGTGCAAGTTATTTCTGCTTCTTGTATTGAGATTGTGTACCTGTTAATTAGAAGTAAACAGGTTACAATGATCTATGACAAAGCACATGAGAGAATATATATACTGAGAATTCATTGTAAGAACACTGAGTTTTTTAAAAAGTTGTCTGCAAGAAGTTCTTGGTTTTACCCTACACAACATCCTAATAGCTCTTTTCTGTGCTATGAAAACTTTTTTACTTTGTGAAGTAACTGAAATGATTGAAGAGCTGGAATGGGATTCGTTGGAGGATAGAAGGAGGGCGAAGAGAGTCATGAGAGTGCACAAGGCGTATATTGATGATGAGCGTGGAAAGATATTGGTAGAACAATTAGGAGAGATGCGTGGAAGGGAAAAGATGTCGCTGACCAGAAGCCGGCATTCGATTTCAGGCATAAGGATGTGAGAAGATTATCTTTTGTAGGTAAGGTCATCGATTGGAATAAATTATCAAGGGAAATGGTGATTAATTTACCAAAAAAGTTGAAAAATTTAAATTTCAAATTACCAGAGGGAAATAGTGGGTGGGAAAAAGAAAGTAGAAAAATGGGTTTTTAAGGAAAGCACACCTCAATTAAATTAGTTAAAAGATTATAATATATTTCTCATTTTGACGAAAGCTCTTTTCGTTAATGATACTTTGGAAATTGTTTTCGTCTCCCGCTTGGTTTAAATTTTATTTTTTAATACCTTAATACTTATACTTCACCTATATTTTATTTTTGAATTCAGTCTGTTTATATTTTCGTCATATGTATTGAATTTCATGAAGTTTGGGTTATTATATTTATATTTAAACCATATTACTCACCTCATTCGATATTTTCTCAGTATATTAATTATTTACCTGCTAACAGTGTAATACCATCAGCAAACCGTGACATGTTTTATCTTGAATTTACCTCGTACCATTATCTTCTCCATTCGGACCACAAACGAAATAAATTATGGTTTTTCTTGATCCGTCCTTGTAATATTGCATGGTAATCGTAAGCCGGATTTGTTTCCTTTGTTACCAGTTTTTACCTAACCTCAAATTGATGTACAGTACACTGTGGCCTCTTCCACCTTTCTTTATATTTTTCTTCTAGTTATTTTAATTTTTAAGAAACTTGTGATATCAACCTTATACGATAACCCTAAAATTTGACAGCTTTTTTTTTATTAGAGTCGATTCTCGTACTGCCATAAAAGGTTTCCATGGTTTCCTGAAATCGCCCCACGCAAATGCTGTGATAGTTTCTTCGAAAAGCCGTGGCCGAATTCCTTCTTTTTTTTATTACTTATAGCTTTACGTCTCGTCGACGTCGAGGTCGTTAGAGGCGGGATGGGACTGGGACAAGGAACGGGAAGGAATTCGACAAGCATCCCGGCATTCGCCTGGAGTGATTTGGGGAAACCATTGAAAGCCCAAATCTAGATGCCCGGAAGGGAATTCGAACCAGCGTCCTCCCGAATGCGAGGCCAGAACGTTAACCGTTCACCCACCACTCTTGGTGCCGAATTCCTTCTCGTTCCTTTCCTCTAATAACCTCGACGAGGCGTAGAGTCATAAAAGATTAAAAAGGAACCTTTAATGTGGATGATATAAAAGCGTTGTAACATTGAGTGGGTGGGCAACTTCCGCGGTCTTTGTCGATGTTATCTTGGTTGTCTAGGTTGAACCGCGTCAATTTATCGAAACGTAACGTTTGGGCCATCATCTTTTGGCCTTCTTCAGAGGACTCACAAAATGATGGCCGCGGTTCAAACTGGACAACCAAGATACTCGTAATATGGCGTTGTAACGTTATTGGAGGAACTGAGTGGAGCTCTTTTAATTCAACTCGACAACCCTCACGTATATTCTCAAGATATCTTATGATCTTAATATTGTTTGTGCTCTAATCTTGAAAAACTGTCAAAGGCTGTTGTCAAAACATGATCCACTACAGCATCAGTATCAGCATTTTCCTCTACTTCCGGTAAACAGGTTATCCCCGGCTTATAGTTTTTCTGAGTATTCCTTACATATTTCGCATTTCTTCTATGACTTTGATACATCTTTTTATTTTATGTTTGTACTTCTTCTAAGCTGCTGGTAATCTGTCTACAAGTAATATATTTCCAACCGTCTTACCTAGCGTGGTGGTGTAACGGTTAGCGTTCTGGCCTCGCATTCGGGAGGACGGCGGTTCGAATCCCTGTCCGGGCATCCAGATTTGGGTTTTCCATGGTTTCCCAAATCACTCCAGGCAAATGCCGGGATGCTTCCTTCAAAAGGCCATGGCTGAATTCCTTCCCATTCCTTGCCCCCCATCCTTTCCCGTCTCTAAAGACCTCGCTGTTAATAGACATTAAGCAGTTAAAAACATAAAAGAATTCAACCGTCTTTTTCTCTACTATCTACTTGGAGTCTGATTTAAAAACGCGTCATATCCTTTTCTGGTTGATGTATAGAGACGTTGTCTGCAGGGAACATGGAAGCAGCTAGAAAATAGAGGGTTGTACGCCGCTTGCGGGATGTTCATTGCGTTACACTGGATCACGATCGCGTCCGAGCCGGGCAAATGTCCGTTACACCTGCTGCACGAGTGTGCCTCATGACGACCGACTGCAGGCACAAACGGTGAAAAAGGACGAGTGCAGGCCTGAAGCACGGTGTGGTCCGTGACTGGGCAGGTAGTAATTACCGCGGGCCCTCTCATTAGGGACAAGGACTAGACTCACCGACAGCGCTCCTCGCGCGACTTGCTTACTCGGCGCTACCGGTCAACTGACAGACGACATTACAGATTCCATAGTCTACATCTTCATCTACATATATACTCTGCATTTCAAAAATATTTTGGCTGGCAGAGGGTGCTAAGCACCAATCCTAATTCTGTCACTCAAATCCCGAACAGAACGAGGAAAGAAGGAAAGAAGCATCAGTACGGCATCTTATTTCTCTAATCTTATCCCTCCTGTCATTGCGACCTACAGGGGCGGATCCAGGGGGGGGGGGGGCTAGGGGGCTCAAGCCCCCCCCAAATGTACCTAGGCCCACTCCCGACATTGTAATTTTGGAGCAACTTTTTTTTTTTGCTCTACGGATTCGCGGCCCGTAGAGGCTGTTCCCCAAGGCCGACTCAAGCCCCCTCCCCCCCCCCCCCCAAAAACGAAACTCCACTGAAGGCAAGAACTCTGAACCAAAATTCACTCAAGCTGAAAATCCTGGATTCGCCCTTGGTGACCTAAATAGGTTGGCGGAATAAGTATTTCATTGCACTCGTAAATTAAAGAATTTCGCATATTCTCCAATAAATTCAATAGAAACGACGTCGTCTGTCTGCCAAACAATCTATGTATCAATTCTGTGACACTTTCTAATGGACTGTAACTAGCAGTCACGAATCGAGATGCACTCTTCTGTACTTTCTCTAACGTGTCAATCAATCCCTTGCGATACGGTTCCCGAATTCCACAACAGTAATCCAAATGCGGACGCACTAGTGTTTTGTATGAGCATTACAACTTCTCAAAATACGACCTATGAATCGTAATCTAGAATTAGCTTTGCCTACGACGGAAGTTATGTGCAAGTCTCATTTCATGTTGCTTTGTACTATTCGCCCAGATACTTCAGGCAATCCACCGTATCAACAACAAAATTGTTAACTTTGTACTCGTGAACAAACCGAGTATTTTTGTTACTTATTTGCACTTTTTTCCATTAAGTGTAAGCTTCCATTAATGGCACCATTCCGATCGCGCTGAATTTCTAAACAATCGTCAGAGCATCTTATTTTGCTACAGATAAGTGCATCATCAGCAAATAATCGCAACCTGCAGTTAACGTTGTCACCGAGATAGATGTGGTCCTATTACCATTCCTTGAGGAACGCCCGAAGTAACATCACTTTAGAAGAGGCTTCCCCGTCAACAACGACATAGTGTGATCGACCAGTTAGAAAATCGCGTATCCATTCGCACATCTGATCCGATATACCGTATGCTCGAATCTTCGCTAAAAGTCGGTTATGTGGTACAGAGTCAAAAAGCTTTCTGAAAATCCAAGAAAATTTATTCAAATTTGGGACCTGCGTCAATAACTTTCATTACGTCAAGACCAAGTAATGCTACTAGAAAATACTGAGCTGCGCAGAGATATTTAGTTTAAAAAATTTACAGTGTTTCTATTGGCTGCGCTTTCTGCCCCTGTCTTAGCCGCCTTAACCTAATCCTTTGGTGCTACCAGGTACAGAGGACTTACAATTTAACGTGGATTCCGAACTACGGAAGCGTTGTAGCGTACTTCAAATTACGCAGCAAACTGTGCAAGAGGTAAAGGTCGGGTTAAGAGACTATTAAAATCCCCGCTGGGTCAGAGTTTCGAACCAGGGACCTTTCGTTCGCCAGTCAGACACCTTAACCACTGAGCCACCAGACCATAACAGATATACTCTTAACATCAGCATGTCGGCAATGCGAACTAATAAGATTTTACCCATCTAAAAATCGCCCAGTACGTTTAAAGAAGTTTTCACTTTAAAAACTAAAAATCTAATTTAGTCCACAACCCGGTGCATTTAGGTTCTGTAGGTCCCTAGGCTATAACTGTGGTGCGGGGCTCTTATATACATAAATAAAGCAATATCGATTACATATTATTACATTAATGCCAAAATTATTATTCTCGTATCACAAACATCAAAATACACAGTTAAATACATTGTGCAAATCAACAACCTTAAACACACTTAGCCCAGTACTTCGCAACTTAAATTGCATTGTGTGTTGCTTGAAACAGGTCTTCGTTGTTGCAGGATGATGGGCACATAGGGCACTCGAGCATATGATTCATAGTTTGGTCTTCACCACATTCGTACTTAATACTGGTAGCATCAGTATAACCCTATCTCACTAGGTTTTCCTTGAACCTGCCCACTCCTGTTCGCAATCGATATAAGGACCGCCAGACGTTCCAGTTCTCGGCATGACCAGGTGTTAAGCGCTCTGCAGTGATTCTGAGATGTTAGGAACCTTCATTTTCCACAACTGTGCTCTTACCTTTTCAGGTGATCCAATTAGTTCTCGTGATGTTCTCAGGAAGGTTTTCCTGGATTTGAGTACTGGGCTGGTGGTGTATGGCCGTGCAGTGAATGAGCGTTTTCCCGTTCTACTTTGTTCGCAGCCACTTCTCTCCGGATACTGGGTGGTGCAATACCCGAAGACTGATAATGCCTATCAACTGGGTAGGCATTAAGCAACCTGTCACTAGCCTACAGGTGTTATTGAGGGCTACATCCACCTGTTTGGTATGAGATGGTAAGTACCAAACTGGGAATGCATATTCTGCAACAGAGTAACAAAGGGCCATTTCCGATGTACGTATAGTTTGTGGTTGACTGCCCCATTGTGATCCAACTAGTTTGCGCAGTAAGTTGTTTCTTGTAGAGATGTTCATTTTGCAATTCATGCAGTGCTTCGTATATGTGAGGGTTCTGTCGAGTGTCTCTCCCAGATATTTTGGGGTATTACATGTCTGCAGTTCGATACCTGACCACATTACTTTTAACTTACAATCAGTGCAAAATATTGGATAATGTAATGACAGTAAAAATATAAGGAGGTAACATACTAAATAATCGAAAGTTCTAAACGTGTTTTCTGTATCGTTTCCGAGACTGAAGCGAACGAGCTTAGCAAGTGATGCTCCCACGTTCAAGTTTTCGACTGATGATCGACAGATGACGTGCTGCCTACTGTAGTTGTGTTGTTGCTACTAAACACCGTCAATTAAACCACGCGTAATTACTAACTCAAAAGTGTTAATAACAATATGAAAGAGTAGTCCTATATATTATGATAAATAATAACTAATAACAATAAATAATAATTAAGAGACACCTTCAGACACAAAGTAGACAAATGGGAAGTTATAACTGAGCAACCAAAACAAAAACAGTACAGACCAAAGTGGTCGGAAGAACGCAAACAAGCTTTCTCGGAAAGAATGAAAGCCTATTGGAACAACAAGAAGAACTCGAAGAAAACTTGATTCAGTCATTTGCTTACCGTCTTCCATTTATTGGGAGAATTCGCCAATAGTAATAATAATAATAATAATTAAGATCGAAAAAGCCTGCAATAGAGAAATATTAAAAACAGGATATTGCTTATTAAACACGTCTGACAACAGGAAGGCAGCGACACAGCTGTTTTTCCACAGAGCTCCACTAATCAGAGCCCTCTCAAGCCAAACAATTGAGATTCCTGAACGCTGAAATAAAATTTTGAAAAGAAATAAAAAATGACGTAGGACAACAAATTACTTAAATAAAAACGAATTAAAAAAAAATAGAATTAATATGAATTCTAAATACACCAGTTTCGTTTATAAACGAATGTAATAAAATACTTAATTTCAGACAAAACATTAAAACTTGGACCTCCGACCATTACTCGCTATTTACATCGTTTACAAAATGAATTTATCTTATCTAACCTTCCGGACATGGTTCGACGGAGATTTCAATCTACATTCATACGCCCCGACCACAGCAAACTGCAATCTTATTTTATAAGTCCTCATCGTCGAGGCGCAAGGTTGTTACTTTACGGTATAGAAGCAGTGGAATGTTATTTTATAATACCCTCGTACTTAAAAGGTTTGAACTGCGCATGTGCGAACATTGTTTCCGGTTCTTAGGAGCATTTCAGAACTTTTGGTGCTAAAACCGTTTCGGAAATAGGTTACTTTCTTTGCACATGTTTGATTATGTGACATTATTAGAATACAAGAATATACATGGCGACCGTGCGGCTGTGATCGGTAACTCAGAAGCCGTTATGAAGCGGCAGGACTGAACGGTTGTGCTGGGGCGAAAAGCCTTAACTAGTATGAATGGACTCGTTGAAAGATGTAATAGATTAGCAGTTATTTCGAGGAAGTTGATTAACTAGGAAAGTGCATTCTGAAGATTTTTGTGTTTTGATTACGGAAAATTATAAAATAAACTGCAATTTGCGGAACAACATGTTGTCAATTGGTAACATTGGCAGGCACCTTTCATTGGAACTGAGAAAGATGTTTTTATGGAGTGAAGTAAAGTTACATAGCAAGTTACAGACGGGGCTATCCGTCCAAATCACAGGTGACGTCACAAGGTACAACGGGACCGGACACGATCACAGGATCCCACGTAGCAACCGTCCTGACTGCGGTTTATAGGCAGTTCTCCGCAGCAATCGTGGTGAATGCCGAGACGGTCCACAATCTACACATTTCACTAACAAAAAGTAGACGTTCACTTTATACATAATAAGTGGACTTATGAAAGTATGTCACATCACATCTGCTAAATCATAATTAAATTCTGCTGTATAATAACATATCCTTAATCATATCATATATTATCTTTTCTTAATGTTAGATTTACAGAATCATCTTTGCTTTGAAATGTAGTCTTCACGGGTTTTCCGCCATACTACGTTTCATCGATACGCCGTGAAAGCCTTCGATCTCACATCTTTGCTTTGTTTATATAACGTAAACTTTCAAATTGTATACATAAGACATTTGTTTAATGTAATGTGAGTGTGTAGTTGTGAGTTTCTGCGATGGTGCATTTTAAGACACCTTGAAAACGTAAGTTTACGTAGATAATTATTCCCACATCAACTTAATAACAAAATATTTGATGTAGTACAACACTCCACAATTTTATTTACAGGAAAACTCCATAAGGTTTTCTTATGTATAGCAGAAACAAACACAAGCACATTAAAATGTATTTTATATTGCGTTTGAAAATGGGAATTAGTTCTTGAAACGCGTAACGCACAATGTAAATAAACGTCATTAAAGGTAACTGTGTTGCGGTTGATTATTTGCTTAAATAAAAAGTAGACCTAACTCACGTAAAACATAGTTATACATTTCCTATACAGATGACAACACTTCACTTCCTCCATTTATACGTACTATATTACGTACTATTATACGTATTAATACGTATTATATCTAATAATTTTAACGGTAGAGAAGCATGGAAATTGGAATGGATAGCCTCAGCCCCATCAGAATGGCACTCCCTGTTCGATAATCAACAGGCACTAAATGGACTCGACCTTCCTCGCAGCTCTTAACACATGGGGAATGAGAAATCCACTAAATTGCGACTGTGGTGAGGAAAAACACACCATCCGTCACGCGACCTTCGATTTCCCACTTCGAGCCTTCAGGGGATCACCGATAGACTTTACAGATATTTCAAATGAAGCTCTAAATTGGCTGCACTATGTCGACTTTGAATTTTAATTATAATTTAATGTTACATTTTTATTAATATGAAACAATTGTATATAACTGTGTTATTGATAATGTGCTGTGGCCATACGATAAATAAATAAACGTACTATCACCGGGAAGTACGTATAAAATGCTAGACGTCAGCAAAGGTATGCGTCTGTAAAACCAAAGCTACACATTTGACGATGCCAATGATGAGTAAAACTTTTCAAAGGCTGCCAACCCTTAATATTGGGAAAAGTTGGTGAAGAAGAATATGAAAAAGAAGTTTCATGTCATACCCATGTCTAAGCGTAGGCTATTGTTATGAAGGGTGTACGCCTCCGCAGCAACCTTGCGAGAAAGCGCTATTCCCAGTACGGAGATAATGCAATATTGTAGTATTGCAGCTGATTTCTAAGTAGTTTGTTTTTATTTGGATCTGTGAATTCCTGGATTACTTATACCTCAAAGCTGACTCTGTAAATCAATTATCACGAATTGTTTAGCAACTAAATCATGCAGTTATTATAGAAACTGATTATTTTAATTTTTAATAGCTTGCCTGTGTGACATGTTACATTATATACATTCACTGTTTGACAGTTACCAACACTAAAATAATTTCTAAAGCCATTTAGAAGAATCTAAATCGGATATAAATATCCACAGAATTACTAGACTTGCTGATGCCTAATGGGGCGTCCATTAATTACGTGAGGTCAAATAGGGTGGGTGGTGGGAGGTGGGTCGACAGAAATATCACGTCATTTTTTTTATTTCCTGTAAGAATAGTAGAGCTAAAAAGAAGGTCTTCACACTACTTCGGACGTCGATTCCACGTTAGGTGGGGGTCTGACCGCCCTTGATGAACAGGAGAGTTAAAAAATAAAAAGAGGGGGGGGGATCTAATTTAATTTAATTGCAAAGGAGCACACGTTCCGGAGGCAATTTCCCTACACACCCAACTTCCCCCTATCCTGCACCCACCTACATTTGCCCTCTACAAATTTTAACTTTAAATTCTTTTAACGTTTTCGGTTAGCTATTCATCATTCCCCTTGGTAACTCATTCCAATCCCTGATACCATTACCTAAAAAAGAAAATCTTCCCACACCCTTGTGCCTGAAATCGAGTGCCAGCTTGTGGTCATGGTCATCTTTTCCCTTCCATTAACTACTTTTCACACCTACTGCAATATCTTTCCATGCCTCATCGCCAGTATACGCCCTGTACACTCCCATGACCCTCCTCATCCTCCTCCAGTCTTGCAATGAATCCCATTCCAGCTCCTTTATCACATCTGTTACTGATTGCATTCTGCGATAATATCCAGAAACAAATCTAGCAGCCCTTCTTTGCACCTTCTCCAAATCCTGTATTTGATACTCAAAATGTGGGTCTCATACTACACTACCATATTCGAGCAATGGTCTGACCAAAGTTTTGTAACCCAATTCCTTTACTTCTCTCGTGCATCCCCTCATCACTCTCTCCAACAAGTGCAGGATTTTGAAACCTTTTCCTACCACTTGTCCAATGTGTCCTGCCCAGTTAAGCTTGTTATCTAATGTAATGCCAAGATATTTACATTTCAAGTCTTCAACAAGCAATTTTTTTCCCCCGCCTTATATACATACGTAACCTTTTGATTTTTATTTGTGTATCTAATTAGCTGACTCTTCTTTGCATTTATCTTCATCCCTTGTTTACCAACCCAACTAGATATCCTATCCAGATCACCCTCCAACTGTTTACAGTCCTCTATCGTTTTGATCCTTTTATACAGCATTATGTCATCTGCAAACAATCTAATTTCAGATAGTAAACAATCAACACAATTATTCATTAGAATAATGAATAGCAATGGTCCCAATACGCTATCCTGCGGCACTCCCATTTTTACTTCCACTTCCTTTGATATCGATTTCCTACCCTAACTTTCTGTTTTCTACCTTTTAAAAATTCTTCTACCCAGCAAATCACTTTCTCATCCACTCCAATAGTTTTTATCTTATTTAATACCATTTTGTGGCTTACCCTGTCAAACGCCTTTGAAAGATCTAGTGCCACAGTATCAATATGGCCTTCCTTGTCCATTTCATTTGAAATATCTTGCATATATCCCACCAACTGAGATTCGCATGAATATCCTTGACTGAACCCATGTTGCCTGCTTGAAAACCACTTACGTTCCTCACATACATTTCTGATGTGGTGGCATATCAATCTCTCCATTAATTTACCTACCACTGAAGTCAAACTGACTGGCCAGTAATTTTCGACTCTATTTCTCACCCCTCCTTTATGTACCGGTACACTTTTCCAGTCTTGCGGTAAGCAGCAAGTATCCAGACTCAATTTAGATAATATTTCAAGATAAGGTACAATGTCACATCTCCGGCTATCTTTAAGATATCTGTAGTAATATTATCTGCACCAGCCCCCTTATGTTTTTTCAGCTTGCTTATTTCCTTCATGATTTCTTCAGGATGAATTTCAAATTTTTTAGTATCTTCATTTCTAATCGTATTGATAAGCTCGTTCTCCGAATTAGACCTTCCCGTTCCTGATTCATTGTCCCACCAGATCTCACCAAATCTTACCAAGGGGGGTCCATATTTCCGAAAAAACCCGCACGTAATTGATGGGTGCCCCCTAAAATGCAATTATAATCCTATGAATGATAAATTTTGAGGGTCTCTTTACAGGTTTCTAGAAAAATCTGGATGTCTTCAGTTCACTTCCAAAACACGAAGAAATTATACAAACATTGGAATCGAAATTAGCATCCTGACAAATGCTTGCAACAATCTGACGGTAGCCTGCACACATTGGTTGTTGCCTCATATAGTCGCTCTGGCGTTGCGCTTCGTTCTGAGCGCCTTGCTCTCCACCATACAGAACACCAGCTGCAACAGGTGGTTTTCTGATTAATGCAGCGGGCTGCACTCGAAGCGTGAATACAACGAAATTAGCGCTTGGTAATAACACGCAACAGTCTGGGAGAGGCGGGAGAGAAATATTATCAGCTAAACGGCGGAGCAGGGTGCGTTTCCCCTACTTGTAGGTTGAACTGGGTATTCCGAAACACTGTAATTAGCAACAACGAATTGATGGTTATCGTTTGGATTTCTGAATAAAGTCGACTGGAGGTTGGTATATAAAATTAAAAGTTACTTTTCAAATGTTGAATGAAACACTACTTCATTGGCGGTTCTGTCTGAAGCGATGGAACTGACGTCGGCTATGAAATAGCAGTATCTATCAATTCAGTCATTCACCAAGGATTATATTCCACCGAGTTATTCAAAGATTATTCTAATTTATGGGATTAAACTGAAAGTTTTCTATTTAAGATTTGATAGGTGAAGCTTTATAATGCATGTGAAGCTTTAAGCGTAAATTAAATTGATCTTAAATACTATATTACAAAATTTGTGAACACCTCTAGATAATTTCCTGCGAACATATATCAGTATATCATTAATAAAAAAAATAGGAATAATATTGAAATATATGCATTTTTTTGATTTCAAGGGTTTTCGTCTTTCTCTGTTTCATGGAGGCGATAAGTTCATTAATTACTTTGGGTGCAGTTTATGTGATGTGAACATGGTAACTTGCATTAATAATGAATAAACGAACGCGAAATTATGTAATTAATTACTTTGTATTTCATTACAGTCTGCTGCTTGTATTAATATCATTTTGGCTTTTACTGAATACTCGTACACCAATACATGTTGCTCGTCTGATATTTTTAAATCGAAATTTGAGTGGTTGGTCTCTACGTTTTGGTACTCTTCTTCTTAAATTGAACTGAGCTTGTTAGCTGAGCCGTAAGGACCGGCCTGGCATCAAGAAACAGTAAACAAAATTTTTATTTTGTTATCTTTATTAATTGTCGGATCGTTTTATGACAAGAAAAGAGTAGTTAATGAGATGAAATGGATGTTTTTGAAAAAGCAGGAGCAAATAGAGTCTCAGAGTCTTGCAGAAGATGCAGACAAATCGAATTATTGTCATAACCTACCGGGTGTTTCAAAAATGACCGGTATATTTGAAAAATCAATAAAAATTAAACGGGCAGCGATAGAAATAAACCGTTTGTTGCAATATGCTTGGGACAACAGTAAATTTTCAGGCAGACAAACTTTCGAAATTAGTTACAATTTTCAACAACAGATGGCGCTGCAGTCTGGAAAAATCTAAAGTACGATATTTTCCACCATTTTTTCACAGCAAACTTGCAATCTGTGAACAGCACACGCTTACAGCAGAAATACGACTTACAGAATGGCGAAATCACAGACTGCGTTTACTTCTATATCTTTCAAATCACCTGCAGCGCCATCTGTTTTTGAAAATTGGAACTAATTTCGGAAGTTTGTCTGCCTGAAAGTTTACTGTTGTCCTAAGCATATTGCAACAAACGGTGTATTTATATCTTTGCCCGTTTAGTTTTTATTGATTTTTCAAATATACTGGTCATTTTTGAAACACCCGGTATATTCGAATTATCGGGAATGGTGAGCAAATGTCAGGCGTGTGAAAAATCGTAACGTTGTGAGCGTGGTGGCGATGATGAAACTATAAAGTGAACCAGGTCTTGTCCCACCGCAAAGGTAATATGGGATATCGTACTGTGAATGATTGTAGTATGTAATTATTATTATGTGAGAATGCAAATAGCAATTTAGGGGGAGAGGGCTTAAGTGTTGCCATCTGTCTGCGATTCGTGGAACTTATGTTCGCTATGGTAAGTGTATTTTTGTTTGTGAAATGGGTAATTTATGAGGCTGAATTTGGGAACCGTACCCTCATTCACCTAGGTGATTGTGGAAGAATTCCTGAAACTCAACCTCAATCCGGACGACCGGTACGGGCTTAAGGATTCGAACCTGTTATCGTTGTACCTACCCGATTCATTATGATGGATCCTTAACGCAAAAAACCACACTGGCGGATCTGTATTTGATTATTATAGATGGAAGAATTTTTATTTTGTTGTTGATCTTGGTGATTATTTAAATAACCAAAGATTGAGGAATCCTGAAGTAAAAGTTCCACTCTTTGTTATTACTGCTCTATATGACTATTTGTGAAAACTGTTGAATACCCTGTTTTGCACCATCAATCCCGACAACAAGGAAACCTGTTTCCTTACTGAACCTACTCATTTTACTCTTTTCACTGTCCATAGGGCCGGTTTAAGGCTACCACAAAAACCTCAGTCGCGGGGGGCCCCTAGCTTGAGGGGGCCCAGCCACGATCCCCTTCAAAATTTGTCCTTGGAAGATTCATATGAGATACATTGATGAAACACTCGGCGAATTTTGTACCGTTCAGCTAATACTCAATAAACTGCTGGCCCGTTTGTACACAGATTTAGAGAAAACTCAGTCCGTCTCTTTATTCGTTGTTTGAGCTCTACACACAGATTATCTATTTATCATTTGTGTGTGTGTATATAAAGTCACAAAAATTATCAAAAGTGTAGGCAAAAATACATCTAGAAAAGAAGTAGGGGGCCCTGAAATCAAACTTCGCAGGAGGCCCCGAAATTCCTTAAGCCAGCCCTGGCTGCCGACGCAATATTCTCTTCTCTTCAGTCGGTGGTGTCAACATTCTGTAACTTTTTACAGGTAATCTATAAAGCCTTGAAGTTTGTCTTTGCTTTTTGTTTCAAAGAGAGACCCGTTTTATTGCTCTATCTGATATTTGTGTTTCCTTTTTCTGTTCAAAAGGTCTGAGTTAAGCAGTCGGTTCTTTTTATGGCATACGCCTCGTCGATGTCGAGGTCATTAGAGACAAAAAAGGATTGAGAGAAAGTAACGACAAGAAATTCAGCCATGGCATTTCAAGTAACCACTCCGGCATTCCCCTGGAGTCATTTGGGGAAACTACGAGGGAAACCACAAATCTGTATTGCCGGGCAGGGATTCGAATCCGTGTTCTCTCGAATACGAGGTCAAAGCGTTACTGCTCACCCATCACGCTTAGTTTTGAGAACTATACTTTCAACGCTTAGTGTCAGAAATAATTTAGAAAAAGTTGTTTAACTAAAGATGTACTGGACTGGTAAAGCAAAAGAAGGTATTCGTAATATACATAAAGATTTCATACGAACGCTGTTGAGAACTCAAATTGCCCTCGGTAACTGTGTGTGAGAGTCGTGTATTGTTATTTCAGTTCGTAACTTCGGGTGACTCAACTGATGCATTACGCCGTTCAGCTGACGACGAGGTCTTCGTTTCGGCACTCGTCAGTTGGCAGACGGCACGGCCATAATATTAGTTCTGGACGGACGGCAGAATGCACTTAAGTCGAGCGTTCAACATTTATAACCCATAAAAATTAATTAAATCTGTAAATATACCTCGGCATGGCAGCCGCCCGCGGTTTTCTTTCAGTCCGAAACTGCCCTAAGCCGCCAAAGTGCAGACCTCGGCACGCCGCGGCTTTTATTTTCGTTTCGTCTCGCAGTATCTCGAGCCGAGTCGTAAAGGCGGCCACGAGGACCCATTAACTTTTTCTGCTTCCTTCTCGCCCGGTCGGGCATAAATATCGAGCGGAGCAGTGAGCGAGCGGCAGAAAGAAGGGAGGAAGGCAGCAACGAGGAATGTTGGGCGCATGACGGACGAGACACGGCTGACTGTTGCCACTGTGGAGCCCGCAGGCCCCATACGACGGCAGCTGCAGCGGAAGTCTGTCTCAACAGACCTTCACACGAACGTCAGCCTTACTGACTCGCACCTCGTCATCTGGAGCGAAAATTATCATTTAACTACAAGTCATGAACTTTTCACTCAATTAGTGTGCATAAATTATCTCCCGACCGTGCCCAGACAGCCTCTGAAGAATTCCGTAAATTTATAGCATTTTCACACCAGTTGGGGTAACAGCATGTTATGGACGAAAAAAACTCAATATCGTCTCGAACACATGCCAGCTGCATCTCTTTTTTCATTTTTTTTGAAGTTAGATCTAATTAATAACTTATAACCGCCCAAAAATGATAGGTAATGATAATCACTGTTCCTAGAGAAATATTACTTAATTTATTTAGCACAGCTGCTTGAAATAAAAATTTAAAAGCCCATTCACACTAGCGGTCAGCTTAGCTCAGCTCAGGTCAGCTCAGCTCACGGGCCAGGATCAGGGCCGGCGCTAGGAATTTCGGGCCCGGGGTAAAATGGGTGACCTTTTTTTTAGTTCTACAAACTGGCCGGCCGACAATGGGCGGATTCTTGGCTTCATGGCCTGAGGGCCCCTACAGTCGGTGATGGGGCCCCCCATCAACCGGCGGGCCCGGGTACTTTTGACCCGCTTACCCCTCCCTAACGCCGGCCCTGGCCAGGATAGCATTCACACTAGCGGTCAGATCAGCTCAGCTCACGATCCAGGATAGCATTCACACTAGCTGTCAGGTCAGCTCAGCTCAGGTCAGGATCCAGGATATCATTCACACTAGCGGTCAGCTCAGCTCACGATCCAGGATAGCATTCACACTAGTTGTCAGGTCAGCTCAGCTCAGGTCAGGATCCAGGATATCATTCACACTAGCGGTCAGCTCAGCTCAGGTCAGCTCAGCTCACGGTCCAGGATAGCATTCATACTAGCGGTCAGGTCGGCGCTGGTCAGGGCAGATCAAGTCGTAGACGAGGCCCATTTCATATGAGTTGCTCACAGCAACGATGCCACTCTCTACGCTAACGTTAGTTAAAATCGCACTGTTTTTGGATAAAGAGAATAGTATCAAAATGACGACGGTTCAGGTTGAATCCAGAGTTTGAAATCGCAAACAGATCAAGAAATTAAAATTTTATCTAGTGGATTTATGCCGTGCGAGACTAGTGGTGGGAAATGTCTTTGATATTTTAGCTTAAACATTTCGAATTTAATTTAGAAAACTTAACTCCAGTATTAATTTATAACATAATTTAAACAACATATATTTTCCACAATTGTTTATAGAAGATCTTGTCATGTAGTGAATCTCAGGATGAATGAGAGGAACTTGTAGGCTAACTGTCTCTATGACGGCTAGCTGTTGAATACTGATTTTAAATTACTCAGTCACTTATAGAACACATTCAAGCTCATTAATTAAATAAAAGGTTCTTTTGCCGCGGTCGCCAGGTCGCGGTATTATTCTATCGCCGGGTTAATGAAATGAAAATAGTTCCACAATTTATGAGCAACTTCTACACACAAAACTTTATTCTAGTCATTAAATTCTGCTACTACAACCCGACTGAAAATACCACCACCAAATTAATAATTAAGATAAGGAATCGAACTTCTCCGAAGATCACAAGTTCGTGGGATACAAGAGTTTCAAATACCAACAAAATCCTCCACACTCATTAATGTTCTTTTAACACCATGCAGTCACTTAAAAAAAAAAAAAAATTCTATTTCAAATCATAAGTTCCACTTGTTACACGTCTACATAATACACTTTTCCAAGTCCGCCACAATTTCAACTGTTAGACCGAAAATGTTACTCCGTGCGACCTTCTCTGACGGAGGTCAAAGACAGACTCCTTGCTACTCAAAGATGATATATTATTAACAGATGGCGTCTGCTATAGATATTACATGGCGCAGACTCTTGTTATGTTACAAACTCTTTTGATACAAACAATAAATTCACAACATTTTTTAATTCTGAAGCAGAATCTGTACCTCGGTAATACGAAAACATGCATGTTTGAATTTATATTAAAATTTTGCCAACTTTCTAATAATCAGAAATAACATACTTTTGAAACATTTATTTTTTATTTATTACTCTTTTTATTGCTTATGAGCAGAAGTTTTTAGACGTTTGTCGCCCAAGTTGATCTGACCTGTCCTGACTGTTGCACGTTCATACTTTCGGTCAGCTCAGCTCAGGTCTTGACCGTTGTTGATCGGTGGCGGCGCGATTTTCAATTTGACCTGCCTTGCCCTGACCGGAGTGAACCGCGTAGTGTGAATGCTCCCGTTGGATTACGTGAATAGCGATTTTTGACCTAAGCTGAGCTGACCGCTAGTGTGAACGGGCCTTAAACACTCGTGCTGCGTTTTAACATGCTCCAAACACGCTTCAAAATTCATATTATATACTGTGTAACATGTGCCAAAAGTTATTGACAGACCGGGCGCCAAACATCAGAGACAATATATATAGAGACTGTTCGCTACTAGCATAAACTTTGGCGAAGTAAATGCTAGCCGCGACGCTAGCGCTCTTAGAAACAGTTCAGAGAATCACACTGTGACGTCACCTAAAAGCGGGATTTTGAGACGTTTATTACACTTTTTAAATATTGTTTTTTCTTTGCTTTTCACTTTGTTTCTTTAATTTATTTAATTATCAATGTATGCGATTTTTTTGTTACAATGCAGCAGGAGAACTGGGAAAAAAATAAAGGGAAACTGAAATAAAAAGTGTAAGTTTTCCTCCTTTTCAATTTCTATTAATTCAGTTGAAAATGAAACAGTTATAATAACAATTATTCCTTTTTAATTTTTATTAATTTATTTGAAAAATAAACAGTAATAATAACAATATTACAAAAATAAACAATCAGAAACACAAAAATTGAACAGAATATTTAGAACCAAATACATCAATATACATACACATATTACATTATAAAAATCATGAAAAGATACGAAGTAAAAACGAAGTATTTATCCTGTTGTCCCAAAATCAATACAAATCAATATTAGATGGACCAACATTTTGAACAAAGATATGATAGTTTCTCCTACACTCAAAAGAAGTTATCATATATTTTTATTAGGGAAAAAGACCACTTATGTTTGTTTGGTAGTGTTCTTGTTATGAGTGGATGCCACCTGCATTATATGTTTCACTGTGACCAATATGTTTACAGCCACTGTAAGATCTCAAAACCTTTTTGCTTAAAACATCCATAAAAAAATCATATGCCAAATATGAATAATGTAACAATTTCAATGGTCTCCTATCTACTGCTTCATATTTATCGCCGTGACTACAAACTTTGTTATAGGAAATCATTTCTACTATGTGAACAAAGGAGGTGTTACTATTTAATTGCAACAAAATATATCTCGGTTACAAATTCCTACACTTCTCTTTCCACGCGATAAGGCTTTTTACTTCAAATTGTACAATTAACAAATGCAATGCTAAAATGTCGTGTTCCAATTAATATGCACTAGCAAAAAGAGCTTTGATGAAAAAGAGGAATTTTTGAGTTTCAAATATTGACCTAGGAATTAGAAGAACTTTTTAAAACTCTGTGTGTGGAGCACAGCACATGGACTTTAGTTATACCAGAAAGAAAGAAAACTGAAGCATTTGAAATGAGGTGCTCCAGAATAATGGTGAAAATTAAGTGGGCAGACAAAGTACGAAATGAACGAGTTTTGCAAATGATTGGTGAGGAAAGAAGTTTGTGGAAGAAGCTCACAGAAGGAAGAGACAGGCTGGTAGGTCATATTTTGAGACATGCTGGATTGGTTAATTTGCTGGTGGAGGGAACAGTCGAAGGTAAGCACTGTAGAGGAAGGCAGAGATTAGAATATATGAAGCAGATAATTGATGATATGTGTTGTAAGGCGTTTGTAGTGATGAAGAGGTTAACACAAGGTAGATGGGTCTCTTTGTAAGGATTTACAACGATGCCTTGCGTTCACTCGTTTAGGAAGTGACTTCTACTTGCATAAATCAATCGTAACTACATGCCGAACCAAGAACAAATATATGACACTGAATATAAAAGAATATTAGATAAGTCAACTAACTGCGTGTCAGGCCTCCGTACTCTAGGCCTACATATGTTAATAGAAGTAAATGTGGAAGGTCAGATAGCAGCCAATGGACGTGAGAATGAGTGTTGATACATGATATGCTTCGGTGCTGCAAGATATATTTCTTAGTAAGTGAGCGGTAACTATCGCGCTTGGCATTCAGAAGACACGGGTTCAAATCCCCGTCCGGCCTAATTGATTCCGATTTTACATAATTTTCCGAAATCATTAATATGAATGTCGGTATAGTCCCTTCAAAAAGCCACTGTCGAATTCATTCCCGTTCCATTAGGGGGCATCCACAAATTACGTGAGGTGTTTTTCCGGATTTCTGGACCCCCCCCTCTCCCCTGGTGATATTTTGTGAGATCTGGACGGACCCCCCCCCCCCTCTGGTGAGATCTGGTCCGTCAGAACCCCTCCTAGAAATCGCCTTGGTAACTTTTGTAGACCTCTTTTTTTTTTAGGTCACACCCTAACTTTTTTGACGAAATACCCTCCTAAAATCGACTTTACCGCAAATTGTAGGCCTTTTTTTTCCCTCTGCAGTCCCCAAATTTTTCGCAAAATCTCACGTGAGATTTCCGTAGACCCCCCCCCCTAGGTGAGATCTGGTGAGATTTCGCCAGACCTCCCCCGCCCCTATTTCACCTCACGTAATTTATGGATGCCCCCTTACTCCCTATTCTATCACGGCTTTAATGACCTTGATAACGAAGAGCCCGTAAAGCCATAAGAAAAAAGTTATCCAAAAATTCGTGAGTATTCTATGTATCCACTTTAATAAAATGCGTTAAACCTGTAGACTGGACGTGACCTCGATAACTCGGTAAGGGAGCGTGCATAAACCACGTAGCTCCATTTTGGCCTCCTGTGTAACCACCCTCCCCCCCCCCCACGTAGCCCTACGTGGATTTTACCTCTCCCCCCCCCCCCCCCCGATGTAGCACGTAGCTTTTTTCCCTTTTGATTCCAGAAGAAATTTTGTACTGTTTTCTCTTGTCAGACTATTGTAAATTACACACGGAGATAATAATTAACTAAGGGAAATAAATATTCACATGCTGTTGTGTTTTCTGTTCCTCATTTTAAACTGTGTAAAATGTTATGAAAGGAAAGCTACGTGGCCTGGCTCGGAACCCCCCCCTCCCAGCGTAGCCTTCCAGCCCCCCCCCCCCCCCTTGGACCGAGCCACGTAGTTGGTGCACGGTCCCTAACCTACGGCGAGTCCGATGATGACCGAAGTGTTAGTTACTCTGTCCGCTGCCACAGCACTTCTTGGCTAACCAGGAAACTTCAAATAAATATCTGCATTAATGTTTTTTGCGCTCATATTGGTAGAAGCGATGGCAGCTAAAATGTGACTGTCTGCAATGCGAAGCAGAGACCTAAAAAAATATAATGCAGCGTTCGATTAATTTTACTTGTTGATTTCTGTCTATTTACGACGAATAGATGCAGAAATTCATTTAAGAAGAAGAGAATCCGATGTTCATGATATAATATCTGTAGCAGTTACGGAAACCAAGTGGCATCATAACACAAGAATATTTTTGAAAGAAGGTAACAATTAGAGAAGATTATTAAAAATTCAGAGGAAATTTACACGAAACGAAGTAATCATGAAATATATCAATCAAATAAATAGTAGTTAGTCATTTATGAAATTCTACTAAATTTCCGTCATTTAAAATCAAATGCAGCGATTTAAAAACATCCTTACTAAATACTCCGAAAGTCAAATCAGAAAAAGTTTACTCACAACACAAAAAAATATCGATAAAAATGTAATAATTAACCATTATTCGTTTTTACATAGAAACTTTTAAGATCAAATTTTAATGTCACCATAGATGATATCCGTCATTTCTGACGCACGTTAAAACTAGTCGCTATTCACTCAGCCAGAAACATTATAATCCGTCGTTCAAGTAATTATTGCATTGGTGTGTTGTATTGGGGGAGTATCTGGCTCTTAGAAGTAGAGCGTATCTAAGAATCTGCCAGCTTCTTGTCAGAGACACAGAAAGTTGTTACACTGGGCGGAAAGCCCATCCGCTTCCAGCAGAACCGATTTTGTCGAAGACAGGGGCCGAGTTTTGTCTCCTCCCTGGGGACTACTGCGTCTGTGCTCCAGACTATACCCAGTGTCTTTATTTTTATATACGGCAAAGTTGTTGCAGCGCTGACGAATCGGCTTACCGATTCAATAGACAGACGTAAGAGAAAAGAGGAAAGTGTGCCGTGGCGGGGGTAGGATTATTGTAAAGCTCGTTTCGACTGTGCGACAGAAGCACCGACTTCAAAGTCGCTTCGATCTCTCGAAACAATCTCGTTACCTCTGTGGGGCTAAAATATACGAAGAAAATCCAACGAGGACCCCTACTTGTCGTATTCTTCTGAAACTTTCTGATACCTAGAAAGTTTGTTCAAATATTTATTTAGAAGACAGAATTTATTGCTCTCAATTAACCATCGTCACTTTTTAATATATTGCTCTAGTCGCACTTTTGTGTCCAGCATTTACTTCTTTTCACAGGATGAGCTGTATGGTCGGTCAGTGTAAAATGCAAGAAAAATCGTCTAACAATACTGGCCAGGATACTTCAAGGAGTAGTTTGGTTACCTGAATAACAGTGATTACATGTCGACTCATCATGGTATAACACCAATAAGTAAACAGATAGATATAGAACTGTAAAGGAATTGAAATGTAAAAGATCATTCAATGTAAACTGTTGTGTATAGAACTGTAAAGTAATTTAAGTTATGTATATTTAATATTGTAAAGGAAATGAAATGTAAATTGTTAAACTATGTAAATAGAACTGTAAAGTAATGAAATGTGAATTGTCATAAAAAGCAAAGAACTTGGCTGTGTGGCTGATAAGGCCGAAAGCCATTTAAATAATAATAAAAAAAACTTCTTAAAATTTGTCCTAACTTATTCCGGTAATACTAGGGAATAAAGTGTAACTGTTGATTTCCTTGGAATCAAAAACAAGTATTTCGCATGTACAAAGCAAAGCTTCGCAAAGAAGTAGGTCAGTTTACGTGCCCGTAAAAATTTCCGGCCGAAACCGTCATTCTAGCCGGAGACCTCTTTATTCAGTCAGGAGTCTTAACCAACTCATCCGACCAAACAGATGATTTGAGGTCTGTCCAGGCGAAGCAGAGAGAAAGCTATAGATTTTATTACGATTCTGAATTACGTGAAGGTGATCCCCAACAGTACATACGAACGACGACAAAAATAATGTTTTTTTGCCCTAGCTTAATAAACTACCCGTAAGTTGTTTGGTTCTCCCCGTGGGAGGTTTATTGTTTGTGAGAGGTGGAGTAATAAATAGTTGCTTTCCTCAAACCAGTAATTAAGCGTGGAATAAGAACTACGCAGCTACCAAAACGTTTACTGCCATACCAGATAATTAATTAGAAATATTGTAAGACAGATTTCCGTTATCCCCACACCACACTCTGTGATCTTATATAATGAACCTAAGCAGCATCTTAAGGAGACGTTAAATGTTAAAAGTAAGAGACTGGAGTAAATTTGCGACTCCCAGTTTAGCCACATACCATAGTGGATATGGAAATAGAGCACGGGTAAGCAGCGGACCAGATGCCGCAAACACGAAACCCCGGACTACAAGGCGGTTGGGTCATTCCTACGGAGTATTGCCAACTATTTGAAAGATTTTTGTGTCTAAATTCACCTGTAATGAACAAATTTTTTTGTTCTAAAAGCTAACTTAGTCCTCAACGTAAGAGTGGTTAGATCTTCCCAGAGGAATCGAAGCAATCCTTTGTAGAGTAGAATCGCTGTCTCCATTCCTGAGGGACGTGAGGTTTAGAACGGAACCCGAGCTGTGGATTGTCATGGAATGGGTTACAAACAAACAATCGAGCGGTAAAAGCAATGTTAAGAAGTTGTAGAAAGTTACTGCCATGACAATGAACGCTCGAACCATAGTTAATCTTAGAGCATTTGGGAGGACACGTATTCGAACCCAGGTCCAGCCATCCAGATTACGGTTTTCTATGGTTTCCCGAAACCATTTCATGTGAAGGCTGAGATAGTTCCTTCAACAGTCCATGGCCAAATTCTTTCCGGTTCTTTGATCTCATCTTTTCCCAATACTCTACCGGCTCCAATGAGCCATAAAGATCTAATCACAAACAAACATGGCCCGAAATCTTAGTACTGTGCTACTTCGTCCTCTCCTTTGCCTTTTATGATAACTCCGGTAATTAATCCAATTTAATTGCCAAATTATCTCTTGACTTATGTTTTTTGACTGATGACTTAAAAACAGTAATGCAAATAAAGTATTAATTTAAGTAAGTAAATTTTTAATTCCATGTTGTTATAGGACTTTTTTTCAGTTGTTTAGCAAAACTGAATCGGAAAATGGTTCGTGTGGTCAAAATGACCTGGTTACCTGATTTGTATTGGCTGCGCAATCCGTATCTGCCATAACCTAACCCCGTAATCCTATCAGGTAGAGGGGACTTACAGTTTAATGTGTATTCGAGCTATGAAAGCGTTCTATCGCTGTGCTAGAGATGATGGTCGGGTTAAGGGACTTTGAAAATCCCACCCGAGACCGAGATTCGAACTGGGGACGTTTAGATCTCCAGTCAGACGCCTTAACCACTCAGTCACCAGAAGCTGCATTATGACTGCATAATTAGATGATATCCTGCCATACGAATTTCTGCTCTGATTGTGGTAGCTCCAGTGGTAGATCCGTATTTGAATTCACACATAGTTTACAGTTTTGGTGACATGGCTTTTGAAATTAAAACCTAAATATAAATATCAGTACAGATGGTACCTTGATCACAGACGAAACTAAATTATTAAAAAACAGTTGCATTATTTTTTATTTTTTGTTCCATACGAGTGTAACGTTTCTGATTAACATAAAAAATAATTATGAAACAAACTCTCCACTTAAAATCAGATAAATGTAGAACTATTTGTACAATAAAATAATTTTCGTGTTTTTTTTTTTTTTTTTCATAAGGAATAATCAAACCTGTCAGTTTGATATAGATCTAACCATCTTGTGTAATCCAGTTTCACGAAACTAGAACCAGTTTAAAACAACGCGGGGCCCGTAGCAAATGTGGAGAATTCGTTCTTCGACTTGTGAAGATAAGCCATTTCTGTACGAAGACGTTCTCGTTTTTTGTATGCAAATAAGGCATCTCCTTTGTTACAATCATTATAATACTTTAAGATCAAGTTCTGTAAGTTAGTGTGTGGTTTCTACAGCGAAAATTCTGCTACAAGTACCGCTAATTCTTTTCATGTTCCAGTCCATGGTTAAAATATTTATTAGTTTTCCAAATTCTGCATTCGATTTCATTTAGAACTAATTTTTTTTTATCTCTGGGCGACACACGACTCAGGCCTATTTTGGAACAAATATTAGCAAGTGCTGTTTTTACTGAAAGGCCCACAAACTTGTCTGTGTTTATTTGTTGGAAATGCCTGCATGCAGCGCTGTGTTTTTGGATAACGATCAAGAAAAAGAGAAATCTGAGTTTAAAATATTGATCTAGGAATTAGAAAGAACTTTTTAAAACTCTATGTATGGAACACAGAACCTTATGGTAACGAAACACGGATCTTAGGAATACCTGAAAGAAAGAAAATTGAAGCATTTGAAATGTGGTGCTACAGAAGAATGCTGAAAATTAAGTGGACGGACAAAGTAAGAAATGAACGTGTTTTGGAAATGATGAGTGAGGAAAGAAGTTTGTAGAAGAAGCTTACAGAAAGAAGAGACAGGCTGGTAGGTCATATCTTGAACCATGCAGTATTGGTTAATTTGTTAGTGGAGGGAATAGTCCAAGGTAGAGGAAAGCAGAGATTAGAATTCTAATATTAGAATATAAGAAGCAGATAATTGAGGACGTGGGTTGTAAGGGGTATGTAGAAATGAAGAGGTTAGCACAGGATAGGAAGGGATGGAGGATTACACCAAACCAGCCAAAAGACTGACGACAGCAAAAAAAAAAAAAAAAAAAAAAAAAAAAAAAAAAAAAAAAAAACCTTTCGTTCCATTTTGTATGTTCTTCCAATGACACTCATTTATTTCCTAGTAGTTGCCAAAAAAGTTGAAGGTAGACGCTTCCGCGTAGAAGACGCTACAGACGTCTGGTTAATTTACGGCTGTTGACAGTCGTCTTTTCTTGGCAGACATTTCTCGTTAAAAATGGCGCGGTTCTTGCCACGCGCACCGGATGGTAAATCAACTCTGCTCGCTGCCTGAGAATCCCTTCACGAAAGCCGTTAAGAATATAGGATTTCAGCAGCGAGGGTGGTGAAATGAGGCTGCATACCTCGCTGCCCGGGGAGGAAGCTGTATTTCAGACCTTCAGCTTCTGTCACACTCGTCGAGTGAAACGGAGCGACAGAAAGGAAGCAACTCAGTTTCTTTGCTTACACTACACAGCTGATATCTCTCCTTTTCTGTACATGTACATTTTTCCTCACTGTATCATCACCAACAAGCTGATTCCTGTGTTGTCACCTATGATTTGACTGCAGTCTGTATCACTTTAAATAGTCATCATAGTAAACACTCGAGATAGAGTGGGTTGGTCTTCCAAGTAGAATGCCTCTTCGTCTATGGGTTCGAAGGTGATTGTGGAGTCCAATGCGAGAAGCACACAATTTACCGCAACGATGACAGGCATTCTCGGTGGGAACAGCCGAGAGGCTGCCAATTTTCCTCAGCTGCACATTTTCTGTACTGCGCTGCCTCTTCTCATTCGCTGATTGTTGGCGAATTTTTTTTTTTAAGTATGATGATTCCATGATGAACAAGTGATATCCAGAATGAGTGGCCAGGGGCAGAGGTTTTGGGAAACATGCAACAGCAGTGTGTAGATTGAATACAGCAATCATGAAACTTCTGTGTTCTTCATATTTACCACTCCTTCATACTACGCTGTCTTACTGTTAATTGTAGTATTTGGGACTACACCTCTACACGACTAGTAACGGTACACTTCATTCACCTACAAAAGTACAAAGACTGTACTAGTCAAATGATAAATTGGAAGAGCAGTATACTAATTGGTTGACCTGAAACAGGTACTCCGGATACAGTTCTTAAAACTTTACAAAGAAAAATTTATTTATCATTTTTATCATTGTGGTTGAAGTATTGGCATCGTGCTCAAATTTGAGGTGAAGATCTCTTATGATAGAAACAAAACTGTTAGCTATTGTTATGTTAAGGATAGAGGAGTGCTCTGGTAGCTCAGTGGATAAGGCGTTCGCCTATTAATTCAAGATATTGGATTCGAATTTCCCTATAGCTAGGAATTTTTACGGGTTACGTTTTGTTCATATGAGGTAGGACAAATTACTCCGTGGTTTGGAATCCACTTTAATCTGTAGGTTCCAGAGCAATGATTTTGGCCTTTTTACCTCCAACACATTGGCTTAGTCACCTCCTACGGGAGGATCCAGTCAACTTTGAATTGTGGACCAGGTTAAATTTTAGACGATAGAGAAGAAGGCTGGATGGTTAGGAGAGGGGGAATGGAGCATAGTTTCCTCAGAGAACTTATACGTCAGCGAAGTAAATATTCCGTGATGAATAAAAGAATGATGAGTGTGTATGAAGTGGGAACACGAGAAACATCTCTAATTTCAAAGTACAATATAAAACAAGAAACTATTAAACACAGAACCTTGCGTTTTGCACCATCCTGTAAAGCAACTCAAAAAGTATTTTTTGTGTAATTTTCTCTAAGTTTTGATTTTGTTTCAGTTGTTGAAAAGGTATCAAAAATTATTAATCCACAAGAGAGACATCTATGCCTGGTGTGGTATGCTGAAACATCGTAACCAATCACTATCCAAAGTAATTTCTGACCAGTGTTTGACAGCGTGCCACTAGATGTAACGACAATTAAGGCTTGGTGTGACGAACTTACAGCCACTGGCAGTGTAAACAGTCAATTAGTTTCTTGAGTACTTGGATAGAACATTTCGACAGCGGTCGATAAGACGAGATGGACCGACCAAGTGACCACCACGATCTCCTGACATAACTCTTATGGATTTTTTTCCTATAGGATTATGTGTATGCCCCACGCGTACATGATGTTGGCGATCTCTCCAGCAGAATTATTGTGGATGCAGTCGGTTTCTTTGCGACAGACTTGCTTGGGCCCACAAGAGTTGAGATACAGTATCGCTTAGACATTTTAAAGGCTACGAAAGGAGCACACGTAGGAGAGTACTGACTTATTGCGTACATTTTTTTGATTTGCAGGATAGTGCAAACTACAAGGTTCTATGTTTAATAGGTTTCTTTATACCGTACTTTGAAATCATGGACATAAGGACACACTGTGCACATATACCCTCACATATATGTGTGTGTTCTTTGTTCTTGTGATGCCGCGCTCTATTTCTCTGATTTTTCCCTCTATCCTTAGCATGATTACCTTACAAAATACCCTTTCCTTCCAGTATAAAATGTTTTTTTGGTTAGTTACAAGAAACTTTCACGGGAATGACGGAAGTCTGAGTGATTAGAAGCGTTCCAGTTACAAATTAATTTGATGGCGTAAGGAAAGAGATCTGCTGATTAGAAACGTAGTAGTATTAACATTTCTGAGAATAAACGCTTATAATCGCCTGATGTTCGCGTATCATCGGCATACTACATTATGTACTCGTATATGCCGTACGTGGAAATCTTCGAAAATTCCATTTGTTTCGTGTGCGCACAATGGAACACTGACAAGTCAATAGTTCCACACGCAAGTATCTGCCCACGCTGAGGAACTGGTCAACTGCCCGCAAAACACTAAGTGTTAAATAATGTAGTGACACCTGTCACTCCACTTCGGGTCCACGGTTGTGGCAAAGAGACCACCCACGCCATCTGTTAGGGGTTGAATGAGTATGGGAGGAGATTGAATGAGTGTGAGGGGGCGCTGCAGTACTGTACTTAAGTGTAGCGCTTCTTCCTTTTGCATGTGCCGACGGATGATTGGCTGGGAGAGATGCCACCCAAAAGGATGCTGGGAATGGGTGGCTGGAAGACCGGCTCAAGAGGAGGAGGCTGGCCATCTTTGGGGGTGACCGGCACGTCGAGGGGTGTGGAGGTGTGAGAGGATGCTCCGCCATTGTTCCACGTGGAGAGTTGTGTGAGACGATCCAAGTCTAGGGTCGCGTGTGGCAATATTTTATATTGTAGGATATCAGCTGAGCTTGATGGTGAAGACATCAACGAACGGTAATGTGTGAAAGTTCAACATACTGCATTTGTTTCTGAGATTAAATGGAAACAAAAACCCGATAACGACTCCTGGTCAAGGAAACTTGTCAGTTAGGGTTTATCATGTCTCTAGAAAAAAACGATAATCATCGCTGAGATAGGGGCCGGACAGTAAATCAATATCAGAATTGTTTGTTTATTAATGAGTTAACATAGCTTTGTCCTCATATAAATAATTAATTTTGTCGAATTTCCAATCAATGTTTGTTTGTAAATTTAATAAGTCATGGATCACAATGCTTTGTTTTGGAATAAAATAAAATAACTGTTAAAAAAAAAAAAAAAAAAAAAAAGTCCAGTGAAAGCAGATCCCAGAGCAGGCAGTATTGTTACTAGCAGGATATTTCAGAAGCGTTGCAGGTCCTTCCAGTCTTTCTCAATAACCCATTCTCCGCGTGGCAAACAAGTTAACAGTACAGTTAACCAGGATTATATTCCCTTATTGCTTTGTTGCTAGGCGACATGATACAAATGGCATGCAGACTACCTGTCGTGTAGGAACAGTCTCCAGTTCCGATTGGTTGGAGGCTGCCTCCCTTCGCTGAGGTACCCACTAAAACTTGCTTCCCCAATTATCTAGTTAACATACCTCATAAGGCGCGTTCCCACGATCCCTTGTAACGAAGGCGAAACGGGACGAGGCCTCATTAGTCGAAGTTTAGGGACGACCGCGGGCCGCAGGTTAGTCCTAGCTTACCTCACCGCCACCTCCGCACCACGTTGCCTAGTGTCGTTTGGCACAGAGCACTTTACAGCAACAGAAGGGGTGCTGCAAACCGATGGCAACAGCGCACCGCTACACACGCCTGGATGTTTACCGACTCAGAGTGGTTAGCTGCGTCTCGTCTCCGCTAGCAGAGGCGGCCCTGTTCCCATGGCGTGTGGTTGAGTATTCGTCCCGTCCCGTCCCGTCCCGTCTCGCCTTCTTTACAAGGGATCGTGGGAACGCGCCTTTATATACAGTTGAGGGAAGACAAGTTGAACAAGTAATAGAGCACATGACCACGCCATTCATTTCCCAATGAATATGATATATATATTTTAAATTGCAGCCTGTAACGGTCAAACGTCACGATGATTTATTAGTTATTATAAATATAATAAAATGTATTTATTTATTTGTACTATACGATTTTTAAATGCCAATGATAATTATATTTTATGAGTATCTCTGGAGGAAAGGCGTAGCTGGTTGGTTTACAGTCTAGGTAAAGGAATAATTATGGAGTCAAGAGTGGAGGAGATAGAGAAAACCTAGGATGGCGTACGAATATGACGAAGTTGCAGAAATTTCAAAGCAATTACTTGGAAAAACCATTTTATTACGGTAGTGGTCGAATAAGTCACGTAAAAGTTGAAGTTGTAATTAGTTTGTCATTAAATATGAAAATTTGAGAAATAAAACTTCTGTTTCGTTTAAGTCGCGAAGTTATTGATGAAAACGTAATCAGCTAGCATTTTGAAATAAAAGAGTAAAAATCAAGACGTGGTAATATAAAAATTTTCTTTCAGATATTATTAGAGAAAGAAACGAGCAATTTTTGTAAATTGTAACCCAAATTGTAACACGTGTAAATCAACAGAAAAGGTTCAATATACCAACAAGTGCGGTGTGAAAACAATTAGTGAAATAATGTTCAACTGGAAATTGAAAGAATGTATGATGTGCTGTTCCAGACTGGCATGTGAGGATTAACACTACATCTCCTCTGATGATGCCCTACACCACATGGCCGAAACGGGTCTGAGGAATAAAATAAAACAAAATTAACCAAAACAGTTGTTTTTTGACGGAAATAATTATAAAATTACTATCGTAAATACGTTGTAGGAGAAAAGTAATGCAAAAGCTGGAGCAAATTTTCAGTTACAACTCCTCTGTGTGGAGTACGGGCCTAAGTAGGACACAGGCAAACTCGTCACCACCGGAATATTGCCTCAACTTTGAGCAAACGTCTTTAAGTTTGTAGCAGTGCGACCTGAGAGCAATTAAACTTGTGAGTGAGGAGACGAGACTCTAAGGTCTCTGCCAACACAATCGCAGCAGCAGTGATAGTCTCTCTCCACACTGCACTCAGTCGAAAAGTTAAGTTTCAACAGGGCCGTCGAGCTGAATAGATTAGTGAGGGAAGGGAAGGGACTTCCCCTACTTACCTCAGTGATTGCGGAGGTTAACTGCAAAGACGCGCAGGGTTTGAATAATTGACGTTAAAGCTACTAACAGAGTTGTAGGCGTGACATACATAATCAATAAGAGACTTGGAAATCGCTTTGATTACTATGAACTCTACGGATTGAAGGATTATATATGTATATCTACATGAAGCAGATCTTAACAGATCACAGCAATGTAACCATACAGGCTAATAACTAAAAAAAGGAATAAAAAACAATAGAGCAACTTAAGTATAGGATGGATTTCTGTAGCAGATTAATCAAAAGAAGGAAATGTACAAAATGATTTTGGACTAGAACAAAACAGAAAAAATAAGAACCAGGCATGGATTTTTTAAATAATATTAAATAGTTGTAAGTCAGAGGAGCAGGGACGGTTTTAAACTTTCTTTTAGTGTAGGCTGTTCATTTTGTGCCGCCTTTTCTCTTTAATACTTATACTAATCACTAATTTGTATTACCTTTATTAGGTAGCAAACGATTATATGTAAACGAAAATTTATAGTAGATGTTTTTATATTATGTTTATAATCACACACAAATTTGACGGCTTACTAAAGCGGGTACCCTAGGAAATTTGCCGCCCCTAAAACGCTGCCGCCCCTAAGCTGGAGCCTATACAGCCTAATGGGAAATACAGCACTGCAGAGGAGCAAATAGAAAAGCATAACAACTGAAGAAGGAATACAGGAGTACCAACAATTTAAAATTTAATGAATTACAGGAGAAATAATATTTAAATATAAAAATTTTGTTTAACAGTGATAGGACGTCCCACAATTCAGGATAATTTTTTTTTTTTTTTGAATAAGCTTAAAGAATAAAGTCACTGATTACAAAATTAATGTAAAAAAAGCATGGGATGCTATTTCAGTTGTCTTATATTTTTTGTCGTTGGCTGTTTGTAAAGACAGAGTCATTGTCAAAAGTTATGTAGAGCACACCCCACGCTTTTTTTAACATTAAAGTTAATTTTGTAATTAGTGACTTTATACTTTAAGCTTATTAAAAAAAAAATTATCCTGAATTGTGGGACGTCCTATCACTGTTAAACAAAAGTTTATATTTAAATATTATTTTTAACCTTTTAGTTCACATTACTACGAAAGCGTGATTTTAGTTTTTTAAACTACAATTTATTTTTAACTTTTTAGTTCAGATAGTTTAAAAAGTATGTTTCATACTGTTGGCTTTTCTTCGTCACTCTCTCTTTTTCTTTGAGTTGTAGTTTCATTTTTAATTATTATTCCCACGAGTAAAATACAATTAAATGGTCAACTCAACAAAAGATCCAATAGCAGGGTAAACGAGGAAGGCTACTATTCTATAATAGTACGAAGTAATATTTCGAATACTTACTATTCAACATCACGTTAAGCGACTGCAGACAGAGAAACCTTTCTGGATAGGAGACAGTGGAAGACGATCGTCTACAGCAACCAAGGCTCGTAAATCACACCCGGGAAACTGGAGAACGATGATGATGATGGCTATATTGGGCGGGAAATATCCGAAGGGTGTGGCCGCCAAATGACGAAGATTTCTCGAATCGCACCTGTGCACTAATGTCGCGGCTGCATTTGCCTAACTCAGTAATCCCATCAGATATAGGATACGTGTAGTTTAACTTGAAGTTCTAACCATGGGTTATCCTAATCTTTTCCATTTATAATATCCGCAAAAATTCGAACCGAAATCGGGATTCGAGCAGGGAATGTCTGCTCGCCAGTCACGCGCCTTAACCAACTAGGCCACAAAGACGATTCGGAAAGTGGGTGAAAATGAGCCACATCTTTCATAAGACGTTTAAATCACTTTAGTGTTTTTACTGTCAAAGTAGTGAGATTACCAAGACATAGATATGAAATTATTGGATTGTCATCGGTTCTTAATGCATTTACAAAATTTCAGACAATTCGGACTATCTGAAATGGGTGAAAATTGAAATGAAATTTTCCATTACATTCAACCACTTTTAAGTTGTTTCAGACAACGTGGTGAGAGTGAAATTATTGAATTTTTATCGGTTCTTAATAAGTGTGCAAAATTTCAAACGATTCGGACGTCAGGAAGCGGGTAAACACTGAAATAAAAGATTCCATTACAAGCAACCATTTTTTCTATTGTTACCGTCAGAGTAACGAGAATAGCAGGACGTTGCTGAGAGACTACTGTATTGTCAACGGTTCTTAAAACGTGTGCAAAATTTTTATGTTTTTACTGTCAACGTAATCAGAATATCAAGACTTAGCTATGAAATTATCAGTTATCATGAGCAAAATTTCAAACAATTCGGACATCTGGAATTGGGTTAAAATTAAATTGCAAAATTCCACGACATTCAACCATTTTTCTGTTCTTACTGTCAAAGAAATGTGAATAGCAGGATATAGCTATGAAATTATTGTATTGCCACCGGTTCTTACTTAATATGTGTGCCAAATTTCAAACAGCTTGGACATCTGGAAGTGGGTCAAAATGGAGTTGTAAAATTCCGTTACATTCATACATACAAGTCAAGCTAATATAAAGCGTGTAAAAAGCTGCAAGGGAAATTTGAGAAAATATTTAGAGGTGACATGAATAGTCAACGCATGGAGGTAAATTCTAGTTTCATAGGAAAGATACAAAAATGTATCATGATTATGTATTTTTGAGCTTTACTTTACGCCTATGAGAAAAATAGGATACAGAGAACCCAAATTCAAGGTATCCAGTCAAAAGAATTTGTGAATAATTGATTCCCGCTCATATTTAGGAAAAGGATTAGATGAGCACGCAATTTATATTCGAAGTGTGTGTACACAAAAAGGAGGATACGTTTATGGGACATCTGAGCCCGGGAAAAAGTTTTTGCAATAATAAGTTGGACAAGGTTTTTAAAACATTCGAGGAACACAGAGATAAAATACTGAGCAGCAACAAAAATTTGTAGCGGACATAGAAATCAAATGGCTATAATGAAAGAGGAGAATCATGTAATGCAAGCAGATGACGGAGTACTGATTCCTGAGGGACACCATATTTACCTATGCCTGAATCCTGAAGTGTACGCTTTTCATCCGTACAATGCACAAGAAAATTTCGAAATGAACGTTACATTCTTTCAGAAGAAAGTCAAGCACAATTTCTTTGCGAAGTACCTGGGAGTCACCCTTGATCCTTTGCTGACCTTCCAGAAACGTTTTGAAGTAACAGAGATAAAGATGAAAAGAGAAACAATCTAACCAGAAAACAAGGGAGGGGGGTTGAGGGGGGGGGGCAGGAGGGGCACAACTAACCACTCTGCGATCTGCAATCAAAGTAGAATATGGTGGATCAGTCTGGTAGGAAAACTCCCATATCAAAAAAGTATACTAGTAGATCAATCAATAAGCAGCATAACTAGAGCAATAAAATAAACACCGATTCAGTGGATCCACGTTTTTCTAATACTGCTCCATACGAGTTGCGCAGGCACCAAAGTACTCTTGAAATCTGAAAAAAAAAGATCCCCAAATACGGAACAGCCTTCCAGTCCACCCTACATTTGATAAACTGTCGCCAACTTGCTTTGAATCAAGTATCCAGATTGGGACAGAGAGGACGCAGCAAGATTTTAAACGTTTTCTATCAAAGAAACATCGAAGGAAATGTGCATATCAGATGTCTTCAGACAAGTGATTCCATCCAATTTCTGCCTGGAAAGAATCTTGAGATGAACATGTGACGCCTCCTGAAACGCATAAGAATTGGGCGATTTCAAGTAGGAACATCGTACTCACCAAAGTGCCACTCGGGGTTCCTAAGCAAATTACTAACCACATCGTTCAACAGTACTCCATAACACTTTGATGGAGATTGGAAAAATTTTTATGAGCTAGCCCAATAGGTATACAACATGCACACTAACCTGTAAAAATTCACTGCTATGCAGTTTTGTTCAGTTTTGACCTAATAACTTTATATTCCGAAAGTTTTGCTATTGTTCAATAATTGTTTTATTTCATTATATTGTACTGACACTAGCCTCAAAGTCCATCAAAATTGACGGGTCGAAAGGAGTGGCAAGTTATTTCTTCGCAGTTGATTAATAAAAAAGAATTGTCCATACTAATAAAATGTTAATTTTGGTTACGATTTAGCTGTCACGTGGTGACGTCACGCTATGACGTCACGCTATGACGTCACAATTTCCACCTTCGCTGCACAACTAGCAACAGCCAGAGATGTTGTTCGCGGTTATGCGCGTTAAGTAACAACAGTTCTATTTAACTAATCATCTGCTAATAAATGAATTGCCAGAATACTGAAAGAAAAATATGTGTTTCGTTTAAATCGACATATTAAATATTAGTTGCTTAAATTTATTTTATACTCGTTCGATGTAGAAGTATTAGTTAAAAACTTTGCCCATTGCTACGTAAGATAAAAGCTTTGACTTTCGATTAGCAATGTTAGCGGCATTTTTTATCAGATTGTTATTTAGCCTCGGTCAGAATTAGAACTGGTATTTGAAGGCATAAGTAATTTAATTTTTTTAAACAATTTAAATTGTTTTCGTGAGTGTCCTGTTACTAAATCATTACTTCGTTTGAACGGAAGTAGTTCCACACTGATCGCGATCTATGCAGCATAGACTACAATTGAAACTAATATTACGTGGCGTAAAGTAAGTTGTTAGGGTTTAGTTTTATTTTATTTTGCTTTCACTGGGGCCATATTAATGAGATCATTATTTCAGCCACATGTAACTGTATCAGTCATTCGTCTATCTGATTAATGGATAACAAAAAAGAAAGATGTAAGAGGAACTAAAGATTTTGGTTCAAGTGTACATTGCGGTGCATGATGTCACTAACGTGCGGTACAGTTCATGTATTAATTCGAGTGTGATTGAAGCACTGATTTCCTAGCGGCAATTTAGCAGAGTTAATGGTCAGGTTGAAATGCAACCTGGACGTGGATGACAACTATAATGCAAGGCAGGAGGAATTACATCGATAATTATTTTATAACAATTATTTTCAGTTTTAAAAGCAACTGCGAAGTCAAGACTTGCCAGAACCTTGCGTTCAGCCCGTCATTTCTGACGAGATTTCAGGCTAGTTGAAATATAATACACTTCATTGTGCCGGGCGCTGTAGCAAAAGGTTTCAATTGTCATCTTGGTCCAGGTTGCATCTCAACCTAAACTCAAAATCCTCTAATATTGCCGCTAGAAAATCAAAGCTTCAGTTACACACGAATTAAAACATTGTGTCGCATGTTAATCGCATCAAACATCGCGATATAAACTTAACCCAAAATCTTCATGAACATCTTTGTTTTCTTGTTATTCGTGATTCAAATCGATATTTCAACCTTGAACGAATGACACAGTTAAATGAGGCCGAAAGAATAACCTCAGTGGCGTCAGTAAAAGTAAAGGAAAATAAAAATAAATCTTAACATCATACGTTATTCCACGTAATTTAGTTTTAATTGTGGTCTAGACCGCATAGATTGCGATCAGTGTGGGTTTACTTTCATTCAAACCAACTAATGATTTTATTAACATGGCGCTCATGAAAACAATTTAAATTAATTAAAAAAATTAAATTATTGATTACCTTTGCTGTAACGTCAAATGAAACTTGTAATTCTGGGTAAATAAAAATCTTATCAAAACTTCCGCTAACAATGCTGAACGAAAATTTAAGCTTTTTTGTTAAATATCTATGGGCCGATAATTTAATGAAGTCATCTAGATCGAACACTCATAAATAAATAAAATCAACTAATATTTAATTTTTTTTTTTTATTTTTTTTATTTTTTTTTGTCGTCAGTCTTTCGACTGGTTTGATGCAATTCTCCATCCTTTCCTATCCTGTGCTAACCTCTTCATTTCTACATACCCCTTACAGCCCACATCATCAATTTTTATCTGTTTTATATATTCTAATCTCTGTCTTCCTCTACAGTTCTTACCTTCGACTGTTCCCTCCACTAACAAGTTAACCAATCCAGCATGTCTCAAAATATGACCTACCAGCCTGTCTCTTCTTTCTGTAAGCTTCTTCCATAAACTTCTTTTCTCACCAATCATTTCCAAAACTCGTTCATTTCTTACTTTGTCTGTCCACTTAATTTTCAGCATTCTTCTGTAACACCACATTTCAAATGCTTCAATTTTCTTTCTTTCCGGTATTCCTAAAGTCCACGTTTCGCTACCATAAAGAGCTGTGCTCCACACAAAGAGTTTCAAAAAGTTCTTTCTAATTCCTAGATCAATATTTGAAACTAAAAGGTTTCTCTTTTTCATGAAAGCTCTTTTTGCTAGTGCTATTCTGCTTTTGACATCATTCTTGCTTCGGCCATCGGTTGTAATTTTACTTCCCAAGTAACAGAATTCGCTTACTTCTCCTATTGCATCCGATCCTATTTTTATATTTAATCTAGTATTGGTATCATTTCTGCTACATTTCATCACTTTTGCCTTGCTTTGATTTATATTCAGTCCAAAATCTTCCTTCAGTATTTCGTTCATGCTATTCAATAACTTCTCAATATTCTCAGCCCTCTCTGCTAACAAGACAATGTCATCAGCAAAACGTAGCATACTGATTTTTTCTCCCAGAAAACTTATGCCACATGGAAATTTTTCTTTGACTTTCTTCATTGCTGCCTCTACATACAAGTTGAATATTAACGGGGATAGACTACAACCTTGTCTCACACCCTTTTTAACTGATGCATGTCTCTTGTGATTCTCTACTTTTATTACCGCCACTTGATTCTTATATAGTTTATAGAGTATTCTTCTATCTCGATACTTTAGACCTGACTTCTTTAAAATTTTGAACATCTTGTCCCACCTAACATTATCAAACGCTTTTTTTAAATCAACAAATGCCATAAAAGTATTTTTGTTTTTCTTGAGCCGCCCTTCAAGTATTAATCTTAAAGACAGAATTGCTTCCCTTGTACCGCGATTTTTCCTAAACCCAAACTGATCTTCACCTACTATCTCTTCTACTACCCTGTCCATCCTTCTGTATATTATTCTGGTCAGTAATTTTGAAGCATGTGATGTTAGACTAATGGTGCGATAATTCTCACATTTGTCGGCTTGTGCTTTCTTTGGAAGTGTGAACATGATATTTTTATTAAAATCAGTTGGAATTTCTCCTGTTTCATAACTTTTTGATATCAGCTTGAATAATCTTTCGATTCCTTCCTCTCCTAGGGATTTAAGAAGTTCTGCAGGGATTTCATCAATTCCAACTGCCTTATTTGCTTTTAAGTCATTCAGAGCTTTATTAAATTCTGTCCTCAAAACAGGATCCCCTAAGTCATCAATGTCAACATCATCTTCCTTTTCCATTACACTATTGTTCAAGTCGTCCCCATCATAAAGTTTCTCAATGTATTCTTTCCATCGGTTAGCTCTATCTTCTGAGCTTAAAAGAGGTTTCCCATCGGCAGCTTTAATGTTCATACCTCTTTTCTTCATTTCTCCAAAATTCTGTTTGATCTTTCTGTAGGCAACATCTACTTTACCTACGACCAGGGCCGGCGCTAGGATTCTCGGGCCCCGGTTAAGCGATCTTAGGCCCCTTACTTCCCCCCCCCCCCGAAAATATTTTTACACTTTGTTTTTTTTTTAATAAATTCAGAACATTTTAATACAAAAATGTTCGAAATTATTGATACAGATTTTAAAATTTGTGTTTGATTTCTATTTATTTAGGCACCCAGGCCGGCGGGGCCCCCCTTTGGTGGCCCGGGCCCCAGGTACTTTTGCCCCGCTTAACCCCCCCTAACGCCGGCCCTGCCTACGACCATTTCCTTTTCTACTTCTTCACACTTTTGTTGTAGCCATTTTTCTTTTGCTATTTTGCATTTCCTATTTATTTGATTTCTAAATTGCCTGTACTGCTCTCTTCCTGCTTCATCCTGAGCATTTTTGTACCTTCGCCTCTGATCCATCAGCTCCAAAATTTCTTCTGTGATCCAAGGTTTTCGGGCAGATTGTTCCCTAAAGCCTAATGTTTCTTTACCAGCTTTCATAATTAATATGTTAATCTAAATCAAATAGTACTTTTCTTTCAGTGTTCTGTAATTCATTTCTTTGCTGAAGCTTAACCTCATGGAACTGTTATTAAATAAAGCTCATGATCTCTACTATGTAATAATATCTCTGGCCGTTGTTAATCCAACAAAGAAAGGTGGATGCCTGGCGTCACAACGTGACGGACACGATAATAAACTTGAACACTTAATTCACAGTTTATTTTCACCGGCAAAGATGATTTTGTTTATCCGCCAAAGACTAATAAATAAATATATTATATAAGTATAGCCTGTAAGTATATTATATAAATATATTATATAAGTAAATATTCTTTGGCGGATAAACAAAATCATCTTTGCCGGTGAAAATAAACAGTGAATTCAGTGTAAATTTATTAAAAAAGCACCAGACGGCGAGATAGACAGAAGTCCGTGACGAAGGGTCCAGGTTAGTGCCGAAACTTTGGCGACATCAGCAAAAAAAAAAAAAAAAAAAAAAAACGGCAGCGCAAACCCGAAAAGAGACAAGTACAATTTTTCAATAATGACGCCTGCGAAAAGTGTGAAATTTTATATTATACGGCTACACAATGACCAAGGTTAGCGTTTTATTAGAATAGATATGTGGAATTCCATGAGGCAAATAAATTAATAGCCGATCCTGTGTTTACGTGTTTTGTGAAGACTTCTGCTTTATGGGTACGATCGTGTAATGGTTTTGTGTGCAGGCGGTACTCGTGTTATCGGCTGTCGATCTATCTCTGTACCTGATGGTCCCATCCAGTCCCTGAACACAACACCAGAGACATCCCCGTTCCGCCCCTCCACGCCCAGCTCGTAACTCTAGAGGCGCCAACATCAGCAGAGGACAGACAGACACAACTACCTGTTGTAAGGGGACAAAGACCAGCCGTGCCGTACCGTACCCTCCTCTTGTTGGTTATAGGCGCCAGGCTGGAGCGACCATAAATCGTGGTCAATAGGACAAGTGGCGCCGCCAGACTGCAGGCGGGAGAACGTCAGCGGCAGGCGAGTAATTGGAATATCCTGGCAAACTTGCCTGACAGACTGCAATGCAATGACATATTCCTTATTAAGCATCTTTCCTCCTCAGCTGATGATATCGAGCAACAAACAATGTCAGCTGAGATTAACATCGTATATAACATTTGGGAATGATTATTAACGTTTTTACTATGTTTTAATGACTTCGAGGTCAGTAAAGGTGAGAAAGGACTGGGGGTGAGGAACGAAAATGAATTTGGCCATGGCCTTTTAAACAAATCTCTCTGCACTCACTTGTAACGATTTCGGGAAACGATGGGAATCCGAAATCTGTATGGTCGGGGGTATTCAAACCTGGGGTCTCCCGAATGCGAGGCTAGAGTAATAATTGTTATTCACCGCACTCGGTTAACTTTTTATTAAACCTCGAGACAGCAATTTTTTTTAAATCTAAATTTAATTCATTGTATCCTTAGGTCATTCGGTTTAAATAAGGTGAGATATAATGTTAGCAACTGCTTCGCGTCTAATCTACACTTCTTTCTCCTGACGTTTCGACTGACGTCTTCGGGTTTTTTTCAGCGGTCAAGCTATCTGCTGTGTCTAATTGTCTCTAAGTGATTCTAATAGTCTCTAGTACACTTAGCAAGTGGCTAGACTCCTTATAAAGAGCAGAGATCTCTGAGTGATCTAGAAAGACTAGTACCTTCAGTTAATAGCTTGATCTCTGAAGAAAATCGGAGGTTTCGGTCGAAACATCGGAGGAAAGAAGTATCGATTGACACATTGTAAATCTCGCGTAGCAATTCAAAACGTCATGTAGGCCGGTAAACCAGCTAAATCTTTTATAAGGTGAGATATAACTTTAATTTACGTACCTTAACAATAACAGATATTTCAGGCTGCAAGTTGAGTTATTATACAAAATGAAAATAGTATTAATAAACTAGGATTATACCCTGATCACTCCGTAGTGGCGGCTCAAGGTCACATTCGGCTAGCCCCGCTTCTCACCGCACCATCCCCTCCCGTTCGTACCTCTATGAGCTGACCTTCGCATGTAGGGATTAGGCCCGGTGCACACGAGCGTCATTTCACGTCGCGTGCACGCCGTGTGCACGCCGCGTGCACACGACATCCGATGCACACGTAGCAGGCGGCAGTAGGCGTCCCACTGACAACGATGGACGTGTATAATAAGAAGCGGGTATTTTTTTCGTACTTTATCTTTAAAAATCATTTATTAATGGCACAGGGTAGACGTTACTGGTAGTATAGGAGTATTCCAAAGAACGTATTTTTATAAGAAGCTTGAAAACAATTAAATAAACATTCCGAGAGGACAACCTCTGCCGGCACTGCAGGTCCAAAAATGCCCTTCTATTTTGTTGGTGACGAAGCAGTTTCCCTTTCACCAAATATATGAGGCCTTACAGTGGTAAAGTTTTATCACAAAAAAAAAAAAAAACCAAGGATTTTCAGCTACAGACTGTCACGCGCCAGGAGAAAAGTAGAAAGTACATTTGGCATTGTGTACAATAAATGGAAATTTTTTCATAAAACAATGCAAATTTGGATTTATCTATCCTATTGATAAAGACGTGTTGTTCACTTCACAATTTTTTAAGAACGAGAGATGGGTACAACATTCAAGACGAAATGAGTATAGAAGGTTTTGTCGATATCGGAAAGGACGCATCAGTTCCAACAAGAGGAACTACTTCAGTATATCTAAGTAAGGAATATGATAGCAACATATTTTGTTTCTGATGTTGCCACCTTACCCCGGTAAAGGAATTTTATTTAAGAACTTTTGTGTTTGCAACAGCAATTTACTATAAATTTTATAGGTATGATACATAAAATCTAGATTGTAAATACGTAAACCTGGAATTATAATAAACACGAAATATTTTGCTTAAATATTTCATTTTCACCCTTGTCGTACTTCTCCTCGAATCCCTCAATGAATATCCGACATATACTGGTCCAAGCTCTCCTCTTGATTCGATCATGATAATTTTTTGACGGATGTCCCAATTTTCTGGATAAGTCTTAATTACACCAATAAAATGTTCGATGTCAATATTTTCTAAAACTAAGAACTGGTCTGCCATGCTTGCCGCGCTAGCGTGTTCTGCCGCCCGTGTGCACCGCTCCATTGGACACAATGTACTAGGAGACCGCACTAGCGTGCGTGGCGACCCTGCGGCGTGGTGGGCGAGAACAGGGAAAAACGACCGCTGGGTCGCCGCGGCGTTACCGCTTGTGCGTGTGCATTGCCGTATCTGTTCCTGTGTATTCCTAGCCACTAGCACGGCATCTCGGTGTGCACGCGGCGTGAAATGACGCTCGTGTGCACCGGGCCTTAGGGCAGCGGGTGGGAATACAGCAGACTAACCTTGAGCCGCCTCCGCTAACTGAACGAGCTAACGTTTATATACAAAGATATAAAATCGAAAATTATTAATAACGTAGTATTTATGAAATTTAATGGGAAAAAGATTCAAACAAAAACGATTAAAATCGAAAAAGAACTCTCTTTATTATATTTTGAGTAGAGAGAGTAAAAAATTATTTGCTTGTTTTATACAACCAGCGTAAATAGAAACTAAGGTGCGCTACTTTTCTGCTCTCTCATCGAACACCTCACATAGCCGAAAAATTAATCTTCGTGTGCGCAAGTATATATTCCTTCATATTCTGCGTTTTTATGTGCACTCAGGTTGCGCTTAACTTTGCCGTATTTTCCTCTTGTAAAGCTTATAGCCATCCGGTTTCTCCGTAAACTCCCCACAACTCCCTCATCAACTCCTCTCCTTTTCTCTTTTTCCTTGACTGGGCAACTGCTTACCAGCGCCCAACGGATTTACAGAATAGGGTTTAACCTTTTGGGATTGTCCAAAAACTACGTGACTTGGTCCAGAAAGGGGAGGGGTTGGCTGGAAAGCTACGCTGGGCTACGTGGGGAGGGGTATTTTCGAGCCAGACCATGTAGTTTTTCTTTCATATTATTTGTCACAGTTAAAATGAGAAACAGAACACACAGAAGCATGTAAATATTTATTTCCGTCATTTAATTATCCGCGAATGGAAATTACGATAGTCTAACAAGAGAAAATAGTACAAATGTCTTCTGGAATCAATAGGGGAAAAGCTACGTGCTGCGCGCGCGGAGGGGGGGGGGGGGGGGATGTAGAGACAAAGGCCACGTTGGGGTACGTGGGGGAGGGGGTATTACAGGGTGCCAGAATTGAGCTACGTGGTTTATGGACTCTCCCTATAAAAGGAGAGAACAATTGAAATGCTGGTTGTAGCAATTCCTTTAGCTTGACCGAATACACAAATAAATTACCCTTGTGTTTTGTTTGTGCTATGGAATAAGCGTTTATATTATTTAATCTTTTTATAAAATAAAAAATAAAAAGATTAAATTACATAATTATGTATTTAGATTAATACTTGTCATTAATTAAAATTTATTATATACTTCCAACTTATGTAGTTATATATATATATATAGAGATGCTACCCGGTGCCAACCTATGAAGAAGGCCTACGCTTAGGAAAAACACCAAGAAGGCCACCTAGTTTAAAATGCCTATCCAAAATACGAACAGCAAACATATTACCTTCAAAACGGGTAAATATGACCAAAAATAACAAAATATGACCAAACATTTAAATTTACTATACATCGAAACATGCTCGTTTATACATCCATTATTTCATCTAGTACTTTCGCTTTCATGATTGGCTTCCGTGGAGTCGTGGACTGACTGCACCATCGGGAAATTAAATTTTAAATCGCTTTATTGTAGTCACTTTAATTTCACATGATTTACAGAAAGGAACTCTTTCGTCTGTGCTAAAATACTCCTCACCAAATTCTTTTACGTAACTCCTAACCTCACACTTTCAGAAAATTTGGTTTTCGGCGTGGGGGTACTCACTGATCCACTTCAGAATTTACAGTGAGTAGGGATTATTTTCAAAAATATTGGCGACAGAGGCATGCTGCTGCTGCATTGTCGAAATTAAAAAGGCGGGTGGAACATTAACGTTTAGAGAGTGACAATAATGTATAACTAATTGTTCACTGATGAATTCTGACTATTTCAGTGACAAGTAGTTTTCTTTTTCCTCCAATGCACAGTTCTTTAAATAATTATCCTAATTTCTCCTCGTCTATAACTCCTAGTGAATTCCCAGTACTATTCAAAAAATTACCAGACTTTCCCCTCAAAATATGACCATAAATATAATCGTAATATGACCAACACTAGGAAAATGGTCTGAATATGTATTTATATGCTATGTAAAATACATTTAAATGCAATCAGAAGCTTCCAACCGGTGTTTAATTCAGCATTACAGGTGAAAAAGAAGGCATGGAAAAAGTATAACTTTTTTTTTTACTTTCTGCTTTACGCCTCGTCGGCGGCTAAGGTCATTAGAGGCGGGAAGGGACTGGGGACACGGAACGGGAAGGAATTCGGCCATGGTCTTTTTGAAGGAAGCATCCCGGCATTCGCCTGGAGTGATTTGGGGAAACCATGGAAAACCCAAATCTGGATGCCCGGACGGGGATTCGAACCGGCGTCCTCCCGAATGCGCACCACGCTCGGTAGTATGACTTGTCATAAAGATCCGAACCCTAGTGATAAGTTATTGATTTCTTAAAATATGTATGTTAAATGTTTGTTTCGTACTCAAAGGCAAATGGTGCTTGAAAGTATAGCGATTTCTTTTGGTGATGAACGTGTTTTTGTCTGCATTGAATGGCCGTTCTCTGCCCTCCATCTGCTGCACTTAAATAACAACGCTAGCAATAAAAGCATTGACTTCGCGCCCTGTAACCTTATACGCCGAGCGTTTGGCCAGACAAAGCGAAAGGGAGCTTTGGTTCCACATCTGGGTGTTTGTAGCGAAGAAGAGTCGGTTCGATTGTGACGAACCGACCGACCAAAAATCTGTAGATTGGAGCGGGCACTTTTCTGGCTGACCGGGTTCGAGCAGGTAGGCGAACATTAGCCAACCAGCCGTGTTACAAGGGCGGTCTGGGCTTCACGAGGACCTGCCGACATCTGGCGGGCAGCAGATCCAATGTAACCATAACAGGGCAAGAAACATTTGGACTGAAACATGATATACCCACTCACCTGATTAACCTGGATGAAGTAAAATAATAGTAATAATAAAAACATGGATGAAGAAGATGGAGAAAGATCTATAGTCTGCAGGCACTGCTAAAGGAGACGTCACAGACCAAGAGATTTTTAAAAAGAAAGTTAACTCATGGGAAGTT